>JAJOZX010003640.1:145000-322500 GCA_023014485.1 Bathynomus jamesi
AATAGATGATCTTGCGCTTCTTTTGATTCTTCTTTGTTATTAGTTCTTATTATTCAGTTTTCCCCCTTGTTTAGAAAGGGTCTTTATTATCTCGTTTATTTATTCAATTTAATATCTATCTTATTTATATATGCGAGCCTGTCTTTGGGCATATATGCACCATCACCTGTAACAACAATAAAACAATGAAAGTAATGTATTAACAATTCAATAAAAAGTGTTACTCCCCTGAGTATGTGTGTCCTTTTCTTTGAACTACTGGACACAACTCCACCTCCTCATCTGTAGAATAAGCGCGATTTAGTCACTCTTATCCTCTTCTCTTCCTCCTTCAGTTTTTTTTCAAACTCTCTCCTCCCACGTATCTTCTTATATTTTCTTCGGCAACTCCTCTCTTGGTCAACACATCCGCCACCTGCTCCAGACCTCGCACCCACTCCACCTCTGTCACTTCACCACTCTCCAAAGTTTCTTTAATTGCAGCTATATCAATTCTCAGCCGTTTACTACTGACACCAGTGTTTGATTTTATCGCCTTCATTAGTGTTTTGCTGTCAGTTTTCACTCTTATTTCAATCTTTCTGCCCCCCACTATCTCCTTCCATAGTTGATTGTAGTAAATTCCTCCCTCAATAGCCTCTCCAACACTCAGTGCGGGTGATCAAAAAGTAACGCAACCCATGGGAAAACGATTTATTTCAGAGCAAGTGCTGGAAGTGGGCACCGTTCTGTGCTTCACACAAGTGGATACGGCGATTCATGTTCTTAAAGACCCTTTGCAACGTTTCCTGTGAAATTGCATCAACACACTTCTGAATCATCGCCTGCAACAGAAGGAAAAAATCAATTATGTGCGTTTCTCCATGGGTTGCGTTACTTTTTGATCACCCTAGCTTTTGCCACTCTTTTTGCCTTCCTCGACTTCCACCATATTGGACATTTTCTTCCCATATCATCTGCTAATGATATTATGTATCCGATTTGAGTTTGTTCGTTCTCCACATTTCCAAACGAGGCATCTGCATATATTTCCCAAAATATTTTCTCTTCATCCAATTTTTCTAGGACGATTTCTCCCCTTGATCTTTTTGCCTTCTTCACGATTTTTATTAATTTTCTCATATCCTGTGTTGTTCCCTCTTTAAACGCTCTACTTAGATCACTTACATCATAAGCTATTTCGGGTAAGATATGTTGTGATATCCAATTCAGTTGTCCCACAATTGATCGATAGAGAGTCAACTCTTTCCTTTTTAGGACTCTAAGACCTTGATAAAGCTTCCCTTCTGGTTCTTGTATACTCTCGATGTATTTCCTTTGCTCAATGAGTATTCTCTTTTCTTGTTGTCTTACGTGAACTCCTATATACTTGAAATTCTGCCTTCCTTGATCTCCCACCTTCAATTTTCTTTCATCTTCGTAATAACTGTCTTAAGAAAATTATCATCTCCTCCGTAACAAAAATCGTCTACATGTGCACATAGGACTCCACTTACACTTCCTTGATCATCTTTCCAATAAAACATGTTTGGTTCCAGTTTGCTTTTAACTCCTCCAAGCTCCACCACCACCTTCACCACCTTCATATACCATGCTTTTGCCGCATCTTTAAGTCCGTAAACTGCTTTCTTCAACTGCCATAGAACACCACTTTCTACTTCACTGGGTGGTTTGACATACACTACTCTCTGTATTCTTTCTCCTTGTAAATATGCAGTTGCAATATCTAAAGTATGACACTTCCATCCCTTCTGATTAATTATGCATAGACACAATTTTAAAGTTTCTGGGTTACAAGTGGGTGCATCTTTTTCCCAGTCTTCCATTTCTTCCTCGAATCCTCTCGCCACCAATCTTGCTTTACAAATTCTTTTACCTGCTTTCACTTTTTCAGTCACCACCCACCTTGTGGACACACTTTTCTGACCAACATCTTCTACTTCTTCATACACTTCGTTATCTAGCCAGCTTTGTAATTCCTTTCGTTTGGCTTCCTCTACCTTTTCATCCTCAAAACCGAGCAGGACTTCCTCCTCGTCATCTATCTTCCTTATCTCTTCGTACTCTCTTAAATCAATCCAATCTTTCCTGCCGGTATTTATTTCTTGTATATTGTAGCTGTCTCCCCACTTTTTACTCGATCTTTTTCCAGCTAAACCCAAAATCTTCCATTCTTCTCGTTCGCCTGTTTCCTTATGCCGGGCCCTGACTCTATCTCCTTTTTTCAACTTAGGTATAATCTCTCTCTCTACCTCCTCCTCACGTTCATCTTCCTCATCTTCTACCTCATCTTCTGATTCCTCTTCATCTTCCATCGCCTCATCATCATCACACACTGGATCTCCTCCATCTCTTCTCGCCATAACCATGTCCCTTTCTTCTCTGTCAAAGTTGTTGTTATCGATCTCCTCTTCCTTTTCATTACCTCTTTCTCTCTCTTCTTTCATGACTTCATTTGTTCCTTGAATCCGAGTGATATGCACTCGCGCCACTTGCCTTAATGAATCCCCATGCTTCACAATCACAGTTTTCCCATCTACGTCAATTACCTTTGCTGGTCCTCTCCACTCTTTTTCATTTTCTCTTTTGTAGTAGACCTCATCATTGATAATCACATCTTCTATCTTATGTACCCTTATATTTTTCCTCAGAGCAGTCCTTATTTTAAACAAGATTCATTCTTAATGAATATTTCTCTTGCCTTATGCATCGCTTGTAGATTTTCCCTCACCATCTGTTCTTCATTTCCTTCTACAACACCACCAATGCTGAAGCCATCATTCAGAAGGTTCGGGTGTATCGGATTATGCCCAAACACTAATTGGTTTGGCGAAAAACCACCATAATTACTCAGACAATTCTTTGCCAACACCACCCATCCTAGAGCAATCTTAATGTTTACTTCTTCCGCCATCTTCCTCAAACTCTCCTTCAGTAATCCGACAGTCTTTTCACACAGTCCATTGCTCCATGGACTTTCTGCTGGTGTAGTCATCATTTTTATCTGCCATTTTTCACACACAATTCTCATTTTTTCGTTTTGAAATTCACCTCCATTGTCAGTCAGTATTTTTGCCGGTGTTCCGAAAATGGTCAACCATCCCTCCATCATTCCATTCATCACAGTCTCTGGTGTCTTGTCCTTTATCCACCTGGCTTGACAATATCTTGTCGCCATATCTACCATTACTAAGAATCTTCGTCCCTCAAGTTCTCCCAGATCAAGGGCTACCACCTCATTAAATTGTTTACTCCAACTCAAACCCACTACTGGCTTTGGTGGATTCTTCTTATATCTCTTACAAATATCGCACTCAGTTAGTTGTTCCAATAATCTGTTTTTCATCTTCTTTTTCTGCTCTTCCTCCAGTCCCTCACTCCATCCAGCATCCTCCGTCAACCTCCAAATTCTCTCTCCACTAGCGTGTCCGAATTGTAGATGTAACTTTCTTATGGCTGCACCAATCTCCTTATCTCCTTTTTCTTTCCATCCTTCTGTCCACACTTCTTCTCTTCTCCTTTGTGGTATCAAACCAATTCTCAGGTGTCCTCTTCTATCTTCTTTAAGCGTCACTTCTACGTTATTCATATCTCCTATTACCACCTTTTCCTCCTTCATGCATACCTTCATATCCATTTTACACATAGTTTCCTTCCCTATTAACCAGGGCACATCTCCTTTCAGTATTTCCGTTTTTATATACACTTTTTGTCCTCCTATATTGACAGGAATTTCCATGATGCCTCTTGATGGGAAGCTCGTCTTCCCAAAGGTAAAGACCTTTTTTGATGTTACAGTCTTTGCCCTCATTCTCTTAAGCTCCTCCTTATCCAACTCCATCACTATCTTTGATAGTCATAGTTCTCCACATACTGTTGATTTGCATCCAGTGTCTAAAATAGCTTCAATATCTCCCCATTCTTCTTCCTCAGTTATGACCTCACTCACGTAAATCTTCTCTTCTTTCTCCTCCTCCTGTTCCTCGTGTTTCTTCTCTTTATCATTATCAGATCGACTAACCATCCCTTTGTTTTTATAATGCTTTGGACAATCATAGGCCCAATGCCATTCGGATTTGCAGATTGTACATGTTGTTACCTTTCCCTGTTGGTTCATCGGGTTTCTTCTTCCGGCTCCTTTCCTGCTCCAATTTCCTCTCCATCGACCTCCACCTCTATTGTTTAATCCTCTTCCTCCACCATATCCACGATTCATCTGGTCATGTTCCAACCACTCCTCTCCTTTTGCTTCCTCCTCCAAGGTTTCAAATATCCTCCTCATTATTCGTGTCACCGTTTCATATTTCATCTCCTCCTTTCCACATGCTGATAAAACTAATTGTTTTTGTTGTTCAGACAGGCTCGCTTGTTCCAGCACATGAAATCCCTTCACTTCTCCTTCAAACATCTCTCTACCTAATGTTGTTTTACAGTCCTTCGCGTTTTTTTCATACCGGAAAATGTAATCCTTCATCGTTTCACCCACTTCCCTCTTGATCTTGAAATACTTCTTCATATTTTCATAATTCTCCATCAAAGTCTCCTTTTTATACACTTTATCCAGAACTGACAAAATAATTGCTGCACCACCTTCTTGTTTAAGACTTCCTCGACTAATATCTTCGGTCACCTCCCATGCCTTCCCTCCTAAATTCATCCTTATTTCCAAACCAGGGTATACCACTTCTTCGCACACGATCAACCAATCCTCTACTCTCCCTCTCCAACTTCTAAATTCTTCTTGCTTCCCGTTGAAATGTGGACATCCTCTTCTCATCCTCCAGTCTCCACTGTCTTTATTGCTCATGTTGTCGAATTCGAACCACGCTCTGCTACCAGTGATAAAAAGTAGAATAATTTCTCACCTTCAATTTATTTAAGGTGTTCCTCGTGTTTCTTCTCTCCGTATTTAAGAAAGTACCCCCACCCCGTGAATACCCAGAACAGCCGGCTATCCCCTAAATACCACGGTCTAGGTACCCCTTAGAAATAATGCTTTAGCTCTTCTTTGCAATAGATGATCTTGCGCTTCTTTTGATTCTTCTTTGTTATTAGTTCTTATTATTCAGTTTTCCCCCTTGTTTAGAAAGGGTCTTTATTATCTCGTTTATTTATTCAATTTAATCTCTATCTTATTTATATATGCGAGCCTGTCTTTGGGCATATATGCACCACACCTGTAACAACAATAAAACAATGAAAGTAATGTATTAACAATTCAAATAAAAAGTGTTACTCCCCTGAGTATGTGTGTCCTTTTCTTTGAACTACTGGACACAACTCCACCTCCTCATCTGTAGAATAAGAGCGATTTAGTCATTTTCATCTTTTAACTTTTGGGGATTTTACTTTATTACGTACATGCAGTGGCCACAAAGTCCCTTTACAGTGAAATTACGGCATATATGTATGTTGCCCTTGTTTTTCATGCAAAGGGACTTTGTGGCTACCCTGTACATATACACTTGCTCTAAATTTCCTAGAAATAGGATATCAATGTTCATAATATTGCGTAACTCAGAATCTAAAAATTGAGGACTAACAACTCTTAATGCTCTGAGAAACATAGGAGAAAAAATTGTTTCAGCAGAGTGTAATTCAAAAGGAATTTGATCATAAAAATATCCTTAACCTATTTACCATGTAAATTTTACACATCTTCCGACCTTACTTAAAATAATTAACTTAAATCTCGTCTAATGAAGAACAACCTAGATAATGCATCTAGTTATGTCTACTTAATGGTATGTAAGCAATGTGACTTAGTTTATATAGGTGTGTGTGTATGAAATAACGCGATTGAAGAGACAAATCCGATTTGAACTATATTAACGCGAGTGAATATGGACGAGTAATATTTATTACACGTACTTTATAACAACTGTATATTCGATAGTAAGGTTTATAAGAGGTGTTGAAAATGTTCATCATCGACCTTTATACAGGCTCTTCCACGACCTTATCATATTTTGTCTCTTCACGCGCGTTACTTTATACACATCCTGTAGAAAAACTTCAAACATCATAGTAAAACAGCATAACTATGCGTGAAGGATAGCAAATAAATTTATTGATTGTTTAACCATATGTATAACTATAATCATAATATTAATGGAGAGAGTTATAATTTCTTATTAAAAATAAACATAACTGAAAAGAACATTCTGGAATGTGCATTCATGTACTTTGTGAATTTAATAACAGTTCGGGAATATATAAAATAGACCATACTGTATCTTGTTAATTTTTTTTAATCTTTCCTAAATATTTTGTTTACGCTCTAATATATAATATGTATATATATACCCCGCAAGGGGGTTCTAAGCTCGTGCTCTTTGTGCTCGTTTGTACGTGCTTGTTCCTGGAGGTTTCACGTGTGCCCTCCAGGCCCTAGCACCCAAGGATGATGGAGCTCGACCCTGCAGTCCTTGTCATCCTTGGTCTTTTTCCACTTCGACTGTCCCCTCCACCCTTTCTTTTTCCTGTGTCTTTCCTCTCACTTTTTCTTTGTTTTTCCGCCGAGATATGCCCTTTTAAATAGAGGCGAATCGGTTCTTCGGGAACTTAATATATATATATATATATATATATATATATATATATATATATATATATATATATATATATATATAAGTGATGGGATGATTAATCGAGAATCGGAAGAATCGAGCATTTTTCAGGAATCGGAATCGGAATCGAGAGAATTGTACCATGATTTCTGATTCTTAAAACGATTCTTTAACTTTTAATTGAACCAGTTTTGCAGCTATACATTAAAACATGTATATGCATGATGTGTAATCAAGAAGATTAAAATGAATTGTTACAACTTAGTTGATTTTTATTTTTAAACCAATCTATTATAATTTATATTACCATACTCATAATGTAAATAGTTAATCTTACCAGAGTAAAATATGACAATTTCCAGAAAAACAAGTATAGAATTATATTTAAAAATATTGAGAATCGGAATCGGAATTGAGAATCGTATCGGAATCGAGACTTTTTAGTGGTATCGGAATCGTTAAAAATTTTGGTATCGTCCCATCACTAATATATATATATATATATATATTATACCACGTACGTACATAAAAACTGCACTGAAAGCCCTAACTCTTCTAACTTCTTCGGTAGTGTCGATAATGACAATATTTGATTGGGATTGTTTTAACCTCCTCCTAACGATGTGTGTGTAATAGAATATTTGGTCAAGTGTGTGGGTGCTGTTATTGACGACCTCCGTTTTTGAGCCAGGGACAATAATTGGCATATAGAAAATACAGATATTTGTTAACAGTTCATCAGCTTTTATTTTAAATCCTTTTAAGAGCATTTAAACTAGTTCCCCCCCCCCCCCCCCCTTATGGCAGTGGTTTTTGAAGCGGGTAATACTTTACCCACATTATTATTACCATCCCCCACAAACCATACCAAACCAGAATTATAAAGTATTATTTCGTATCGAGGTCGAGTTCATAAGCTTTTGAGGCTTCATTTCTCTTTGGGCAAAATAATAGCACTTAATTAATGATACGATGCACTTTGCCAACAGAAGCTGCTCGCCGATAAAACCTTGTCGCATCAGTTCTTTGAAGTTTTATTCTCGCTGCAACCGAGTTTTTCTAAATCAGATTCTCGTGCCTTGATCGACATCGCATTGCAGTACGACGCAGCTTTGGCGGTCAGTGCTGTCAAGTATTCAGTTGCGGTAAGTGGAAACCCTTCCACAAATTATTAAAGTTGTACCCCCGAGACCTTGTCATAAAAAATAACATTTTCTCTGTGGTTCGGGTGGCATCTTATTCCCGTTGGTGATCCCTATGTAATCGGTATGTATCCCTGTTTTTAATTTGAGTGGTTTTAGTCCCGAGTTTAAGCGTTGTGATCAACCCATTGGGAATGCGAAGTGGGTTCGTAGATTATTATTATTATTATTATTTGAACATTAAACCCATGCTAATTCCCTGTCATATATATATATTATAAAATTATATAATTTCAGGTATGTATGTGTGAGCCTTCTACGAAGCAACTGAATTGTATCATTCGCCGCCTGAAGAGCGAGAACGTGATTAATTGGGTCCTCCTGTTTGGACTTTTGAAAAGCCTTTCTTTCGACTCCCTAAAAGGAGTAGTCGCCACTCTACAACAACTCCTTGTTGGCATTCCATGGACCCACGACGTTGAGACGTTTATCCAGAGTTGTAAGTTGAAGAGTATCAATTTGAACCTCTCGCGGTCGGCAGTTAACACTTCTTCCCTGGCTACCGTCGAAACCAATTGTCACGTACACCAAAGAACGAAGGTGCCAACTTGGCCCACGAACAGTCTTGAGTCGTTGCGAGAGAAACGACCCGAGTTCGAATTTGGTGCTTGTTGCACGAGGAGTTTCGAACGTGGGATTTCGATGCAGCATTACCCACTATTCGGGACTGAACCAGTGAACGCCTACGTTCTTGATCAGCCCCTTACTCCCTCCTCTTTCTCTGTGATGCAAAACCAACAGCAGCGTCAGCAGCTTTTTACTCCGATGAAGCATTCGCTCTTTCCTACTGACGAAGCCGCGCATTCCTTGCCTAAAATGACGTCGTCCCCTCTTTCCTACAGAGTGTCCCCCCTCGTTAGTTCATGCCCAGTAGTAAAACCCACGCCAAATTCTTCTCCGTTCTTTAAGGAAGTTGCCCTATCAACCATTTCCTGTTCAGAATCGGTACAAGCGCAGATTCATCCCGAATTGTAAGTTGAAAGAATGATTAAAAATTCCAAATTTTTTGTAATTAAGATAATATATTAAGTCCTACTGCGTGTCAATCCAAACTAGTAGTGTTTGACATTACCCAGCACAAAGTTTAGTTATTACATAGACCTAGTTATTTAGTAAAATTATCGGTGAGGATGGCCCTTTTGTAAATAGTCTTTCATTACTCTTTTGTCCATTTTTTTTAAATTTCTTTTAAGTGTTCTTTGGAACAAAAATTGATGAAATTTGAGTTGAATTCAGTTGTAGATAATCGAGAGATTAATTTTAACAGTCGAGCAACAGTTTATCGAGGTTTTAAAAAAAAAAAAAAAAAAAAAAAAGTTTTGTAACAAGCTTTTAATAATGAGTTTTATATTTATTTTTTTCAGAATGATTGGTAGTAAAGAAGGCGATGTTAATCGTCAGATGTTGAGTTGCTCTCCCGCGAGCAGTGAGGTGCAGAAAGAATCAAAATTACTCTCAATGAATTTCGTGGTAACGGATATTTTTCTTTGTTTCTTAGTAGAAAAGGCAAAACGCTAAATAGCTTCAGAACGAGAGTGGATACCTTTTAAATTCAGATTTTAAGCGATAATTAGTTTCGGCTATATTTTCACGTCTGATGGTAAATAATAATGTATAATTATCCTGATTTTCTTTAAAATTGTTATTCTTTATAAGAAGTAAAGATAGATAAAATTTAAAAGCCAAAACCCACTCATTACCGATTCGTAGTTTTTTATGCTTTTTAAAAGTGTCTAGGCGAACTTTTTTCCGAAACTACGGAAAAGATAAGTGGTTTTGAAGGTACGAGAGTGAAATGGCTAAAAACTGTTTTTTATTCACAGCAAAATTTTATAAAATGATAACTGGCAATTCAGAATGTTTACATTCAATTCATGGTTATGAAATTGAACACAAAATAACCCGGCAAAGTTTTGTTGAAGAATATACTTAAATTTTACTTGTATCTTTAAATGCACTCCAGTAAAGTGTTGAGTTGTAATATTTGAAACTCAACAAAAATTCTTCGTTTAAAAAAAAAAAAAAAAAAAAAGAGCCATTTTCCAACATTTTCTAACAGGTTACAAATAAAATGCTGGAAGTGGTCAACACCATGGACTTAACCTCCAAGAAGCGATTGTTGTATAGCGTGTATACAGAACTTACTCAGTCGGATTATCTCAGCGAAGTGGGGCACCATTTTCAATTTTTAATGACAAGTCTCAGAGGTAAAGTTTTTTTTTTTTTTTACCTTTTTCACAAGTGAGCTTTCGAAATTCAACTGAATTTCGAAGCCCCGCCTAATAATACCTTAATCTCTGCTGTTTCAAACGGGTGTTAAAAGCATTTAACTGGTTGCCCCTCCGTCAGAATAAGGTAGATCCCAAAAATTTTGTGTGTGTGTGAAACTTAGTCCCCGAAATCTTTTATTTCTACGAATTTGGTGCAAATTGGATCATCGAAGTTAACCTAGTGGTAAAATACCGGTCTGCTATTCTGAAGGTCTTGGAGTTTGAGTCTTGATTCGAACTTCAGATTTTATCGATTAAGGTACCCCTTTGGGGATACTAAGGAGGTTAAACAACCCCATTCATCGTTGTTATTGATGCAAGTTGGCCAGATTGTAAGGAGATCTAGCAGTTACTCTCACGTTGGGAGAACTTGTTCCTGTCAGGCCTTTCCTCCAATATCTATAGTCCTCGCGATTTTTATGTATGTACTTATACATACAGTCTACAGTGTAGCGTTTTTCCGTTTAAAGAAGTCAACGTTCGAAGTTAAGCGACGTTAATAGTAGTTGGCATGTGGAGGGAGGTCCCGATTAAACCGTCAGATGAACGTAAATTACATTCATTAGCGTGTAGAATAAATAAAAACTGTATTAACATTAAACGCTCATACCATACACAGTTATGAAATTTTATCTATTTATTATATAGACAGGGTAATGGGAACACGCTCATTTTCGGTGCTGCATTTTCTGGTATTGTTAATGGCGTTATAGGCTATACTTCACCAAGTTGCTATCAGAATTCATATGGTATTGAAGTATATTTTAATGTTCGGATAATTGTTTTTCTAGATTTTTCGGAGCGAATACAAATATGGCCGCTTAGTAATGAAGTTACTGAATGTGAAAGGGGCATGATAGTAGGATCCATTTGGTTGCTGTTTCTGACAAAAGTCGCCGAGATTACCCATACATCTCGAGGAATAGCCCTCAAGGTTATGAATACTGTGCGTGGAAAGAACTGAAAAAATGCATTAAGCAAACAAAAATGGTCATGAAGCATCTCAGGTGAGGAAAAAGTGTTTTTGCAAGTGTCCACAAACACGCACCAACGGTATATTGCATTTAAATTTAAACGCTTTAAAATGATGTATGAAATATTTTTAAGTTTATTATGTATCAGTAGAAACGTATCGGTGCATCTATAGTCAAAACTATGGTAGGAGAACGGTAATGAAGCCCTTCACGACGCCAACTACTGTAGTGCTCGAATGAAATTGAACAAAATAGTGGGAACACTATGGTGCTTATGTAATGTAGGTTTCTCATTTTTTTTCCACGTATTCACAACCGTAAGACCATTCTTCGAGATGTACGCGCAATCTCGGTACTTTAGTCACTGAAACATCAATAGAATGGGATTCCTACTATCATTTCCCTTTTACAGTCAGTAATATCTTTCCCAAACGTCATTTTAATTTTTTATTTTTGAGGAATAGAAGAAAACAATATCGATGTATTAAAACATATGGTCATAGGCGTATAAGTCGGGGGGGGGGGGGCAGGCCCCCCCCCCCAGGACTAGGGAATTGAGCATTTTCAGGGCAGATTTTTCCGAACATTCCTTTTTCTTTTTTACTTTTTGAGGTGAATTAATTACTCTACTATACATGTAGTTAATAATTAAAACGTAAGTTGAGGACTTACTGAAATCTATATCAATTGCAATGTCGTGGTTTTGCTTGTCATTTAGAAATGTTGTAGCAAAATTTTATCTCATATTTTGTAAATTGTAATTTTTTCCATCTCAAAAAGGTTTTAATATATGTTACTCATATTCTAACCTTTGTGTTATTTTAGGCTACACATAGTACTTATGCGGAAATTGGGCACCCTGAAAATTTTCAGCCCCCCCCCCCCAGTAAAGTGCCATCCCATACGCCTCTGCAGATAGTGATTTCAGTATTATATGCATTCACATATCTTGGTAAAATTATTATTTTGGCTCTCTTCTTTTAGGGGGGGGGGCTGTTTTTCTGCGAGCATTCGCCGTTGGCTCCTCCTTGCATTAAAAAAGTATACGATGCCACTAATGATATCAGAAAATACAGCACAAAAAATAGAGTCCATATGCCGTATGAAGAGCATATAAATTTCGAAGGTCTAGATCTATGTTGATATAAAATCTCCAGAATATGACTCTCCCAACGTAAGTGTGACGATGATGATGATAATAACAGTAATAATAATCGATCAGGAGGGCCAGAAGCAGGAACATTGCTCTAACTCTTGTATTATCATCTACAGCATCATCGGAATTTGAAACCCGGAGCTCAGTGTCATTACTTTGCTTACAGGGAAATGTGTTATCCACTTAGCTACGGACGTTGATAACTGTAGGATAAGTTGTTAACGTATAATCATGCTAACTTTTATCAAATTTGAAAGAGTAGGTAGATTTGTATTATCATTATTTTTATTTTTTTAAGAATGCATAATAATGATAGGCTTTATTGTTAGGATATAAATCGCATAAGTGGTGAGATCATTCGACTGTATCGTCATAGGCAAGGTTTAAAGCCTTGGCATGAACTTTCAAAGTCAAGAAAAACTCAACTTAACATCGATGACAGAATGTGGTTTGCCCATTATCTTGAAGATTGGGATGTGGATGATTTCATGCATTTAGCTGTCTCCGATGAATTTTTTGTTTACGTAACACGTCGGCCTAACTACCAAAATGATCGAGTGTGGGCCACAACACTAGATGAAATCGATGACAATGAACATTATCGCGAATTATTAAGAAGTCCAGACTGTGGTGGTGTGTTTTTGTTCACTGCAAAGAAGCTCATGTGGGTGCTGAAACCAAATGGTCAGAGTTGGGATGGACAGTATTTTCGTGATATTCTATCCCAGCATGTCATTCTTTTTCTAAGAAACCCAAACAATGTTATGGATGTCGATCAGGTCACACTTCCGCACGATAAGGCCCCCTGCTTTAAGGCATTAGCCACTCAACAGTTGTTGCGGAACCATGAGATCGATTTCTTTGGAAATGAAGAATGGCCAGGAAATTCTCCTGACCTGAACGTCTGTGAACACATTGGATCAGTTATAAAGGACAAGGTTGATTGTCTCTTGTTTCAAGAACCAGCAGCAAATCGATTTTCGAAGGATACAATGACGCAACACATTGAAACTGTTTTAGCAAATTTGCGTAACGATCAAGATCTATTCACGTCACTTTTGGCAAGCTACCCAAAGCGAATTCAGGCTGTCTTGGAAGCCAATGGCGAGAACACCAAGTTTTAATTGTTTCTAATTAAATGCAGGATTAAATTCTCTTTTGTAAGGTATGTTTAGTTTTACTGTACCTCTGATGGTTTAGGCCATGGGCGGGGGGGCTAAGGTTTATTGGACCCCCGTAGTACAATATTTTTGAACGTAATAAACGATAAAATAAATCAAACTAAATTAAAAAACAAAATTATGACTAAAAGAGAGAGAAATAATACACCGACTGAAATAAGTAGTAATAAAACAACCCAAAGCTAAGACTACAAAAAGAAAAAAAGTGGAAATAAAGATAAAAAGTACTCGGTAATGATAATACCAATATATACGAGTATATGGTAATGATGATGGTAATAACAGTGATAATGTTTATTGGCAGGAGAGACATCCGGGATCCCATAAAATAAAAAGGTACAGTATCTATCAAAGTAATCAAAGATTTAACTAATTAATTAAACAATAAACTTAGAAAACAAAAGAGGACTATGGTAAAAAAGAGGTAACGGTAATCCACGTAAATAAACGAGAAATAATACAATTAGTAACAGCAGCTTCATAAAAATAAAAAGTACATGTAATAGAGTTTCTAATGCGGGAGTTAAGTGGAGCAATAGACGAACGCTTTCATACCAA
Source organism: Bathynomus jamesi (assembly GCA_023014485.1). Classification (NCBI taxonomy): domain Eukaryota; kingdom Metazoa; phylum Arthropoda; class Malacostraca; order Isopoda; family Cirolanidae; genus Bathynomus; species Bathynomus jamesi. The sequence continues at coordinate 158,911 of JAJOZX010003640.1, forward strand.
GAGATCCACAGTCCAGAAGACATAAATCAGGATTGATGAATAGCTTGGACAGTTGGATTGTTTGAGTTTTTAATTCTTCGCATAAGACTGTATTGAGCATGTCTTGTTACCTCAGGGAGGATCGAAACGTTGCGATTATCAAACATTTGAGATGCTTAGCATCTTGGAGTAACTTATGTAGCATTGTAGCAGTCTATAGGATCTGTTGAAGACCAAATTGAGGGTTCTGCGGGAGCCTTTTTTATAATTAATCTAGAGTTGCTGCCCAAAAATATTAGTGCAGAAGGCACGGAAAAGTCTTTAGCTTCGCTTGCAAAGAATTTGAAGTTCCTAATAATCATATTTGCCTCAGCACAGTAACTTCGACATTGGTTCCTTTTGTCTGCATCGTCGTTCAAGTACCGTACTTAAATTCTTGTTTCTGCTCTATTGGTTCATCTCTCGTTTTGAAAATAATAGCTCGAAATGTATGTCTTCAGATCTTGAACCATACAATATTTGTTTATAGAAAGGAAAACCTGTCACAAAACGGCAGTATTTAAGTACCGTACCCCATTTGATATAACCTGTTACAACTTACTCTATTGTTGCAACTTGTTTAGTGCTCAGCCTTTGTGCAGTTTTGTATATCTACAAATAGTGTTTAATAAAAATTACTTAAAAATCGATTTCGTTTGCTTTTTTCGGGCAAAACGTGCTTGATCCCCCGGACAAAATCGGGCCCCTATGCCTAATTTGCCTATGTCTATACAGCATCTCACTCGTGCCTCATTAAGAGGCAATTAATCCATCAATATATATATTAAACAGCAGAGGAGAGAGTAAGGACCCTTGTCTAACTGCATGAGGAACCAAAACATTCAAACGACACATTGTGTTCCCTCCCCCTTTGCTTTTTCTTGTATTAACGATTTAGATGTCGGCCTAGTCAGTAGTTTCAAAATTTGCGGATGACACGAAGTCATTGGTCGGTCACATGGCAAATGAGATTTAACGTTGATAAATGCAAAATTTTACGTATAGGTTCGCGTAACGGTAATTTTGCGTATACCTGTAGTACGTCAGGAAGAAGATTTAGGAGTTAGTCACTGGTGATTTGAAAGTAGCGAAACAAAGTACAGCAGCGGTTAATAAGGTGAACAAAGTGCTAGGTTTTATAGCGTGGAATTTTGAGTACAAATCGCGCGATATTATTGTTCCTCTTTATAAATCATTAGTTAGACCCCATTTGGAGTACGCGATCCAATTTTGGAATCCGTATATGCGCAAGGATATAGACAAAATCGAATGAGTTCAAAGACGAGCAACTAAGATAATTCCGTCGCTTAGGTCAAAGTCGTACGAGGATAGGTTTAAGGAGTTAAAACTGACTACATTCGAGACTACGAGGCTGTGTTCGACAACGTAAATAGAGAGCTTTTTCGAAATAGCACAATATAGTAGAACTAGAAATAACGGGTGTAAGCTGATTAGTAGAAGGTTCGAGACAGCAGTTGCCAAAAACTTTTTTACGCATAGAATAGTAAATAGCTGGAATAGTTTACCGGTAGAAGTAATTAGTAGCACGTCTATAAATATGTTTAAAAATCGATTAGATGCATATGTTGATAGATTGGGTATAGTTAAGGTAGTAAAATTAAGGTTTTTGTGGTTCGGAACCCACGTGAAATTGTAGGTCCCCTCCACCACCACGGAGGACATGCGCAATACACAATTACAAACACGGTTAGGTAGACCAGCCATGAGTGGATCCTAGGGTCTTTGTTGGTCTGAAACATTATGACATCTAACAGTAAAAGTTTGGTGTTTGTACCAAAATTTCAATAAATTTAAAACATGGTGGAACATTTCCGTCTCCAATTTTTTAAATAGAAAATCGACTCACTCTGTCATATACTGTACTTTTCTTATATCCAAAAAACAACTATAAATAGGTGAATTACTGACTATATTTAAAATACAGTCTCCTTCAAAACATAAATGGGCTTTTTTTAAATCCAAACTGATTAGGAGACTGATAAATAATCACTTAGCCGGCGTAGCAGAAGTTTCTCGAGTAATTTTGAGAAGCAGAAGGCAACAACAATAGGCCTGTAGTTATCGCTGGATAGAATGTCCCTATATTTACTTTGGACGAGGGGTGCGATATAAACTCTCGGAATATAACTGCGAACAATAATGATAAAATTGGTGTATAAAACTAATAACTTTGATTTAGGTTTGAGAGCGGACGATAGTTTGGAGGCGCAGAACGCAGCAGGACAGCTCGGTTCGTCTCTGATTCTCCACTGCATTCTGTCCAAACTGATTGAACAGTCTGCCGCGATCATTTTCACTCTTCGAGAATTCAGGATTAATTTCTATGACTTTCAGGTAATTTCTAAACAACAAAACTTTTATTACTCTCGTTTTTAAGGCATTCGATGGAGGGTGTAAAAAAAAATGTTCCGACTGAAGATGAACCCTCATATCTAGGAGGTGGGGAGATTGTGGGCAAACCCCAACCTCCCTCTCCTACTTCCGTTGTATGTACACTGTACACACGCTAATCCATCCATGTTTCTGTGTTGGGTTAGCGAACACTGGTGTTTAAGGGTATTATTGTTGGATATTGTCTATAAATTTGTTAAATTTCGTTTCCAATTTTTCGAGTACAACCGATGATCTTATTATGTCTATCGAAGCCCTTACGCGAAATACGAATGGAAACATCTTCAACATTTATTGGTTTCACAGCCGAAATAACACTTTTCTTAATACCAATTTTGGAGATTGTGACAGTTCAGTTTTCTTTCCTTGAAACATTAAACCATAATTAGAGGGTGTCGAGGGAAGGTGATGTAAGTGCATTTTTTAAAAATTTTGAGAGTTAATGACGTACATCTGATGCTTTAAAATGTTTGCACTTTTTTCTTTTATTATTATTATTATTATTATTATTATTATTATTATTATTATTATTATTATTATTATTATTATTATTATTAACTGAAATAAAGCGTGAAATTTTTACTTTACCTTCTCTACACACGGGGAATTAGTTCCCGAGTGCAAAACATGCTCTATCTTTGTGATATCCTCTCAGCTCATTAACACTGCACTTGAACAACAAAATTTTGCAGTACTCTGGACAAAGTATCTGTTGAAATCTGAGAAATTTCTTGTTCAGTTGATGTTTTCAGTTCTATTGTGTGTGGATTCTGTTTTAAAAACGGTATCTTTTAAATGATCCCACAGATAAAAGTCACGTGGGTTTAAATGTGGTGGTGTTGGTGGCCATGATATTCCTTCATCATGAACCGCAGCAAATCTATCGGACGGGACTCTTCCGTCGAAAGTATTATGAGCTGATGGGACATCACCTAGAGTATATCTAGGACATCTAATATGTTTTGCACTATCGGGGAATAATTCCTTTTGTTTCGAGAAGTTAGTAAAAATTCTATGGTTTTATTTCAGTTAATAAAAATAAGTCTTTTTAAAGTGTCAAATAGTCTTAAAAAAAAAACACCCGATACAATAATACCATCGGTTACCAAAACCAGGGTACACTGAGCCACATCGATTGTATCATCCTTGAAGGCAATGTTTCCCGACTAAAATTTCTCAAGGTTTTCCATGTTTAATGGATTAAATGTCACATTATTTCGGATAGTCTCGACCCCTTTTATAGTGCCGCTGTACTTGCCTTCATTTTCCTTTTTATACTGAGTGAAAACTAATGTAGCCAGACATTATTGGGAAGTGTACATCATAAAATTATGTTCTGTTAGGAATAAATCCCTAAATATGAGCATTTATATTTAACTAAACTGTTTAAAATGTAAAATTTAAGTTGAAAAAAAAGGGGGGGGGCGGGGAATGTACAAACAAGCATACATTTTGTTATGGGTGGATGTGAAAAAAATGTGAACAAATTATTCAGATGTGAACGTCTTTTTTAGAAACTCAGTCTCACCACTGAAAATATAAGGTAATGCGTACAAAAATGATTAGTGAACTTGCAAAAAGAGTTAGGAGTAAGCTAGAGCTTAACTGAGTAAACAGTAATCAGCAGCTCTGTTCATAAATTTGATCTTTATTTTTTTTTAATAATAATAAATTTAATAAATTATTCTTGATCCTGCGCTCAGCCGGTCCAGGTGAATCCTCCACCGTCTCCTCAGAAAATGGCCATCATGGGCATCCATACGATGTTCTTGGCTGGCAGAATGGACTCCATTGTGGAAATTATTACAGGTCAGTGAAAAGGGTGTACAGTGCGGGTGTCGAGCTTCAGTTGAGGAAGATAGTTTTTATATCGTCATTCCAGTATACCTTCCTTTTCCACGGAATGGAAATACCGGGTGTGTGTATAAACTCAGCCCGCAGAGCTGGGCACTTCCGCAATTGCGGAAGATGTTTTTCGTTTGCGGATTTGCGTTTGCGGCAAAGTCATCGCAAATTAGTGAATTTGCGTTTGCGGAAGTGATTTTGAGTTTGCGGATTTACGATTGCAAATCCGCAAACTCAAAATCACTTCCGCAAACGCAAATTCACTAATTTGCGATGACTTTGCCGCAAACGCAAATCCGCAAACGAAAAACATACTTCCGCAATTGCGGAATTTGCGGTTTGCGGAAGTGTTTGCGGAAGTGCCCAGCTCTGCCCGGCCCCGGCCCCTATAAAGTAACGCGAGTGAAAAGAGAAATCCGATTTGAATTATATTAATGCGAGTGAACATGGACGAGTGATATTTATTACATGGACTTTTTATAACAACTGTATATTCGATAGTAAGGTTTATAAGAGGTGTTGAAAAAGTTTTTACGAGTTGGAAAACAATTTGAAACTAGTTAAACCAGTTCAAATCGGATTTGTGTCTTCACTTGCGTTACTTTATACACACCCAGTATAAACTAGTCTGAAAAATGGCAAATCTTTTGTTACATAATACTAAACCTTAAAAAGAACAGGACAAGAATAACCTGTTGAGTCTGAAATAAAGTCGTTGTTTATCTTATTTTTTTAACACACTAAACATTTGACGTTAAAAATTCAAAATTAAAAAAAATATTTAGCGGCAGCTTTTAACGTGTACACTGTACACTGAAACTAGAATTTTCATAAAGATGTGGGAAAGTTTTATCGACCAGTGCCATCAGGTGATGACAGTATTTTTATCAAACTTTGATGCTTGATGAAATACTTTTGGGGGAACTGAAATAATTAAATCGAAGTGGGTAGAGCCATCTATTTGAGGAAATGTCAATTAAATACCGTTTCAGTTTATTTTCATTAATTGAGTGTAATGACATGCATATCAATTTCGTTAATCAGGAACAACATACTAACAGCAACTTAAGTTTTAAGATTAAATACATTATTAGAAATAAATTTACCTAACCTTGGTGAGATTCGAATTTTGTGAGCCGCCATGTTACCCACTCGGCCATGGAACGTTGATATACCGAGAGAATTTTGTGTATATACTCTCACATTGGTTTCAGTTCAGTATATACAGGGTGTCCCAGGAGGAAATGTCAAGAATGCACCATTTGACACTGGGTATTTCTAAGTAGAAAGTATTATATCGACATGTGCCTGATTCCCAACCGTTACCGAGATACAGGCCTCTACGGTTTCCGTGAAGGTGGATTGGACGTGGAGGGCCTGTGGCATGGGCCCCTCGTTCGCCTGACTTATCTCCGCTAGATTTTTTTTGTCGGGGGGTTCTTGAAGAGTAACGTTTATCAGCGGGGTAAGCCCGAAACTAGGGAGCAGTTGATTGCACGTATACGGGATGCGTTCATAAACCTCAGAAATGAACTTCCGCGTTTTCCTTGGCAAGACTCGATGGATCGGAGGCTCGCCGCGTGCATTGAAGAAGGAGGGGGGTCACTTTGAAACCATTCTGCAATAAGTGCAATAGTTTATTGTATGTTTGTACTTTTTGTAAACCACAAGTGTCATTAAATAGTATCTAAGATCGCCTTTTTATTATGTTTTAATTACCCAAATGTAGAGGCCTGTATCTCGGTAACGGTTGGGAATCAGACCCATATCGATATAATACTTTCTACTTAGAAATACCCAAAGAGCGAAGTGGTGCATTCTTGACATTTCCTCCTGGGACACCCTGTATATAAACTGCCGCTTAATATTTTTGTTTATTTAACTGAATTTTTAACGCCAAATGTGTTTTTGTGTTCCTGTCATGATTTTTGTAGGTAATGCCTTTTTGTTTTAAACAAATTCTGCACAAACAGTGTTCATCTTACCTTTTGAACAGAAGTTTTTAAACCAGTGAGAACTTAATATTTACTTTAAGCTCACGAATCAATTGCATTTTGAGTGCAACTTCACAAATTTGGCCTCGCTAGCTTTGGATGTGAAGCTCAAATTTTTTATGGCTGTGGTATTTTTGTAAATTTATGGGCTGACTTGCTCTTTTCCTCGATTTCACAAGAGTATAAAATTTTGTACAAGCATGGTCTGACTAGATCCACAAAATTATTTTTTTAACCACAAACGACACAAATTGTAAAATAGCTCCGTTGGGTGGAGCTTAGAACTCTCGACGAATAAACTCCGCCCAGCGTCACGCGGACGAACGACTTACTCGGCTGAACATTTTGGCCACAAACTTTGATCGAAACTATTTTGCAGTAAATGAATTTGTTTAATGTTTATATCAAATTATTCGCGACGACGTCCTCTAGCCTTTGGTGTAAAGTGCTTCCTTCTGAAAAAAGTTAGCCTTCACAGGAACTGTTATGCGAAGTGCTAGTCGTAGTCAAAAAAGATTTGTCTACGTACTATGGTGCGTGGACGATAACGTAAAATTTATTATGTGTAAGTAAACCAACCAACCAACACACACACACGCGCACACGCGCGCGCACACACACGCACACGGTGTCCCATAAGTCCGGCATCATAGGAAAAATAATAAAAAAAGGCAAAACAAAAGCTTTTATTTACAGAACGTGCTCAATATGTCCATCATTGTTTTCAATACACAAATTCAGACGTGATACCCAGTCAGCAAGCACACGGTGAATGATGTCAGGAGTAATGGTGTTACATGCCCCAATAATGCGCTGCCGCAAATGTTCAACACTCCTAATTTTCTGTGCGTATACCAGCGCTTTCAAGTGGCCCCAGAGATAAAAATCTAGTAGCGTGAGATCCGGGCTTCTAGCTGGCCATTCCACAGGCCCTCGACGTCCTATCTAATGACCAGGGAATTGTTGGTACAGGTATTCCCTTACTTGGGTGCTGTAATGTGCAGGAGCGCCGTCTTGCTGGAACCATGTTGGGAAATTTCCTTCTTCGTTCAAGACACTGGGAAATGCTTCTTCCTTGAGCATACGTAGGTAGGTGCCTCCAGTGACATGTTCATCGAAAAAGAGGGGGGTCTATGATGCGATCCTTCCAAATGCCACACCATACCATCACCCGAGATACACCTTGTTCCTTTGAAGAGGTATACCAGTGAGGGTTGTTTTGAGACCAGTAGCGGGTGTTCTGTCGATTTACCTCACCATTTCCATAAAAAACAGCCTCGTCACTGAACAGAATGGTGGACGGGAAATTGGCATCCCGAGCATATTGTTCCGTAGCTCATTCACAAAATTCCATCCGCCGGTCGGGATCATCATCGCTTAATTTCTGTAGGATCTGAAGTGTATATGGATGCCATTTGTGAGCCTGAGCCCTGAAGAATGCGATGGATACTACTTTTCGACACTTGTCTCGGCGGACAATCGCCGAAGAGACTTATTGGGACTTCTGTTAAAATGAGCCAGGATGGCAGTCGCTGTATCATCGTCAGTGGACCTCCTTGAAGGTCCACTGCGTGGTTTATCTTCTATGGATCCTGTTTCCTTAAGCTTTGCAACAAGTCTGCTAACGCAACTCTGTGTTATTGGCTCGCGGTCTGGATGCAGTCTGTTAAATTCAGCAGCGGCCTCTCTTTGACTCTGATTTCCTATGAGTAGAATTATCTGGATTCGTTCTTCCTTGCTCACAGACATTATGGTTTGTAGAAATAGAAAAATATGAATTTCTCCTATGATGCCGGACTTATGGGACACCATATATATATATATATATATATATATATATATATATATATATATATATATATATATATATATCCCCCGCCCGCTCCCCTTCTCAGACTATGTGCAGGTCTTTCGTTCCTTTTACGACCGCATGTGGCAACAGTCCTGGGACGATGCCACCGGAAATAAACTCTGGTCCATCCGCCCCCGTCTGTCATATTGGGTGTCCTCTTTCCACCGCTCCAGACACAAAGAGGTCGTCCTTGCGCGGCTTCGCATCGGCCATACGCGCCTCACGCACGGCTATCTTATGTTCCGGCAGGAGGCTCCTCGTTGCGCCTCCTGCCAGTCGCCCCTCACCGTCTCTCACATCCTTGTGGAATGCCCCACCCTGTCGTCAGTACGTCGTCGCGCCTTCCCCGTTCCTTTCTGATTTCCCCCTCCCCGAACGTTTACGCCTTATGCTCGCTGAGAGCCCTCTCTTCTCGCTTGACCGTCTTTTCCTCTTCCTCTCCCAATCTCGCATCCTATCTGAGCTTTAGGTGACTTCTCACCTGTAGTCCGCTGTTCTCCCTTTTCTAGTGCCTTTTCTCCGTCTCCGTTTCTCTTTCTCGTATTCCGCCTCGCCATGATATCCGCTACCATATAGCGGGAAGTGGCGGTAAACGCCCCAATACAAAAAAAAAAATATATATATATATAAAGTCGGTGACAAAAGGAATTTAAGTCGAGCATTTTAGATGTAAATAGAATAATTAGTTTGTAAACAGAGACGTAGTTTCAGATGAATAATGTGCTCAACACATTTCATTGTAAATTTAAATGTAACGCTTTAGGCGTGAACTGGCGTGCAGGGACTGATGAATTGAGCAAAAATGATTTAGTGATGAGATTGTTGATCGTGAAGGACATAAGCGAGTCGCTGTTGAAAAAAGCCCACGCCGAAGTTGGTTCGAGTTTCCTACACCTCATTCAGATGATTCAGTTCCTCGTCGATACCTTCTATTACGACTGTCAAGTCCTTGGCTCCTCGAAGTATCAAGAGATAATTGGTGAGTGTATTACTACTACTAATACGAAGGCTGGTCTGAACAGCGATTGATTTTATAAAGTGTCCGGATACTTTCAGACCAACCCCAGTATTTATTATTATTATTATTATTATTCTATCCTGTTAAAATTGGTTGTAGATGATGTAATTTGAGTAATAAGAAACTGAATGAAGTTAGCTCATAAATATATTTTTAATAATGAGTGTTCACTTTTTTCTTAAGGAAATGACAAATTGTCACAATTTGCGATCAGAATTTGTGTACGTAGTTCCTAATTTAATTTATGAAGGGAAATTAGCCCTTAATTGAGTAATAGGAATCTTGCAAAAACTTTTAAATATTGCAACCTCTACCTTTTTGAAGAATTGGTGAAAAGTCCTGCAGCTGATGCTGGTACAAGTTTTTTAGCTTGAAACTTTTTTAAGTTCATTAATTTAACAGACAGACATCTGAAAATCCATTTGTTTTAAGCTCTGAGATCGAAACACGCACACGCACAAAAGCACGTGCGGATTAAAGTACCACCCAATGCTGTCACAGAGATTCACTCAGTATTCATGAAAAAGTTAGGTTGGGGTCTCGTAGTGTGTAGACTCAAATAAAAAGTCTTTCTATTTGCTTACCTCAAACCACTTCCATTCCTTTTTCTATACGTAACTATTCAGGGCTCCCACGTGTCCTAAAAACTATAAAAAAAAAAAGTCCTAAAATACCAACATTTTTACTCTAACAGTTTACACGCGTGATTTTTCTTCTTTTGGCAGCTCAATTCTACTTTCAACTCCTCGTTTATAGAATATAAGTGCAGTTCCACGTGTATAACATATTTGCCTCACTCATTTTTCAGACTTGTTAAATGCGCAACTGATATACCTCGCAATCAGACAACATACAACCCCAGTTGGAAAAACGGTAATCCGTTTTTAAAGCCTGTATCCACTAAGCATCTTCCTGGGATAATTTTCTGGTTTCCACATTCTGTGCATTTATTTTAAGTCTGCGAGGCTGTGTGCGACATTCTTTCCCAGACCCCCATCCTATCTTTCACTGAATTCTTTATCTCATCATTCAACCATGCAGTCGACTTTGTCTTCACTCCATTTCTTACACATCAGCGTATACATATGTTGTCTTATTTCATTGAGGAGTTCCACATTTTTTCTCCATCAGTTGGTTAATTTTTATCTCGACTAAGATTTTTTCTATTTCTCTTTATTCTTGTGAAAAAACTATATAGGGCTATGGGTTGATTGCCTGATACCCCTCATCCGTTGGAAATTTCCAGCAGATTACAGTGGAGAGTTAACGACAAAAGCCCTACGTTTTTTCGTTAGAGTTATGTATGTGTAGGTCTTCAAAGGACCTCTCTATGTTTATTTGCCTTCGGTATTTGCGTTGCCTAATGGTAAAGAAAGAAATTACCTCGCATTATTTCGTTGGGCCTCGCTTCTGTTTCGATGTAGGGCCGCGGTACGATGGAGTTACACAACGAGTTGCTTTGACGTAACTAATATAGGCAGTCATTACATTTAAATACCTGAAGGAATAGGCCTATCCTTTTTATAGTTATTAGGTTTTATATTAAAGGGATTTCACTCAAAACTTATAGGAAGATAAAGTACATCTTCCCCGCTTAAAGCATTGCTGTAACATAAGCAGCTCAGAGTGCCGCCAGTATAAATCTTCGTCTTTTATTATTTGCTGATTTTGCAAAGTTCGTTGACTCTTCTCTCGAAGTAATTTTCACGAGTCAGCAGTGGAAAATTTTGAACGCGAAATAATACATTTTTCTTGTGGTTGGGTGGGCCCAATGCCTCCATATTGGGTTCTATGTATGTATGACAATTATTTCATTCCCAATAGGCTATGTCGCCAACCCCGAAACAATTTTGTAGATATTTAATTCAAGTAATTAATAATTTATATTTAATTATGAAATAAAGGTATCACATACGATACCATGTTGTAAGCATATATAGTTTTTCCATAATTCTGTTGTCATTTCATTCGAATCGAGCCTTTCAACCTTTTTCCTCGTTTCTTTACTAAGCAACAAACAACCTATTATAAAGTAGAGAATTTTCTTTATTTCGCTGCTACTGACTTTCTGTTCGATAAATTTCTCGGAGAACGAAATATTGGTAGCCGTTGATAAAGTCTCTTATTCTCATAAAAAAGGTAAAAAGGTGTATTTATAAACGTCTTATGAAGATCATGCTAAATATTGTGGCAATCCACGCAAATTCCGTTCGCATTCAATGATTTTGAGTTTGTGCGCGTTAAATGTAAAAGTGTATTTTGACAAATGCTCCATTCAGATTTTTCAGGGTTGCTGTGCATGGCAACAGCTTGTTACTTGGAGCAAGAAAAGGAAGAGTCGCGGAGCGTTTTCGGAGACTTGTTGATTTCGGCCAAACAAAACCAAATTCCCATTCCACACTCGGTTTCACAACACCCTTCTATCGCCCGCTTTTTTAATCGCAGTCCACAGGTACTTCGACTTGATATTTCACGGTTTTTTCTTCTCTTTGTTTTAGCGAAGCGAGTGAAGCCATCTTTAGGTTGGATTCCCCTTTGGCCGTTTTCAGTAAAACGGGGGAATAAGAGAGAGTGCAAGAACATAAATCTTTTATTATAGTATGCGAATCAAAATGCAGTTTCAAGTGCGCCTGTGATACAGTAGTACAATCTGCAGTGTATATATTAATTTATATACCCTAAGGAGGAAGCATGGCCAACACGAGTAAGGCCGATTTTACAGATATCCATTTTTAGAGGGGAGAAGGGGGAGGCTGTTATTTTTACCCGGTTGACTATACATTAAATTTTGTTTGGATAAATAGAGTGAAATGAAAGAATTTGCTTAAGCACAGTGCACTCATAACCATTGTAATACTATCACAAAAATGATACTATTACAAAAATTCCTTTAACCCTAAACGAAGCATGTTTAATTTCATAATCCTTTTCGTAATAATAATGAAATAACTTACGTTTGTAGTGTTGTATTTTATGTAATAATTATAGCTAGAATATGATTTAAAATATATAATCACATTTCAAGTTGTCAGACGGACTTCATTTTGAACTCCATTACCCTCTCTTAATGTACCTCAGCATAAGTGTCTGGTTCGTGACAACAAGTGAGGTATATAATGCGAGAAAAGTACGAGAGGTAGGCATATAAGCCAATGCAATTTATTTAACTCTACTTAATTATAACATTGCCTTTGGATGGCGAATGATATTTCAAAGCATCGTAGGCGCCACGTGAAACAAGGTTTGGTTTTCGTAATTTTTAATTCGCGTTGGCACAAAATTATTCAAGAATTAAAAGTTTCGTTTATTTACCTTCGTAACAATTAAGTTTCAACCGCGCGTAAATATTTTTTGCATTATTTAGGCTTTCTTCTGTCAAATTGAGGTTTTACCGCTTTCGAGTTTTTTGAATATTACCATCGATTTCCTGTACTTTTGTTTACGTTGGTAACCTTTTTGTTTCCGCCCGAATTGTTCATTCTGACGAAGGCAAGCTTCTCACCACCTTAAGCCTACAGTTTAACGTAGAATCCGAACCACGCCCCACCAGCAGCCCAACGTTTTAACCACTAGGCTACCCATTTATCTACCAACCAATTTTTTTTGTGTGTGTATGTGTGTGGAAGGATGAACAGCTGAGTTTTGCTGCGCGCCACCTGCCGTCACCGTGTCTCGATCCCGGGGCCGATGGATTCGTAGTCAGCGAAGCTAACCACTACACCACCACCACCACCACCACCACCACCACCACCACCACCACCACCACGTCGTAAGATGTAATCGAAACACTGTAGTAATAATTAAAAGTTTTTCGCTTCGCTCGGCTTCATAATAAAAGTTCTTAGCCAGATAACCCGCCAGGTAAAACCTAGTGGTTAATAAAGCGTCAGACTGTTAACCCGAAGGTCGTAGATTCTTGTCTCGGCTCGGACTTCAAATTTTAACGATTAAGCTGCTTCACTGGGTAGTCCTTCCTTCCTGTCATATAACATTTATAGGTGTTACGAAGGATGTTAAACAGCCCCAGACATTATCATTATCTTAGCGAGATGTATTGTCTGTCTGTCGCTGAAAATGATAGCGACGGAAAGAATAAGCAGTTTCATCAAGAAAATTTAACTTCGTTTCGCTTATCGCATCAAATAGATGGTTTTAATTTCTCGATTATTTCTTCACGTTAGGAAGTAGCTGCAATCATTCTCTTCTTGAGTTGCCATGGATACCTTTTCAGTCTTGATTCGTCGTTCCATTGGATTGTTTCGGTCTCGGTATTAAGCGTGATTCGTTTTCAGAATCATTTACAACTGCTTATTCGTTCTAACTAATTTTCAACCCTTCAGATCATTTCTCCTTTCCGCCGTTGTCGTCTCTCACCCACCCACCCACCCCTTTTTTTTAAAGGGAACAGTAAGTCACGTGATTTTACTTCGTTTCAGAAGTTCACCAACCAAAGAAATCGGAAAAAGGAAGAAAGCAACCTCCGCTACGTTTCTACACTCGCGTTGCCGGGGTGTATATCCCAATCAGCAAGAGGCTTCCAATTACCACGAATCCTGGTTAAGCCACAGGGTAGAATGGCCTTACAATCTCCGTGGAAGGAGGGGTAGAACAAGGATGGGAAACCCCAGGGGAAATTGGCAGGGAATGTATTAGAATTAATTTTTTCTTTAGTTTTAAATTTATACAAAAGAGAACCTTGTTTTACCTATAAAATATTTACTACTAAAGGACTTTTTTCATTTTAAACATTGGTTATGTTTCTGTATTGTTACTTTAATTAAAAAGTATTTTGAATTAAGATGTAGCTTGGGAATTATTATTTATTATTATTTTTATTATTCCGAATTATGTCGGTGATATTTAACACAAGTTATTTTTTATTAATGCAAAGCCTTAAATAATTTTTCTAAATATCTTGAAATATTTTCATTAAAAAATTTTGAAGTTTGTTTGTTTTACCTTTAAAATGTTTATCATTGAAATTATTATCAATAACCCAACATACGAGTGTATATATATATGTATATATATTATACAGTATATTTATTTATTTATTATAATAATAATAATTACTGTTGGCTATCAACGCCAAACTACCCATGGTTGAAGATAGATGGTTAAATTTTGAATGGTCATTTCTGACCATTGAAAAAGTTTCTTAAAAAATGACAAACTGTTATTCCATTGAGGATTCTCACAGGTAAGTAAATTCGTCATCACTAAAAAATTTTATGTAGAAAGTAGTCTTTATTTCTAAACTTTTCATTTGCGAAAAGGCCTCGGTTTTTCTTGTAAAATATTTGAAATTTAATTTTTAAAACCAGTGCAAGGTTTTTGTTTATTATTTTGAACTGAAATATATTTTTACCAAAAAAGTTCGAATATGTATGTATGTATGTATGTATAAATTTGTTACAAGAACATGTTTCTGCGTTTCAAGAACGCGGTAGACCTACGTTGTAATTTATTAATTTCCAAACGCTCGTATTTTCTTTTTTGTTTTGTTTTTTTTTTTAACTAATTAAAAGCATGGCACCCCCGTCAAGTACTTGCAGTCGCTGTGAAGTAAAATTTGTTGCTTACGCGTTTACAATGGCTAATAATAATGAACAGTTAGTTTGTACGTGGTGCTCAAGCATGGAAGTCCTGAAGAACGAGTTAGAACGTGAGAGGGAGGCCAGGGTGAGGCTTGAAGAAAGCGTGATGCTCCTGACGGCAAAATTAGAATACCTTGAGACTCCAGTTACGACCCTTCCTGCCTCAGTTTCTACTAATAATATAAATAGTATTAATAGCCCTCTCTCTTCCCCTAGTTCACAACCCTTCATTCGAGTGTGTAATGGAACCCCATTGAGAAAACCTAAGACATGTCTACCAGTAATAACAAACTAAGTTTTCTGTTTTAGGTTTCGATGATGCTGATGAACCGGAAATACAACTCGTTGGCGATTCCATTGTTCGAGGGCAGCTCGAGGAATTCTGTGGGAAAAACCCTCGTCGTAGGCGCCGTTACTGCTACCCTGGTGCAAGGGTGGAGGATATAACTAATAGCATTGACCAATTTACAGACGATACCTCCGAGGACACAACGTATGTTATTCATGTCGGTACTAATAACGTTTTAAATTCTAGATAGGAAGAACTGCTGGCTAGGTACAGGGACTTACTAGAGCGATTAAAGGAAAAAACTAATAAGATTGTTTTAACAGGTATACTTCCTCGAATTATCCAACGTAACGATTTCTACAGCAAGGCGACCTATATTAACAATAATCTAAAGTCTCTCTGCCAACAGGAAGGAGTGCATTTTGCGAATTTTTGGAAGTTTCTACGGCAGGAGCAGAGCTGGGCAGTATTTAAATACATTTGTATTTAAATACGTATTTAAATACATTTGTGTATTTAGAACTGTATTTATAAATACATTGTTTTTCATGTATTTAAATATAGTATTTAAATACTTTAATGAGTATTTAAATACTCAAAATATAAAAATGTAAATACTTTTACTGGTTTAATACACGTTCTGTACTAGCACAGTACGACGCGTCGACAGTGTAGTACAGCATGGTTCATGTTTCAACGTGTCAGTTCAATCAGTTGTGTGCCACTCTTAGTCGAAAGCGGTTGATTTCTTTATCGTGTGCGTGTCATGGCTTCAACAAGCAAATTTGTATGTATTTAAAATGTATTTACAAATGTATTTAAATACAATTGATGTATTTTGTATTTAGTATCTAAATACATTCGTAAAATGTATTTAGTATTTAAATACATTTCTCCCATGTATTTAGTATTTAGTATTTAAATACATTCAATGTATTTATTGCCCAGCTCTGGGCAGGAGGGACTTGTTCCTCGGAGATGGACTTCATCTTAATGACGTTGGAGCTGCGGGTTTAGGAAGACTATTTCATAATACACACACTTCTTTTCAGGCTGCTGTAACTCGAACGGTCCCAGCGTAAATTCCACAAATTTCCCCTGCGCTCGCGAAGGTGTCGCAATTACAAACAATTTGAAGGTTCTATCTTTAAATGCTCGTACCCTACGAAATAAAAGAAGCGAATTTTTTTTTGTAAAGACTATGATATAATTGCGATAAATGAATCGTGGCTTAGCACTGAAACTCGTGACTTTGTAGTGGAGTATCAAATTAAAGGTTATAGATTTTTTTGTTAACACAGCCTCTTCGCCTACCTATTCTGTTTTTATGTTGTATATCAAAGATAATATTGCGAACGTTATAGAAGTAAAGCACACAATTCCAGAACCGATAGATTCGATTATAGCAGAACTTAAATTGAACGATTTCAAACTTGTTGCGGTTATATATAGGTCCCCTAATCAAACAGCTGATACGGACGAAGCGTTATATCGTGAACTAAAGAGAATAATAGGTAGTGAGCAGGCTTTAGTTATGGGTGACTTTAATTGCGCCAACGTGAATTACGATACAATGCAGGGAGACGCGGAAGGTAATCGTTTAGTTAATTTTCTCGAGGATAGCTTTCTTATTCAAAAGGTTGGGGAACCTACGAGGTTGGACAGTATTTTAGATTTAGTAATAACTTCGGATGATAGGCTAATCACTGATCTTCAAGTAATAGAACCGTTAAGCAATAGCGATCACAATATGGTAGAGTTTGTCCTCTCAGTAAGTCACTCGAAACCAGCTAACGCGACTAAAATTCCTAACTTCCAGCACGCAGACTTTAGTAAATTTCGAAATAGATTGTCACATGTCAATTGGGAAAACGTAATGGGGAACTCCAACGCAAAACTAATGTGGGAATCGTTCGAAACAGTATTTAGGACTAAATGAGGAATGTACCGTACAAAATTAAGCGTGCGAAAGTAAACAACAAGCCCTTGTGGTTTACTTCTAGAGTAGGAGACATATAAAGAGTAGAGATAGGGCTTATAGGCTACATAAATGCGATGAAGACAATTTGTGGTTACGAAACAACTACATATCTCTAAGGCGTGAAGCGAAAAGTGTAATAAAGAAGTCCAAGCGCGAATTTGAAATCTCCATAGCTCGTGATGGTAAAGAAAACCCCCAAGAGATTCTTTCAATACGTCAATAATAGAAATCCAGTAAAAAGTGTCTTGGGGCCTTTGAAAAATGTAAACGGAGATCTAGTTTCTGAAAACAAGGAAATGGATACCTTGCTAAACGAATTTTTTAAGTCAGTTTTTACTATAGAAGATGTAACGAATATTCCTACGGTCATAGACATAATACCTTTTGATAATGGTAATATCGTGGTTAGTGAAGGGGAGGTAATGCGCTATATTGATAAAATGAAAACGCGTAAGTCACCGGGGCCGGATTCCATTTATCCCATACAACTAAAAGAATTAAAAGATAGCATTGTTGTGCCGCTAACAACGATTTTTAATGCGTCTATTTCTGAGGGGTGCGTACCAAATAATTTCAAGTTAGCAAACGTAACGCCTATCTTAAGAAAGGCGATAAAGGTGCGGCGGGAAATTATAGGCCAATCAGTTTAACGTCTGTTGTAGGTAAGCTACTGGAATCAATAATTAGGAATCGTGTAGTCGAACCTTAGAAATTGCATAAACTAGTTAGAAATACGCAGCACGGTTTTAGGCGAAACAAATCTTGCTTAACGAATCTTTTAGAATTTTTCCAAGTGTGGTTGACGTTTACGATAGACATCGGGCGGTTGATGATGTGTATTTAGATTTTCAGAAAGCGTTTGACACCGTGCCGCACAAAAGACTCATTGAAAAAACTAAGGCTCATGTAATCGGGGTGTAGTAATAAATTGGATAGAAAAGTGGTTGCGAGGTAGGAAACAGAGGGTGGTCTTTGATGGAGCGGAGTAGTGTTGGACTAATGTAGCGAGTGGCGTTCCTCAGGGTTCTGTATTGGGCCCCTTGCTTTTTTTTATATATATTAACGATTTAGATGTCGGCGTAGTCAGTACAATTTCAAAGTTTGCGGATGACACGAAGCTGGTGGTAGGGCGATTCATGATGAAGATAGAGCTAAAGTCCAGGAAGATCTGAATAAAATCGTTGATTGGTCAATCACATGGCAAATGAGATTTAACGTTGATAAGTGCAAAATTTTGCATATAGGTTCGCGTAACGGTAATTTTGCGTATAGTATGTCGGAAAGATTTAACAAGCGTAGAGCAGGAAAAAGATTTAGGAGCTATAGTCACTGGTGATTTGAAAGTAGCGAAACAAAGTACGGCAGCGGTCAATAAGGCGAACAAAGTGTTAGGTTTTATAGCTCGAAGTTTTGAGTGCAAATCACGCGATATTATAGTTCCTCTTTATAAATCATTAGTTAGACCCCATTTGGAGTACGCGTCCAATTTTGGAATCCGCATATGCGCAAAGATATTAGACAAAATCGAAAGAGTTCAAAGACGAACAATTAAGATGATTCCGTCGCTTAGGTCAAAGTCGTACGAGGATATGCTTAAGGAGTTAAAATTGACTACACTCGAGACTAGGAGGCTAAGGGGTGATCTAATCCAGGTTTTCAAAATTATGAATGTGTTCGATAACGTAGATAGAGATAGCTTTTTCGAAATATCTCAATATAATAGGACTAGAAATAACGGGTGTAAGTTGACAAGTAGAAGGTTCGAGACAGCAGTTGCGAGAAACTTTTTTACGCATAGAATAGTAAATAGCTGGAATAGTTTGCCGGTAAAGTAATTAGTAGCACGTCTATAAACATGTTTAAAAATCGTAGCGCATATGTTGCTAGATTGGGTATAGTTTAAGGTAGTAAAATTAAGGCTGCGGTGATAGATCCTACAGCTCAACACAAGTGTTGTGGATATAGGGAGGCAGCATCTTGGGTTAGGGGATACTCTCTGTCCTTACACACCCCATTTAAGAGATTCCTCTGCCGAGCGGTGCCCCCATAGTACTGTGAGGTATTGAAAAACTCATGATCTTCACTTGCCCCACAAACACCTTGAAATGGGAGACCCAAAATGGGTGCACGCACATTTCTACATTACTGTACAGTCTTTACAGCCACACCCTACACTTTTCCTCCTAAGTATATATATTGTAATGTATATGGTGGTAAATTTTGACTTGGTCCACAATCAATATGGACCGTGACTTATTTTTGGTTGGAGGCAAGTACTAGTATTGATGGATACCGTAATGAAATTGACTGGATTCTTTGGATCTGATATATTTGCATGTTGGTTATAAATAGATATAGAGTGTAACATATTTGTGGATAGTAGTATATGACTTGATCCTCTGGATCGAGAGATCTATCTTTAGTTTTAAATCGATAATAATTAATTAGTTTTAAATTGATAATAATTTAGTTTTGTAAAAATGGTCGTTGCCAATGTACAGGCAGTTCTTACATAAATTTCTTATGCTCTTGTGGTTCGGAACCCACGTAAAATTGTAGGTC
The DNA here is from genome assembly GCA_023014485.1 of Bathynomus jamesi. Taxonomy (NCBI): domain Eukaryota; kingdom Metazoa; phylum Arthropoda; class Malacostraca; order Isopoda; family Cirolanidae; genus Bathynomus; species Bathynomus jamesi. The sequence goes on from JAJOZX010003640.1 coordinate 178,479, forward strand.
CCCTCCGCCACCATGGAGGACATACACAATACACAATTACGAACACAGTTAGGTAGACCAGCCATGAGTGGATCCTAGGGTCTTTGTTGGTCTGAAACATTATGTATGTGTGTGTGTGTGTGGAAATAGAGCATTGTTGTAAGCGAAATTTTTAATTCGTGGATTGTGATGTTTTTTTAGACATTTTGGCCTTCAGCGAAAGAATTCCCTTTACTTTATGTGGTTTTAAAAAGACATGATCGAGCCATTTACCAGTCTCTGAACTTTGCTATTCATTTGATAGTCCTAGATTTTGCGTGTAATGTCAAAGTGTGTGACCAAACTTAATGTGAAATATGCATATTTTCATTTTTATTGTAGGCCACTTAGATGCACTTGCATTGTGAACTGTAATTTTAAAATCGGCAGTTACATTACCGGGAATCCACTGTAACCACATGATTGTACAATGTACATTTTTGCAAGATCTGTATGGAGTTTTGTAGACAAACTTGCTCTGAAAGCAGCAAAGAAAGTGATAGTCTCCATACAGTTAGAGAAAAACTGATAAACGATTGTATTAAATACAGTACATCCAAACAGCTTGTTTCCCCATGACGTTGGGGGTGTGTGTCCCAAGGGTCACCCGAGCCAGAGCAGAAACGCTGTCAGCCAACTCAATTCACCGGATGCCAGCAGCCGGGAGTGAACCAGCGCCGCATCACTGTCTGCCACCGTAACCACTAAACTATCGGGCACCTCCCAATTGAATTCCCCATTTCTAAATGAATTTTATAAGCTGAGAGGAAAAAGGAATCTAGACAAAGACAAACTCCATAGGGGCGTACCTAAACTATTTGGCACCCGGGGCGGATCCATCCTTTGGCACCCCCCATAAATAATTTTAAAACTTAAACACACAGAAAAATATATTATGTTTGTGAGTAGATTTTTAAACAGTACAGTACTGTCATAAGCAAATTGGAAATAAGAAAAATGCAGGACATTAAAAATTCAGTGAACAGGTAATACTGCATTTTATTTTATGCCAAAAAAAAAACAACAGGAAATCCAGTCTCAACGCTCAGCCTATTCTTCAAAGGTAAATAGAGAGGATTCACACACACTGCTTTCGAGCCTTAATTTCTGCAAATTGATCAATGACCTCATCAAAATTCACCTTATTTGCATATTCATGTTCAGTTGAAAGTAAAGCCAGATTTGTCAATCTTGTCTGACTCATGGTCGAGCGAAAGAAATTTTTTATCAATTTCAATTTGGAAAAACTTTTTACGTGAAGCAATGGACACACACAGACAGTCAAAAAGAATCTCAAACACAGTGACGAGTTTGGCAAAAATTAACAAAACTTGTACTGGTATTTCAACTCTCCCGATGGCACCCCCCTCCTGGCTGTCACCCGGGGGCAGACCACCCCCCTTAGTACGCCACTGGGTACGTAAAAACAAGAGTTTATTACCTTAATTAAACCTTAAAAATCGCCATTGGGATGATGTTGATTACTTCAGAGACTGGTTTTTAGGCCTTCAAGAGTCTTAGAGTTGGTAGAATAGATCCTGTCTTTTATGTAACCCCACAAAAGAGAGCCAAGGGGTGTGAGGTCAGCGCCGGCCTTAGGATATTTCGGGCCCTGTGCAGAGTATACTGTACGGGCCCCCCATGACACAAGTCAAATTGTTTTTCATTGCTAATCATTTTATTTTAGTAGATTGTTAACAAGTACAACAAGTAAAATTTAACTATACAAGTGCACCTGTAACAGAATACCAACAGACCAACAGCCTTTACTATTATTACTACTTATTACTTTATTATTATCAAATATTTAAACTATCATAAGAGGTTTCAACCAGCGCCGGCCTTAGGATATTTAATTAGGAATAGGATAATTCAATTTAATTAGGATAAAAAAATAAATTACATTAATTTACACCAATTTTGGCACTCTGACGTCGATGGTAAATTTCTGTGAAATTTTCGGGCCCCCCTAAGTTGCGGGCCCTGTGCGACCGCACGGTTCGCACACCCGTAAGGCCGGCACTGGTGAGGTGTGGTGAGTATGGGGGCCATTCCACTGGCTCATGAAGGGAGATTAGTCGCTTGGAAAAATTCTTCCTCAAAAAGTTGCAAGTTTCACAAGTAGTGTGTGGAAGTGTTCCATCCTGCAGTTCTTGCTGAAGACTAAGGACTTCGCTTTCCTTAAAGACAATAACCTAGTAAGTCCTTCTATGACCTTACTAGGCTATACTCTATTGGTAGTGGTATTGTCTTTTCTAACTTAGTAATTAGGAAAAGTTGTTGTTTTAAGTATGAAATGGTGAAAGAGCAGTTTTAATATACAGTACAATATTTTTAGTTAAGTAATAAAAGATTATAAATGCATGTGTATATGCGGAATGAAAGCTCCAATCTGTTACCTTTCTGAAAAAGAAACCCCTTAGCAAAATATACATCCCTTATAAATTAACAGGCAAATAAAAATAGGAACATTTTTTGGGGACACCCTATGTACAGTATGTATATATATACAAGGTATTTCACGCAGGAAAAGGAAAGCTAGAGTAGCAACGTTTCGCTCCAATAACTCGAGTATTCTGAAGCCCATATATATATATATATATATATATAATTTTTATTTTTTTTATTTTGCTATAAACAACATTACGATTTGTATTATGGACATCTTAAGGAGTGTACGAATGGCCCTAATTCTATTTCATTCTCTTCAATACAGCGATTTATGAGAACCATCCACTATAGGCAAAAGCAATGTATCGGAACATGTGAAATTGACAGTATTTTTCCATTATTTAGCGGGTTATCCTGCCACTTGATAATGAGGTATATTGTGCTCCCTAAATAGCAGATGGAGTAAGAATCATTTTTCATAAGAGTAGCCTCGCATGATTTGTAAGTACCCTGAATGCATTTTCAAAATTATAAGGTTCATGTATAAAATCTACGAGTCTGTCAGTTTAGTCACGCAGTGGTTCCCAACCTTTTATAGTCGAACGCCCCCTTATGTCCATCAATATTTGCTGGTGCCCCTTCATAAAGATAATAATATAACAGGATAAGTGATAAGTAATTTATTAATAGAAGGTAACAATTTTATTTTCCTAGCGCCACCCTAAGATTCTCAAACGCCTACTCGGGGGCGGTGGTGCCCACGTTGGGAACTACTGGACTAGTTTATTCACTGATGCTATATTTCAGTAAACAGTAAACTAATAATTATAAGTATTAACCTAACTTTTTTCTCCGTGAAAAATTTAGTTGTGTTGCGCTAGATGGTAGCAGAAGAAAAAAAAAAACAAAAGTGGAAGTAGTCACATCGTATATATATATATACACACACACACACACACACACACACACACAGTGTTGGAAGTAACGCCGTTACTTATTTTGTAACGGTAACGCCGTTATTTTACTTATATTGTAACGAAATTGGTAACGCCGTTACTTTTCATTCCATTTTCAGTCATTATTCGTTACGCGTTACTTTCTTATATGCTCAACTTAGAAACGTATATGAATGGAAATGGCTTCACACTAAACATGTGCAAACATGTTTGAACACAACACTTGTGGCACAGACTGTCCTTAAAAAGGACATTTTTGAAAAATTAGTTTTTCTGAAATGTAAGTGTTTTCCTGAAAGACATTCAGCAATAGTTTTAAGATTTCTATATTTTTCTGATATGAATAATTAATTAATCCATTAATCCTTTTGGCATTTTGTAATTTTTTTATTCACGATTTATTTTAGTGTATTCTGGTCAATAATTTTCGTTTTTGTAATACTAAGTGCGAAGAGCAATTTTATTTTCCATTTTTAGTTTTTTACTTAGGATCTATTGATCGCTATTAATATTATTTTAAATTGTAAAATTGTTAAATTGTATCGCTTATTATTTAAGTATAAGTCTAAAATCAGGTATTGTTTCATTGTATTATATATCTGACCTCAATTAAATATTTGCTCGATATTCAGAAATTCTTTTATAATTGCGATGTAGATATATCCTATGCTTATATTGAGAAATACTATATTTTCTAGTTTATTATAAAAGTAACGGTAACTGTAACGCATTACTTTTCCATAAAAGTAACTGTAGCGGTAATGACGTTACTTTCTATTGCGAGTAACGGTAACGCCGTTACTCTAATTAAGAAAGTAGTGCGCCCAACACTATATATATATATATATACAGTATATGCACTAGAATCACAAAATAACACGTGATCTTATTAATAAGCAAACCACCACAAGGAAAAGGAAACACAAAGTCCGAGCGCTTTCGTGATATATTCACATTACATATATTTTCTGTTCCTCCTTGATAATGTGAATATATCACGAAAGCGCTCGGACTTTGTGTTTCCTTTTCCTTGTGGTGGTTTGCTTATATATATATATATATATATATATATATACAGGGTGTCCGAGAATTATCTGTACAATTTTTGGCTGTTATTAAAAGTCAACCATGAAGTGTAGAAATTCGAGTGTTGTCCCATTTTACAGAGAATCTCGTTAAGTTTTTTCTGATACCAAGTTTTGACAAGTTTTTTAGAAATTCCAGTGTGTCCGAACATTATCTGTACAATTTCATCTTTTAATAAAATTCTTGATAACACACGTAAAATTCTTAAACAAGATTATTTAGAATCTGTATTTTCAAAAGTTTCTTTTATTAAAGTAACGTTGTTACAAACATTCGATATGTGCACCATTAGTGATTCGCAAAACATCCAATCGATACTCCAAATGTTGCCATGTACGCTGCAGCATATCCACATCAATTCGCTCAATAGCAGCTGTGATTCTTGCTTTTAAATCATCAATGTCTGTCACCCGCGTACATTTCTAAAAAACTTGTCAAAACGTGGTATCAGAAAAAACTTAATGAGATTCTCTGTAAAATGGGACAACACTGGAATTTCTACACTTCATGGTTGACTTTTAATAACAGCCAAAAATTGTACAGATAATTCTCGGACACCCGGTATATATATATATATATATATATATATATATATATATATATATATATATATATATATGGTGGTGGTGGTCCTCAGGGTTCTATCCCGTCACCCACTATCTTCCTTTTATCTATTAACGATCTTTTAAGCCTCCTGTCCTATCCATTCCTATGCGTCCCTCTCAACAGTCGCTTCATGCTTCGCGAGAGACGACTGTGGCGCACTTGACCTCTGATCTTTCTACTATTATTGGGACAGAGAAAACCTTGTGGCAGGGGCGGACTGACAGTTACCTGGACCCTCGGGCCAATTGGGATTCTGGGCCCTCCTGTTCAAACATTGGAAAAAATTAAAGCTCATCGATGTCAGAGTTTTATCAATATAAAAGCCATTTGCAAAAGATTATATATAAGTATGTATACATCCGTTGCAGCACATTATATTTTATTCTATATTTATAACAAAATTACAACTGAAAAGGACTAAAACTCTCGATAATGTCACTTCACTGTCAACAAAGTGACTCAGAAATACACAGAGCAAGATCGTGACAAACATGTGGTTTTGAGTTTAATACTATCAGAGTCAAGTATTTAAACATCTCTTAAAGGAAACACACTGAATGATATAGTATATTAGCTGATACGAACTATATACAAATATGAATCAGTATCAGTCACAGATATTATAATGTTTCAGACCAACAAAGACCCTAGGATCCACTCATGGCTGGTCTACCTAACTGTGTTCATAATTGTGTATTGTTCGTGTCCTCCGTGGTGACGGAGGGGACCTACAATTTTACGTGGGTTCCGAACCACAAAGCCTTAATTTTACTACCTTAAACTATACCCAATCTATCAACATATGCGTCTAATCGATTTTTAAACATGTTTATAGACGTGCTACTATCTCTATCTACGTTATCGAACCCATAACCCATTATCACTGTCTAAGCACACGATTCATATAAAGTATAAAAAAAAGCGTCTGGAAAGTTTACCAATAAATGTCTTTTACTTGACAATTCAAATGCAAAGATCTTGCAAAAAAACAGCAATGCAGGAAGGCTACAGGAGTAGTAGTGAACTAAGTTCTGCTGATGTCTTGGCAAAATTGTCTATAATTCTCTCTCTATCCCTTTTTAGCTTCAGTACAGCTTCCTTTTCTATGGCTATAAGCATCAATGTTTCCAAATTTTGTTGGGTGAGTGAAGATCTGATCCTAGACTTCACAATTTTTAGTTTGAAGAAGTATCTTTCGCAGGTGCACTGTGTGATACTGAGTGTAATCAAATATTTGTATGTTAAATACAGATTTATGTAGGCTGCTGAATATTTAGCTAATAATTGATGCCAATTAGCAGTTATTTATCTACTGATGCATTAGTACATCCCCAATTTTATTTACACACAACTCAAATCTGGGCTAATTTTTGGAAATTCCCAGTTTTCAGAAACCTAAGCTAATTCCTTGCATAGCCTATCATTGCATAACATAATTTGTTTTTGTTTTTGCACATTGTGTTTTGTTTATATAGCATGTGCTATACATATGTAACAATATGAAGTAAAGAATAAAGTGTATTTTTTATTTACTTACCAAATTATCTTCCTCATTTCCACTTCCAAAGTGAGATGCGTAGGGATGAATGGTAGATGTTTACAGTGGCAGAAGTGAGGGTGAAGTGATGGATGGGTTGTCTGGGATGGCTGAAATGGAAACCACAGGATTTTTTAGGGTGGAAGATGGTTGGGCACTGTCCTTCGTAACTCTTTTTTTAAAGATATCCCGCAACTTAGCTTGCTTCACGTATTTAGTGTTTTCCTTTGAGTTTTCTTGTATCCTATACACTTGCATAATATCTTGCTAAAAAATAAAGCTCCTTTGTTCAAGACTGGAAATTAAGTCAGCAGCTATTTTTATACATTGGTCTGTGAACATTTTTCCTTGAGTAACCCACCACCACCATCAATGTCAATAAGAATTGTCACTTGTCATTCACCACCTAAAAAGCACCACTGTTTTGATTTTATTACCAAGCCATTGTAAGCTTGTTTTATTTGTCTGGCCCCAGATAGGTTCATTAGATCACATCTGCTGTCATATACCTAGGTACACAGTTGTCTTTGAGCAAGCTAATTCATAGAGAAGGCATGTAGGTTATTTGTATATTGGCAAGAATGTACTTTTTGCGACCAGTAAGCTAATGTTATAATGAAATCCTGAAAATGTAAGACAAAATTTTATTATTATGATATGTCTCTAGCCAAAGTTTCAAATCACTCAATTTTTGTATCGAGTATATTTTGTACATGTTCATTTATGTTGGGGTACACATAATTTATTTTTTGCAGATCACATATTTGGTTGCAGCACTGAAGTAGGACATATTTAATTGGCAAATTTGTAGTGAAACTGTACGCCCGTGTTCCAACCATCTCGAGCCATTTTAATTCCACCCGAATAGCACCAGGCTGTTCAAACATACTGTTCCAACCATTTTCAATGTCTAAACCAACAACCAAGTGCTACAGTCAGGACACCACTTTTATGACTGTGTGTAAATACAACGTGCAGTTTTGCTACAAACATTCCTCCTTCCTTCTAACACGTCCTTGCAAAAGCACTATCTATTGAGAAAGGAATAAGAAAAATCAGGCATAAAGTAGCATGCTGAAAGTCAAATCAGAAATATAGTTTGTACCTAGGTATAGGTATCTCGCAATGCAGAAGGTTTACCACAGAGATGGGCACACCCTGTTTTATACATTTAATAAAATAGCATTGCAAAAAGAACCATCAACAATTATTTTACATGGAATAACTAGAAAACATCACTATAAAATGTGCAAAATTTTTCACTATTTGCCTTATTTTCATTTTTAGCTGGTGGTTTTCGTGTCAGGAGTGACTGTCGCGAAAACTAATGTTAATTCGGCGTAGTTGCGTATCCTGTATTAAGCGATCTATGCCTGAACTGTCAAGACGTCATCCTGACGTCAAAAAATTTTCGGATGACTAAGGGCTGCCAAATTTAGACATGGTATGTCAGCATTAGTTGCATAAACATTACTGATATTTCTTGTATTATGATGAGAAGAAAGTAGAAAATTATAAACATTCAAGAAAAAAACGAATTGTTTGTGAAATATCTATACATTTTTTATATTATATTTATGTTGAATTCTATATTTAAATGTAATAGGTCTAACCAAAAAGCCAAACTGCTAACTTTTCATATGATTGAGACATTCAATTTTCTACCAGTTTTACGGGGTAAGTTTTCAACATTTTGCGCCTCTGGCGGGCCCCCCTGACAGTCCGTCCCCGATTGCCCAACTGTTCAGTCCGCCCCTACCTTGTGGCTTTCGATGCCTCAAAAACCCAGTTACTTCCTCTGTCTACTCGTCACAATTTTCGACACGACTCGACTCTTCCTCTTCTTTTTACATTCTTGGCGTTTCCTTTTCTTGTGATCTTTCCTGGAAAGATCACCTATACTCTCTTTCTACAACAGCTTCTAAGAAGTTGGTTGTGCTGTACCGGCTCTGCAGTTTCTTCACCCCCACTCAGTTGCTGTCTCTGTACATGGACCTTGTCCGCCCCTGTATGGAGTACGCTTCTGATGTGTGAAATGACTCAACCCACACAGCACAGCTCTACTTGACCGAATGGAAACAAAGGATTTTCGTCTCATCATTTCCCTTCCTTTTAGTGTTTGCCTTCAATCCCTCTCTCTTCACCGCAGTGTTGCTTCGCTTTCTCTTTACTGTCGCTATTATAACGGACACTTCTCTTCTGAACTCTCTAACTGTATATCTCCTCCTTTAAGGAGAGCTTGCAGTACCAGTTTTTTTTGTCGACCTCTCTAAAGCAAGGGTTAATCGGTATTCGCAATCTTTCATCTACTCGCCTTTGGTTCTTCATTCACACACACACACACACATAATATATATATATATATATATATATATATATATTTTTTTAAGTTCGGGAAGAACCGATTCGCCTCTATTTAAAAGGGCATATCTCAGCGGAAAAAAAAGAAAAAGTGAGAGGAAAGACAGAGGAAAAAGAAAGGGTGGAGGGGACAGTCGAAGTGGAAAAAGACCAAGGACTGCAGGGTCGAGCCCCATCATCCTTGGGTGCTAGGGCCGGGAGGGCGCACGTGAAACCTCCAGGAACAAGCACGTACAAACGAGCACAAAGAGCACTCAAGAGCACGAGCTTAGAACCCCCTTGCGGGGTTATATATATATATATATATATCACACACGGGGTTCATTATAATTATAATCACACAATCACATTACGCTGTAATCATAATCTAATCAACTATTTTGAAATGCCATAATCATAATCAACATTAGAAAATGCTATTACACAGGTCAACAAAAAAAAAATTTTTTTCGTTGCCAAGGAAATTCGTACGAATTTAGGGTATTTTGGGGTTGCTGAATTCCAAAATGAAAGTAGTTTTTCCGATTTGGCTCTAGTTCTTGAGATAATGAATACCCTCAATTAATAGGAAACGTAACCATAACGCGTGCATATGGGAAACTACCGGAACATTCTAGATCAGTGGTTCTTAACCGGGGGGGCGCGCCCCCCTAGAAACAGGAATTTCTCTAATTGTATTTGTTATTCTCTTAACGAGAGCCTGGGCTAATATTGAGAAGTTATTGAGAATGTTATTTTGATTGAAGGGGGGCGTGGAGGGAAGGACCAATTCCTAGAGGGGGCATGGTAGTAAAAAGGTTAAGAACCACTGTTCTAGATGGTGAGACCGAATAAAATGCCATTATGTATTTCATGTGTTTACTTTTGTATGATTTGAGATAATTTCAATGCGATTTGTAAGTAGGCTCCGCCTGAACATTAAATTTGTTGCATTTTTACGTGTTTCAATGGGGTACCAATTATCTCATAAATTAGAGCCAATCTAGCAAAACCGATGTCATATTCGGAATCAGCACCACAAAGTTACCCCAAAATCACTCTAATATGATTGGCAATAAAATGAGTGTTGACCAGTGTTATCAATGACAATTATTGATTTGATTTGAGTTTTAGTTAACTTCTGGTAACACTACTCGCCAGTCACCTCTCAGTGCTTTGAGAGAGACCGTAGCATACACGTCACCGGTGCCGGAAAGCGCTACACTAGCTCTCCACTACCTGTCCATCCCAGCATCTTCAGCTCCAGTAGAGAGACTTCTCCATTGCAGGAAAAGTGTTCCGGCCAGAGCGCTGCAGATTGTCAGATGCCCGCTTTGAGAAGCTCGTTTCTCAAATGTAATACGCACAGTAGTGGTACTAGCATACCGAATCTGATGAGAACGTAGATTTGTATTTAAATGTTAATATGATTGACTGATTGTAGTGTTACAGCAGATGTTACAGTTACCAGTGAAAGGTTTTGAATTAATGGAGTGTTATTTAACATGTAGTATATTATTGCTTTTATGTTTGATGAGTTAACAGGCATAAAAATTGCACTTGATAATGCATTATCATGATGCTATGATAATATTGAGATGAGAGTATGCCATATGCTGATGCTTTCCAAGTTATTCATTGTAGCTTGTACAATTATAATTCAAAATAAAATAGAGTGAATTTGATAGTGATTTCTTGTTTTTCATATCAACATAGCAAATATGATATACATAATACATATATAAGTTGAACAAACTATACCCCATACCAGACTCTTATTACTCGTAACTTCATAATCAGAGTCAATCATAATGAAGCATAGTAATTATAAACAATCATAATCAAGATTTGTTAAGCCCCATAATCATAATTATTATGATCATGATCAACATTTTTCAAGGTCATAATCATGATTAAAATCATAATCAACATTTTTTTTAAGGCCCATAAACATGATTATATATATATATATATATATATATTATATATATATATATATATAATAACGGCCATACAGAGAAATGTATAATAGTTTAACAAGAATAGATTGAAAATTGGGAAATGTCTTGTAAAAAATTTTCAAATAGGTCTTTATTTGTGTTCTTTCGACGCCAGATGAATTCACGAAATGTTTCATCTATTTCAACTGTACAGTTTGGACCATCGATTTTCAATGGATGTTTTAGAATTGTCTCGGCACAAACCTGGTACACGTAAGAAAGTTAAGTTAGGTTGTATTCCATTTCTCCACCATAAAATGTACTTTTCTTAACAAGTATATAAAGGGTGTCCATAAATTATTACCCTGATTAAAGCATGCTATAACTTTTAAATAATCACTCGTATTCAAACACAGTTTTAATCATAAGTAGATAAACATATAAAGTTTTGATACATAGTTAATGAACTTAATAAGCTTCCACAAGTGCACCCTTAGTGGCACGTAAAATGTCTAAACGGTATTCAGTTCTTGAACAATTTGTACCTTGTAGGCGTGTAACTTCAAACGTTTGTGTAACACCTTGTGCACCGTAGTCTTCGGTATCTTTAATTGGCATGAAGCTTGTCTCACCGATTTCCTTGGTGACCGTGTGAAAACAGTTTGAATGCTTTCCACCGTCCCATCGGAAACTGATGGTCTACCACTGCTCTTTCCCTTTTCCACGTTTCCAGTTTCCAAGAATTTTTTCATCCACGACTTAATTAACTTCACATCAGGTGGATTCTTTCCATACTTTGTTCTGAACCTTCGCTGAACACTGACAGGAGATTTTGTTTCTGCAAGCCACACAACACATTGTGCCTGCTCTGTCACAGACGCCATCTTAACTGAGCAGCTACTACAGCGCTCCGAGCGGCGAATGCGGTAGACGAAACACACCAGCACAGAAACTCTATGCGTGTACGAGATCACCTGTAAACAGTGATGGGCAGTATCTAGATACATGTATCGCCGATACGTATCGATCGATACTTTTGTATCGGTATCGGTATCGCTTTAGCTACTTGACAAAAGTATCGATTTATCGGTATCGCTAAGGTCAATTTTCTTAAATGTATCGAAAAAATCGATACTTCGATACATCGATACATTAATAAGAATTTTTAAAGTGGATGACAATAAAAGGCAAATTTAATACTAACATTGTCAAAAAGAGGGTTCAAGAAATGTTGGTTAATGCTGTTAAGAGCCTCAGCGAGCAGACCCCCCAGCAACAACTAAGTGATGCTGCATCTGACGGAAGTGCAGATGATTTCTTCTGTTATGAGTCTGCTTCCACTAATGTGTGTGCAACCCAAGATTCCACTGAGATGGAAGTTTTACAGTATCTGGGTGACGGAAGTCATTCTCTCCAATCTCTGAGGCAGTACCCAGGAATTCTACGGGTCTTCCTGAAGTATAACACACCACTACCATCCTCTGCTCCTGTAGAACGGTTGTTTAGTTTGGCTGGTCACATTCACGCTCCAAAAAGGAATAGACTGTCTGACCAAATGTTTAGCCAGCTGGTATTTTTGAAGGGTAATAGTAATTACTTTTAATTGTTAGTGTAATATTTTCAGTCATTCATGTATCCTACAAAATTAAAACATACTTTCATTAAATAAAGCAATTGTTTTTATTTACATCTATAAAACCCATTGAAATGTCGTTGATTTTACTTACAGTGCGTACAAATTACGAGTATAAACAATAATATCTAATACCTACATATTAAATGAATAATTATAAAAATGTACCGGCGATACATGTATCGGTATCGCTTAAGACTGTGGGGCCGCGCAGTAATTTTCCGCATTTATATTATTTTTATATTAGTTACCGACAAACCAATTTTGCGCGTACCAAATTGTATATATTTTATCATTGTGTAATTTTAAGAATCATATATAATCTTTATAAATAAGTATTGTACATAAATTTATATATATATATTTAATTAATTCAGCTGTATATAAAATAACAAAATCTTCTGTAAAATAACCTCAGCCAACCAAGAACTCAATAAACTCTGAAAACGACCGGCTTTTCCTTCAAGACGCCAACCCCCAAACGACAGGGAGAGAAGAGGACACGAGAGGCCCCTAAAAGAGATACCTTTTCTCGTATCCTTCATTCTTCCCGGCAACTACAAGTAGCACCAAGAAGGAACCAGCTACAATTGGTGACCCCGGAGTGACCCGAAGCAGCCAGCGGAAGCAGCATCCTTCAGTCGCCGGGCGGAACAAACCGAAGCCACGCCTCTTCGCCGCCCACCCGTAGTAGCCGGTCGGAACCAAAGCAGCAGCAGACCCGAATTACATTCCCGCAAGATGGAATCTGTTGAATCAGGAGTGCACCATGTCACCATCAAGCCACCCACGTTCTCTGAAGCGTCGGCCGCAGGATGGTTCTCCATCATGGAGGCACAATTCCACATTTCCAGAATAACATCCGAAGAGACCAAATTTTTCCATGTTCTAGCCTCGTTACCCCCCGAAGTCGTCTCACGAATTTCAGCAGCAACTCTCTCCAACAAGTCGTACACCGATTTAAAAGAAGAAATCGTGAGTCATTACGAAAAGACGAAGCCAGAACTCTTCGAACGACTCATCTCCAACACTCCTCTCACTGGAAAGCCCTCCCAATTCCTTCAAGATATCCACCAAACGGCACTGAAGGTGGGCGTCAGCGATGATTTGGTGAAGCATAAATTCATCCAGGCGCTCCCATCCTCAATAGCGCCCGTCGTAGCAGCACAAAAGGAGCTGACGCTAACTCAACTCGGCAAACTAGCCGATGAGTTAATACCGTTCGCTCAACAAAGCTGCTACGCGGCGCCAACGTCAACTCGAGCCAATACAAGCCCAAGAACGAATATCCCCATCGGCCTAAAACCCTTCAGCGAGAATCAGCGGCCGGTGGTGTGCCGCGCGCACCTTTATTATGGCCCCCAAGCAAGGACCTGCAGGCCATGGTGCAAGTGGCCAAATAAAGATGACGCCAAGCTGCTCCCCTCGTCACGCCCAAATTCAAGATCTTCCTCACCATCAAGAGAAACGTCGGAAAACTAGATAAGCAGGCTGTGATTAACGCGACGTCCGGCCTGCCGCTGATCTCAGTCGCAGCTCGCATCGCCAGTCTGAAGGTCAATTTTATCATTGACACAGGAGCGAGCATCTCAATTTTACCACCAACTTGTGTCAATGATTGTCAACTCCACCCAACCGCAGTAAAGATTTCCACCGCAAACGGTCAGCCGCTCGAAATATTCGGAGAAGTAACACTGGACATATCAATTCCTAAATTACGAAGAATATTCAGGTGGCCATTCGTCGTCGCCCAAGTCTCCAGTCCACTTCTCGGCGCCGATTTTCTATCCCATTATGACATCCTTGTGGACTGCAAGCATGGCATTTTGAAGGATAGAGCAACAACTCTTCAAGCCACTACTAAACCTGTGCAATCCAAAGACCTTCACCTCATCAATATTAACCCTACCGACAAATTACCTCAAGAAATCAGGAACCTGCTTGACAAGTACTCCTCACTACTGAAACCAGCTCAACCGCAGAAAGTTTCCACCAACACTGTCAAGCATACCATCGACACTGGCAGCGCACCACCAGTGTTTGCAAGCCCTCGACGTCTTCCACCCGATAAATTATCCTCAGCTAAGGCTACTTTCAACAACTTACTTCAAGATGGAATTATAGAACCCTCAAAATCACCATGGGCCTCACCGTTACACCTCGTTCCGAAGAAGATACCAGGCGAATGGCGGGCGTGTGGTGATTATAGAAGCCTAAACGCTGTCACGAAACCGGACAGATATCCACTTCCTCATATAAGAAGTCTGTCAACATCTCTGCACGGAAAATCATGCTTTAGCAAAATCGATCTAGTCAGAGCATATCACCAAATTCCAGTCCACCCAGAAGATATCGAGAAAACGGCTATAACAACTCCATTTGGTTTATTTCAGTATTTATACATGCCATTTGGTTTAAGAAACGCCCCTGCAACATTTCAACGCTTCATGGATACAATTTTCAGAGGAGTTGACTGCGTATTTGTGTATCTCGACGATATTTTAGTCCATTCAAATAACGCAGTTGACCATTTGAAAGACTTAGAACGCGTATTCAAGATCCTTCAAGAACACAATTTAAGAATTTCCTTAGAAAAATGCATATTTCAGCAATCCAAAATTGAATTTCTGGGTCATGAAGTTTCCCCAGCAGGCATTCGTCCTCCTGTAAACAAAGTCTCCGAAATTCAAGATATTCCCCAACCGCAAGATTACCAAAGCCTCAGAAGATTCCTAGGAATGACGGGATTCTATCGCCATATGATACCCCGTTACGCCGATTTAGTCTCACCTTTAAGTGAAATCGTCAGAACTCAAGTCAAAAGCAAAAGTCTACAGTGGAACGACGAAGCAATTCAAGCCTTTCAAGATGTCAAGGATGCACTACGGAACGCCGTTACGCTTTGTCATCCTCTTCCATCAAGCTCAATCCTTCATTTAGTTACGGACTGCTCACAAATAGCAGCTGGAGCAGTTCTTCATCAAATAATCGACAGCACACCAGTTCCCATCGCCTTCTTTTCCAAGAAATTAACTACAACTCAGCAAGCGTACGCCGCATACGATAGAGAATTACTCGCAGCATACCTAGCCGTCCTGCATTTCCGTCAATTTTTAGAAGGTCGTCAAGTAATACTCTTCACGGATCACAAACCGATGGTTTCTGCCTACAAGAGTCCCTTACGAGCCAAGACAGACCGACAACAACGTCATTGGTCTGCCATCACGGAATACGTATGCGATGTAATACATATCTGTGGATCCGAAAACGTCGTAGCGGACTGCCTTTCACGCAACGTAAACGCAGTACATATCGACGCTTTCGATTTATCAGCAATCGCGGAATCTCAACAAAAAGATCAAGAAACGCAAGAATTTCTCCCACGTCTCAAGCCGTTCCCGTTTCCAGAAAATACAACTTTATATTGCGATACATCCACGCCATATCCCCGTCCTTTTGTTCCCAAGCAGCATCGATCTTCCATCTTCAATCAATTTCATAATATTTCTCATCCAGGCATCAAGCAATCACTTCGTATCATTAAATCAAGATACTTTTGGCCCTCAATGAATAAGGATATTCGAACTTGGTCCCGAAATTGTGAATCATGTCAATCCTCAAAAATTTCTCGCCATACAAAATCAGAAATAACCCCCTTCGATTTACCAAGTTCAAGATTTGAAACGGTACATATCGACATCGTCGGTCCCTTACCGCCAACCACTTTGCCCGGTCAAACATATCCTTCCCCATATAGATATCTCCTAACCTGCATCGATCGTGCCACAAGATGGATAGAAGCATATCCTCTGATTGATACTACAGCCACATCAATAGCACACGCATTTCTCGATGTATGGATTTCAAGATTTGGTGTACCACTGCAAGTCATAACGGACCGCGGATCCCAATTCGAATCCGAACTCTTTAGGGAACTCTCAGCTCTCATCGGATTTCACCGACTAAGAACTTTGTCGTATCGCCCTCAGACCAACGGAATAATTGAAAGATCTCATCGCACCATCAAGACAGCAATCATCGCTCGAAAACAAGATTGGCTCCCCGCTTTACCCATAGTTCTCCTTGGTTTACGCAGTCTCCCCAACGAATCGGGTTATTCACCGTTCACCACCGTCACCGGAACCACCCTATTATGCCCGAGGCCAATGATCGCCAATTCGTCGTCAAAATCCAATTCAAAATTCATCTCCGAATTAGCCAAGAAAATGACGCAAATCGATTTCGCCCAACTCTCTCAAGGAAACATTCACTCAGCCCCCAAATCATTCATTCCATCGGAACTCCACAAATCAAGCCACGTATGGGTACGCATCGACCGCGTTCGAAAACCATTCGAGGCACCATATCAAGGACCTTTCCGTGTTCTCGAACGCCACGATAAGTACTTCGTAATAGAAAAAACTAACGGATCATCAGAAGCCATTTCAATTAATCGTTTAAAACCGGCGTATATAGTTTCAGGTCCCACACAGGTACCGGGCGCACAATCGGACGACATCGGATCGGAGAAAAAGCACGCAAGGAAAAAGGACGATGGAGGACGCACCTCGGAGGTAGCAAATACAGACCTCAGGACGGGCGCGCAGGACAACGCAACAACCGGAAACGAGGCCGACCGAGGATCAACGCGAGCTGGACGAAGGATCCGATTCAAATCAAGACCCGAATATTTCTACTTTTGATATACGTGCTCCGCTTCTCGGGGTGGGCAGTAGTGTGGGGCCGCGCAGTTAATTTTCCGCATTTATATTATTTTTATATTAGTTACCGACAAACCAATTTTGCGCGTACCAAATTGTATATATTTTATCATTGTGTAATTTTAAGAATCATATATAATCTTTATAAATAAGTATTGTACATAAATTTATATATATATATTTAATTAATTCAGCTGTATATAAATAACAAAATCTTCTGTAAAATAACCTCAGCCAACCAAGAACTCAATAAACTCTGAAAACGACCGGCTTTTCCTTCAAGACGCCAACCCAAACGACAGGGAGAGAAGAGGACACGAGAGGCCCCTAAAAGAGATACCCCTAAAAGAGATAGCCTGCCTCTCGTATCCTTCATTCTTCCCGGCAAATACAAGTAGCACCAAGAAGGAACCAGCTACAAGACATCTAGAAAGTATCGGCGTATCGGTATCGCCTAAGACATTCTTCATGTATCGATGTATCGGTATCGCTTTAGCGATTTTCATGTATCGATGCCCATCACTGCCTGTAAAAAGAAAACGGATGTAAGATTCGTCATTAAAACATGAGAGCATACTGTTTTCAGGGTAAACATTTATGGACACCCTGTACATTTTCTCCCTAGAAATATTATTTTTTGTTTTTTTTACAGTACTTCAAACCAAAAAGATTCAAAACTGTATTCATGAAAGCACTAAACCCTGCATAATTTATTATTACAAGCTTAGACTCTGAACGTCTTTTCATACACAAGGGCCTACTCGCATGATTTAAAAGTATATTACTATGTTAGTCTTTAAAAAATAGAAGCCTATATGTTTAATTTATTAAATGATCCTATATTTTATTATGTATCAAACTATGTAAAAACATATTATAACCATCTAAGTTGATGGCGATTTTTGCGCGGATAATTTAGTTCTACCAAACATTAAATGGCAAAAGATGAAAAAGCTAACGCTAAAGTGAGCAGAGTTTCGAATCTTGTTATAAATAATCTTTGATTCTGGGCAACATGATGTACTGTGTGGTCGACAGCTCAGATTGGCCGCAACCGGATACAGCGTTGTGCTACAGCTTGCTCCAACTTCCTAAAGATATCTTCAAAAGTTAAGACGTTATGTTTAAGCAAACTTTAGTCAGATTTAGTAAATGAAAATTGGGGGGAAAATTGGGGATTGATTTGGCTGGATTAGTGTCACATGATGTAAACAATGGCACGCGATATTAAATGGTGTTTTTTACATAGTTAAAAAGCCTACATATTGTTTACCAAGTCAAACATACCGCTTCATTCATAGGAGTTCATATTCATATGAAATAGAATAGGCCATGTATAAGAAGTCCACAAAAGGATAGCTCAAAGCCACTAGGGCCTTTCGAGGCTACCCATGTCCAAAATAAGAACCGAACCTCTAAATACATACTATACCAAGAACCCCAACTATTTACAAGGTTTAATACGTGTACACGTACAAGGAAAAATGGAAAACGATTGCATGACCTTTCGTGTATTTGACACTACACCTTATTAAAGAATGATGAGATGCATTTTAGTCATTTCGCGAAATGACCCAGTGAAACAGCCATTTCACGAAATAACTAAAAGTTTCAGCACTTACGCGAAATAGCTGGTTACACACTTTGACTGTAATATATATATATATATATATATATATAATTAACCAGCCATGAGTGGATCCTAGGGTCTTTGTTGGTCTGAAACATTATTATATATATATATATATATATTTAACTGCAAACACGCAGTATAATTAACGTAAAGAACGACGCTTGTATAGGAGATATTCCGCGCAAGACGAGAGAGAGAGAACGAAACAAATGAAAAAAAGAGGTAACCACCCGGGAATCGAACCCGGGATCTTCCGATTGCCGGTCAGATGCCGGTCTGACTTATGTCGTTTCTATTCATTTATATACTGCGCGGTCATTGCAGTTATTTGCATATATATATATATATATGAGGCATCGCCTTCCGGAAGCGTCTTATCGCCACTGAAAAAGTTCACAGAGAAACGCGATATGAAAATAAAAATAAATGATGAGATTTGTCCTCTTCCCCACCCCCCAAAAGAAATTGAAGATATTACAGAGCCTGAATGGTCTTAAGCAATGTACCACCGTATTCAGGACACTTTTGGATAAATTTTATATATATATATATATATATACAGGGTGTCCATAAAGTCACGCATCATAGGAACATAAGCAATGTTTATTTATTTATGTCTTCATCAGGCCAAATATGTTGAGAAACATTCAAAGAAACCTGCTTTTTCGTTTACAAACATGTTTTGAGATTGGTGGGAATCATTTCGAACAAATAAATGAAACAAAATAAATAAATAAACAAAAATGTATTTTCATATGATGCGTAACTTTATGGACACCCTGTGTATGTATATATATATATATATATATATATATATATATATATATATGCCTGTTACAGAGGCATGTAAGAAGTAAATAGACAGCCCAGATTTTGTTGTAACAATTTGGCGTAAAAGATTCAACAATTCTGATCGTGTTGCTGGTTTTTTGGGCTTTTTATGTAAAGTCTTGTCTAGTATTGCCCACGTGTTCTATGGGGTTCATGTCAGGGGACTGACTCGGCCAAGGAAGTCGTTTGATACCATTTCGCTCCTCCCATTCTTTCGTCTTTTTTGTAGTGTGGCATGGGACTCCATCTTCCATGAACAGGCAGCTGTCTTTTTCAATTTGACCACTTGAGAATATTGGCATAAGTCCTTCTTCAAGGATAGAAATGTAGGAAACGAATATTAGTCATAATAATGGCAAAAAAAATTGGATGCATACATTTTACCATAAAATTAAGGGTGTCTATTTACTTCTTGCATGCCTCTGTATATATATATATATATATATATTATATATATTAAATATATATATATATATATGTGTGTGTGTGTGTGTGTGTGTGTGTGCACACCTCGCAACCTTGTAGCAGTTCCGTGCGTTAGTCTCTCTTCACACGAAGGTCAAGCTGATGGCCCCATCTCTATGCCTGACGTGGTAGAGGAACGAGTTGCCCTTTTGCGATCTCCATCGCACATAGCCAGGCACATCCGGCTCATCTGGTACCGTCCTGAGCCAGGCGTCTAGTCTTCTTTTGAAGAATTCTACGTTGACACCAGTAATGTTCCTGATCTCCTTCGGAAACTGGTTAAATAGTCAGGGCCTCCACCTCTTCTGCATTACTGATTTTTTTGCTGATTCTTGTATCGTCTGCAAAGGATGTTACTACACTGTTGTTGGTTACTTCAGTGTCTACGTCTGTTAACATGATAATGACTAGGAGTGGGCCAGTATTGTTCCTTGTGGTACTGAGCTGCGTACTTCCGATTCTGATGATATACCCTGAATTTTACGATCTGCTGACGTTCTCTGAAGAAATTGTAGATCCATTTTCCCACTTTGCCTGTTATTCCCATATATTTCATTTTATGTGTTATTATACCATGATGCATTTGTCGAACGCTTTAGCAAAGCCGTGTATATAACGTAGTTTTCATTTTTTTCAAGTGAGTCTATGATATTGTTTTAGTGTTACATTAGTTGTGATAGGCATGATCTTCCTGATCGGAATCCATGTTGGTTCTCATTGAATCTTTCTAGTATCTCCAAGAAGTCATAGATTTTCTCTAACTATTCCTTCAAATATTTTGGTGAGATGGGACGTCAGTGATACTGGTTTATAGTTCTTTAATCGAGATCAATCCCTCTTTTATATATAGGAACAATGTTCGTTCTTTTTAGGATGTTGTCCAAAGATCTCTATATCCAGTATAAGGGTGTAGCTATTTCATTTTTACAGTTTTTTAATCAATAAAACGTTCCATTTGTTCGGACCTGCAGCTGAGTGTGATTTCATTTGTCTTATATCTCCGCTATATCTTCTGGGGTAAATCAAAATCTTTTATACACTTTCCTTGTAATTTCTCTTCAAATAATGCATCTCTGTCGGGTCCCACTTTGTCACGTTTTGAGGTACTGAAAACTGATTCGTAATGGGCTCTCAGTGTTTTAGCCATTTCTTTTAAATCATTGGTTAGTTCATTACTTTCTTTCCATTGGGGTTCGATAATGGAGCGTGTTTTTGTTTTCCTTCTTGTTTTCCTTTATTACTTCAACCGCATTTTCCTCTCTCTTCTCTGTATGGGCCTTAATTAGGGCTTGTATTTCCATATCGATACTCTCCAGTTTTTTTTATTATTTCCCTGGTATTGTTGTCTGCGCAATTAATTAACTTCGCAACTACTCTTCCTTTTGCGAAATATTGTTCGCTTTTCCCTCTCAAAAAAAAATCCTCTCCTTCGGTTGTGTTTTCGGAACATATTTTTCTAAAATTTCCAGTATCTTTTCTTCAGAGGTTGTCAACGTTTCTTCGGTTGTTTTATCCTCTAAAATTGTTTTCCACTTTATTTGGGCCATGTGGGATCTGATTTTTTCCCAATTTATAGTTTTCGAGTTAGGTTAAAAATCTCAAATTTGCTTCTTTCTTCAGTATGAGTATATTTTTTTAAGCTTTCACCATATTAGTTGATAACTTATTTCGATTATGTTGTGGTCTGAGATAAGAGTTGGGGTTATTTTTATATCATCAGTCAAGTTGGTGGTGTTCGTAAATACCAGATCCAGACAATTTTTTTTTGTTATCTCTTGTGTTAACATAAATTCGCTCGCTGGAGCCATCAACTTTTTTGCTTGTTCCTGGTCTTCTCTTGCGCTCCCCTTGTCCTAGTATTTACAGTATATATATTTCTTCACACCTTTTTGTATTTTATAAATTAGAAATTAAAATTTTTGCAAAGTATTATATTTGAGAAGGGGCGGATTTTAAGGACTTTATTTTTCTGATGTCAGCAATGGTACTTTAAAATTTTGTAGTTGGAGTGTTCGAAAGTCTGTATATTATTATTAGTACCACGTTCAGTTTTCTATTTTTACTGCTAATAGTTCCACGAAGCTGTTTGATTTTCTTATTATCGTTTCTTCCATATGACTCTGACGTACCTTCACGTCTTGTTCTATCAGCTCGTAGTAAGTTGTAACCATCGATATGTAGTTCTTTCTTGTCTGTGCAATATTTGCAGTTTCAGTTTCCATAGTAATCTTTTAGATGTGTTTTCTTTGAGGCATGTAATGGCAACCCATATTTCATCCATAAATCCTTTCAGGTATGAAACTGTTTATAGAGTGGCTCGGTTTTAGCCCTGGGAATATTAGCCAGAACAATGTTTATGTTCTTAGTTTTGTTTAGGAATGCTCCTTGTGTATTTCAAATTCATTATCCTTCAGTGTCGCGTGTTTTATAGCACTATGGTCCTCCGAGAAAGATCCGTTTCCGTTTACCTGTTCTGGTAGCTTCTTGCCAGGAAACAGTTCGGCTCGGGGGTTCTCAACTGTGTCGACTACATGCGCTGTATGAGATTCTGCAGCTGTATTGTGTCTGCTATGTTGAAAAAAATTGGTTTGCCATTTGTATATATGTTACAGGGAATCTGTGTAACTAGGGACTTCATGAAATCCCAAAAATGTTCAGGGATTTCATGTAAGGTTAAGTCGTGATATTTTCGTTAGTTTCAACGAAAATATCACGACTTAACCTGACCAATCGTTAAGGGCGTACAGTTGACCTAACCGGGCATTCAGTAATTTTCCCGTAGGTTTAATGAAAATATCACGACTAAACCTTATATGAAATCCCTAGTTACACAGATTCCCTGTAACATATTTTGTTTTCTTTTTGGTTTTCCTTCTGTCCTTTGAATTTATATATATATATATATATATATATATATATACAGGGCCGGTTTTAAGCCGATTAGACCGATTTGTTCAAATTGGGCCCCGCGCCCCGAGGGGACCCCGCGCACGCGCTCGAGTGGGGGACGCTATGATGAATTAATGAGTGTCCAGTGTGCACGAAGTTTCTTGTTACTGTGAAGGCAGTGAAACTATTCAGTCCGTCCTCGTATATCTATGTTTCAATGTTTTATTGCTAATCGTTTGTTTATTTGTTTTGTAATTTCAGTTTATCGTCGCCGTTTAGCTTTTTTAAAAAAAAGGTAATTTGTGGACGATATTCAAACCCTCAACACAGAAAGAGCGCTGTTAATGAGATTATATAACATAAGCTTGGAATGTAAAGTTGTGTTGTTTGTTAAATATGTCCAAATTGTTTATATGTCCAAACTGCAAACTTGAAGTGTCTTAAGCCTGCATGTAACAGAGAAACGTGGTGGTAAGTAGATCCTACATATTAAATTAACTAGTTTTTGCCTCATTATCATAGAGAGCATTTACATTTCTATTTACTAGAGCTTGTTCTTTTGCCCCCTGCGCTTTTCTTCTTACTCCCAGGCTTTTAAAAATCATGAAATCTTTTGCTTTAATCATTAGATGCATACATGCACATCTTTATTATTTTTCAGTGCCAGGGAGTCTTTATTGTGAATGATTTTGTTTTTTGTTTTGTAATTTCAGTTTATCGTCGCCGTTTAGCTTTTTTAAAAGAAAAGTAATTGAAAAAGCCCTTACATCATCGTCATCATGGCAAGCACAAGCAGAGATAGAGACAAAGGGCGAAAGTATTTGAGCGGCAATCAGAAACGAGCACTGGCCAAGGCTAAGGCAGCTGAAAATGAAAAACAAAGAGGTGCTCTAGCGAAATTTCTTGTCACTCCAACTTTGAAACGACAACGGGTAGAGGGCCCCGCTAGGCGCTAACAATTTTCTAATTGGGCCCCGCACTTCCTAGCGCCGGCCCTGTATATATATATATATATATATATATAGAGAGAGAGAGAGAGAGAGAATGTGTGTGTGTGTGTAGTGGAATTTCCGAAACTACTACTCCGTCGCGAAAGAAAGTCGCCCAAAAATAGAAAAAAATGAAATACTCGTGAGTGAACAAAAAATACCCCAAATAAGGCGAGAATCGTTGACTGCTGAAAAAGAGTACTCCAAGAAATCTTCTCGAAATATGGCTGGTTAAGTACAAGATTGTGCATAACTTTTGTTAGGGGTACAAACTAAACAGAGCTGGGCAATAAATACATTGAATGTATTTAAATACTAAATACTAAATACATGGGAGAAATGTATTTAAATACTAAATACTAAATACATTTTACGAATGTATTTAGATACTAAATACAAAATACATCAATTGTATTTAAATACATTTGTAAATACATTTTAAATACATGCAAATTTTAACATATGCATTCACTAATTCACTAAGCCATGACACGCACACGATAAAGAAATCAACCGCTTTCGACTAAGAGTGGCACACAACTGATTGAACTGACACGTTGAAACATGAACCATGCTGTACTACACTGTCGACGCGTCGTACTGTGCTAGTACAGAAGTGTATTAAACCAGTAAAAGTATTTACATTTTTATATTTTAAGTATTTAAATACATTGTATTTAAATACTCATTAAAGTATTTAAATACTGTATTTAAATACATGAAAAACAATGTATTTATAAATACAGTTCTAAATACACAAATGTATTTAAATACGTATTTAAATACAAATGTATTTAAATACTGCCCAGCTCTGAAACTAAAGTAAACAAACATACAACAAAAACTAGTATACCATTTGAAAACTTTATTAAAATTGAATACAGAAGCGTATCAATATCTAATATATTTGCTATTACCCTCATGCGCAGCTCCAGTGTTTTTCCCAGGAAATTAAATTAGATGGGGTGTTCGAATTATGAATCGGGTGAGACCATGAGAGCGAAGATGGGCTGTATGGAACCATAATAAAAACAAGAATGTTTTACGACTATTTTATTAGATTTAACTCGTGTTTTAAAATCATCACACAAATTGAAGTTGGCTACTCAGGCCTTCTATGAAGCATTACATCCTTCCTGGTTTCTTCTTGTTCTTCTTGTAATCTTGCGCAATTCTGTTGAAGAACTTCTCGAATGTAGTGCGTTCATCTTTGCTGGTTTCCCGCGTGTCCGGTACTTTGTTCTTCAATTGATATGATCATTAGTTCATTCACATGATCAGGCAGAAGGCGACTTCTTTCAGAACACAAAATTCTATTCAGTGACGAAAATGAACGCTCAACTGTCGCTGTTGTGACTGGGAGCAACAAGAAATGAATTCCTACTTCTTTCATTCCAGGAAACATACCACAAAGAACAGGCCGAAACACTAATGATGATAAAAAAGAAGTTGAAGTCAATTTCTTCATTCATTCGTCGTATGCTATTCCATTCTGTGTTCAAATTCTCTACTCTGTCCTGATCACGTGGCAGCCTCATTGATGGTAGTGCCTCAATACAGTCAACTGTTGGTATTTCATAAGAGGCTACGTAGAGATTGAGTAGAATCCAGAGGGGGTGTAGGGAAATCCCTGCACACTGTGCACAGCTCTCAGACGTTAAAGGTATGATTTCAACAAACATTTAAACAAATCTGTCATGTTCTAGTTCTCGAAGATAGTTTGAGTATAGTTCCTGCAGCATCAAATCTTTCACTTTATCCTTGAAAATCGTTCCAAAGTGCTCTGCTCCGTTCAGATCGAGAAAATTTCTTGGCTGTTGAATCCGATCAAGAATAACAATCCTTGAGTCTCTGTGGCCGTTCAAAAAATAAGTACATGTCCAAACGTTACCGAATGTTACAGGTGGAGAGGAGTTTCCAGTGACGTTAGGTAACGCTATTAACCAATGACTTTTATGAACCCTCTGTGCCTGTGGCCAGAGCTGGGCATTATTTTAATTTCAAATTAAATTACGAACGAAATCAGACATGTTGGCAAACATGAAGAAAAATTGGTCTTAACTCTTACACGTAAATAAAAATTGGGTAAAAAAATTGTCAGAAGACAAAGAACAGAGATTAATTATAAATTGTCATGAATCTGGGTCGCAGAAAATGAAAAGTGGGGTACCACAAGAATCAGTTTTAGGTCCATTACTCTTTATTTTATATCTAAATGACTTAGAGAAGGGAGTAGGTAGTAAAGTTTTTAAATTTGCAGATGATACAAAAGTAGTTGCTCCAGTTATAAATATAGAAAATTCTTATAAACTGCAAAAAGATCTTGATAGATTAGTTGTTTGGGCAAGTAAATGGCAGATGGAATTCCATGTTCGAAAATACAAAGTCATCCATTTTGGTAGAAATAATGAAAATTTTAGTTATGAGATGCAAGGAAACTGGTTAGAGGATGTTAGGAAAAAGATCTTGGCATTATAGGTATCTAAAAATTTTTAAGCAGTGATTAGAGGCTAGAAATAAAGCAAATAAAATGTTAGGTATTATTAATTAAGAGGAATGTTAGTTTTACAAGAGTAAGGAAGTGATCTGTAAATTATATAATTCTTATGTTAGGTCTCAGAATACTGCATTCAAGCTTGGTCCCCTCACCTTAGAATGATATTGATACGCTTGAAGGTGTGCAACGTAGGGCAACCAAGCTTATCCCTAACTAAAGAAGATTGGAATACAGGGAAAGATTAAAGGAGCTAGGTATGTTTAGTTTTGAGAGACATTGTATGAGGGGAGATATGATACAGATGTTCAAAATGTTTTCATGTTTGGAGAGTTTAGATGTACGTAACAGTCTCTCATTAGAGGCTGATGGAATAACTCGAGGGCATAATAAGAAAATTAGAAACACTTGTAGACTTGATCTACGAAAATACTTTTCAGTCATAGAATAGTAGATTTTTGGAATGATTTGCCATATGATGTGGTAAGCATTAGCTCGTTAGTTAATTTTAAGAAAAATATGGATACTTTCATGAATAAAAGAGATAGTTTGTAGATTGTAAATAGTGTATATTCTTAGCTTATGTTATATAGGCTACTTTGGTAGTTGTAAATAGTTGTATGTTAATTAGCTGACTTGAGAGTGATGTTTTGCAAAATTTTATTATTATAAAGTATAGTTCATGACTTGGATAACTTCGATAGGCCCTAGTGGCTTCATGTTTTCCAAATTAAATGGAATGTAATGCATTATTTAAAAAACTACCAGAAGTACACACTAAAATCATTAATTTGTGTGTGATGCAAATTAACAATGATGCATTTAAAAATGAACATACACATCATTCGCGCCGTTTAAGAATACTTAAATACTGGCTTTAGTTAGCCTTTAAATGTTTGTTTTCTTTGATTTGACGACTAAGATAAGGTACCCTATTATAAAATTTTTATTAATTTTAGGTAGTTTATTTCGCAAACAACACTTCCATGAAAAGTGGTAAAGTAATTGTTTACGACAATGATGTGTAATTATTTTTCTGAATTTATTTTTGATTAGCCGTAGAGTTAATTTAATTGAAAAACACCATTACTTCAGACTTCAGTTAATTTTGGGAGCCGCCTTCATTATCATTTCTCTGTCTTATTTATGCAGGGTCTCTTATGTATGATTTCTCAAATGTACAGTGAAAAGTGAAATGAATTAACAACAGTTTGAACAAGGCATTTTACAAAACAAAACACTAAACAACACGAAGTTCAATTTTCTGGAAAATTCTATATGGAAAGACAGCATCTCAATGACCCATTGCGGCTGGAATATTTACTGTTAAAAATAAGAACAATCAACCAACAAGAACTAGAAAAAGTTTTCAAGCCAGTTTTCATATTTTTAAAGTATATATATATATATATATATATATATATATATATATATATATACACGGTATATATAATTTTAAAGCAACAAGTAAACCATTCGTAAAATTTGATGCATATAGTTTTATTGAATATAATAAACTAAAATATATTCATAATATCCCTTTGCCCATATGAAATATGTATGGTATATTCAAATGTGTATTAATTCTATGCTTAAACACATTACAGCTATTTTTATTATTATATGGGCCTGTATTATAATGTACGACTGAATTATTTAAAATTTTAATTATGACATGCAGATATGGATGATTAGTGGACTTATAAAAAATCAATGCATGCACTAAATGAAATACAATAATTAATTATAATTAAATTATTGAAATTAACATTACATTTAAATTTTAACAATATATTTAGTTCATACTGATAAATATATCTGATAACTTACATTTAATAATTCGACGATTAATGAACTTTTTTCCTAGTTTAATATTAACAATTAAAAATACAAATTTTAATTCGATTAATCACATATTATGATAATATTATGAGAAAGCTAAAAACATAGCTTATCTTATAGCTATCACAGATACTTTAAAAATGTTTTATAAATTATCAAAAGTTTTTATGCAGGTATTGGTAAGCATTTAATGTTTTTAAAACACTTTATGCTTGAAAATGAGATTATAGGTTTCAATTCTCGCAAAATCTCGTTCAATATCGCAAAATACGATGAGAGTCACGTGACCCTTAGAGACGTTTTTTTTCCGACCATAATGGCGCCAAGCCGTTTATGTATATTTATTTGTTATTTTATCATGTTCAAAGGTGATATAACCATTGTTGAGTAATAAATTAGTATTTAAGAACATGTTGTGTATGCTGTCCCTTATGATAGAACTTTGTAAGGTAAGGAAGTGTCCCGAAATAGAGGTGTAAAGTTTGGTTATTCCATAAATAAATCGTTGTTAAGATGATGGAGGAGTGAGAAAAAGTGTTTTGAAGTGAGATATTTTACTGTGTAGTGCTATTGTTTTAATATATCTAAATCGTGGATCCTAATTACATGCGTTGAGAGTGAATTGAGTTCCTTATTGATTATTTTATGTATACTTTTCTCCTAATTTATATGTTGACGTTCGTAGCCATTGCTGCTTTTGATAGTGCTGCCATCTACAAGCTCTTAATCCCGTTTTTTACGATTTTCTCTTAAATTGTTTTGTTTTTAATAGAATTTGATAGTTTTCTGTTAATTGCACAATTGAAAGTGCGTGTAGTGATGACTTTAAAGATTAAATTCAGGAAATTTGTCTTCAAGTTCATAAATATAGTAAGTATTATACATTCCAAGGCCACTGGATGGAAAGAGTTGCCAAGTACCCCCAAATAAATTGCAATGCTTGTTTTGTCAACAAAAACTTTGATAGGGTATTTGTCATGAAAAACCTTTCTATTTGCTTTTTACACTATATATGGGGTATTTGTTAATGATTTGATACAATATGTGAATACACTGTATGTGTGTGTGTATTTTTCCCCATAATTTTACAGCAATATCTAGCTAATTTAATGTAATACACTTTTCAAATGTATCTGTCCTTTTGCATGATAGGTCTAGCCTACATGCTTTAAATGTAAATAAAAAGCCTTCTTATATTGGTTTAGTTGTAGTTACAATTTACTCTCGTACTAATGCTTCTTATAAGCTATTTGTCTAATACATTAGGCTGTACTGCTTATAACTTCAGCCTACTCCACTGAACTGGTTTTTACATAGTTCTTATTTCACCTAATCCAATACCTTATGTTGCTCCATGCAGGCTAGGTCTACACTAATGATAAAACTTCAGAAGAAAAATGCAATTGGTCTAAATTGTATAACTTCCTTCACTTTTATACATTTAGGGGAGGGGGTTCTTTTACAAAATCTGGCTTTTAATAATAATTTGGTAAAATATTGTATCAAGCTTGCAGATTAGTTAGTCGTAATCACTATCACTAACTTGAATTTGTATCTTTTGCCTAGGTTTTAGTAGTATTTGTTTTAAATTTTGTTTTGTATTAATGCTTTAAGATATAAATGACTTTTAGAGTCCAGATTGGTTAACATATCAATTTGTTAGCTTTGATTTGCCATTAGACTATTTTGCAGTATTTGGCCTAAAACTATAAGGTTTTGGTGCAGAATTTAGATTTTATAGGTACAAAATTTAAAATATGTATAAAAATTTTACAGTTTTAGTAAGATATATATATAAATTTGCTATTTTGGGTATAATGTCGGTGTAGTTTATAAAATTTGGTAAAAACTTTTAGATCTTAGTACAAATTAGAAACTTTAAACTGTAGGTACTGATACAAAATAAATAAAATTATCTAAAATTTCATACTTTTAAATAAAGTTTTTGATAGAGGACTATACATTAAATCTTTTATGATTTAATTTTTTTAATAATTTTGATCATGTATAGTTTTGTAGTTGATAGATTTCAGTGATCTGCTCATTTCATTCATTGGACTAATCAGGGTGAATCTTATATCTGGGTTAGGTTTATTAGGTTAGGTAATCATTATATCGTAGGTTGGTTAGTTATTTCCCATATGACCAACTTTTGCGCGATCACAGGTCCAAAGAATTAGATGGTTTGACTCTACTCAAATTTTCTGATGTAACTTGAATGAGGATTTTTTTATAATGTTCTCGCACCTCTCATATTTGGTGAGAGTTTTAATTGAAATTACTCTATTTTGACATGTAAGATGAAAGTTTAAACTAAAATTAAAGTTTTTACTAAAAGTAATATGAAATTTGCTGAATTTCAAGAATCCAGATGTATGGTAGTTTATGGATAGAGTCGGTAACAGTTCTGCCCACACCTATAATCTCACTGATACAATAACATCCTAGAAATTTTTTTCAATTATAAGCTCGCATATACCGTACACACATCATTCATGTACCCATTTTTTTGTCATTGTCCATTTGGTCAAATATATAGATATAATTTGAAAGTGTAGGCGTGGTGATGTTTGTTTCAACATTAAATGACTCGTATAAACCGCAAGAGGATGAGTATGAACTACTTGCCTTTTTATGCTTTAAGAATTTAGCAAAGAGTGATATAAATTATGGAGAGTACTTTAGTAAATGTAAACTATGTAAAAATGGTGAAAAATTTGGTTTTCAAAGCAATTGGAATGAGTGTAGTATAATTATGTTAGGATAAACTAGCCAAGTATACCCAATTAGTTAAAGGCCTATAGGATTATTAGATATTAGTAATGTATTAAATATTAAAATACTCTTCATACCTTCCTAAGAATAGTAGCTAATGGTAAAACATTACACATACCACATATATATGGTAGTATTTCTTTTATGTAGGTAGAAGGGGTTGAGGGTGAATGCCCACAAAATCAAGGTCCGAGGTTTTCTAGATGCTTAGACACCATTTGAAAGATTAGGGTCATAGGTAGGGGGAAAGAGGGATTGAGGAAGATTGTTCCAGATTTGAGTGGTTGAGTAAATGAGAGAAAAAATATTGATTAACCCTTGTATTAGAGAATTGGACAAAAAAGGAGTGAGAATGCGTCAAAAATCGGGTACTGTGCGCTCTCCTTGAAGGAAGAGGCACGCAGTTAAAAAGTTCAGAAGAGCGGTGCATTATAATAGTGATAGGAAAGAGAGAGAGAGAGATCGAAGACATTCGGGTGGAGGTACCATAGGGAATTGATGAGACAAGAAACCTTTGATTCCACCCAGTCAAGTAGAGTCATGTGGGTTCAGCCACCCCATGCGTGAGAAGTGCATTCCATACAGGGGTGGACAAGACCCCTGTACAGAGACAGCAACTGAGTATGGTGGGGGTGAAGAAACTATGGAGCTGGTACAGTACACCTAACCTCTCTTAGAAGCTGTTTTAGAAAGAGCGTATATATGACCTTTCCAGGAAAGATCACACGAAAAGGAAACATCAAGAATGTTAAGAGATGATGATGATGATTTGATTTGTGTATTGTTGAAGATAAGGGACTTAAGGGTATAGTTGCGTGGAAGATTGTGACAAGTAGACGGATGAAGAAACTGAGTTTTAGAAGTATTGAAAGCAATGAGGTTTTTCCAACCCTAATCAGAGTTAGTAAAAGATCAGACATCGTGTGCACCATAGCTGTTCTACACAAATCATGGAGTGACCTTTGAGAGGGATGGTTTGTGAAGTGGGTGGAGAAGTGAAGGGTGGAATCATCAGCATAAGAGTGGATAGAATGGGAAGTGTGGCTTTATAGTCATTGATAAATAAGAGGAAAGAGAGTTGTTGACAAGACAATGTCCTGAGGAACACCAGTATTGATAGCTTAACTGCAACTCTTGCTCAACCAGAAAGGAAATTAGAGATGAAGGCACAGGTAGAAGGATAGAAACCCAAAGAGGGCAGTTTGGAAATTAAAGATTTTTGCCAGACTAGAGCTATCAAAAGCTTGCTATGTTTAGTGCAATAGTAAAGGTTTTGCCAAAATCCTGAAAGGAGAATGACCAAGAGTCAGAGATGTGTAAGATGATCACCAGTAGACCATCCCTTGTGGAACCCATACTGATGATCTGAAAGAAGATTGAGAGAAGAGAGGTGTTTAAGAATGTTCTTATCAAGGATAGATTCAAAACTTTAGAAAGGCAAGAAATCAAGGCAGTTGGAGGGTTGAGAGTGGGCACCTTCTTTAGGACAGGCTGAATGAAAGCAAACTTGCAGCATGGAGGCAGGGACCATATTCTTACAGGAATTTCAGTTTCCTTCCCTGGAAATGATGATTTAAAAATTTGCTTTTTATAATCTCTCTCATTAACAACAACAACTTTTCTTTGTTGAAAAAAAACATAATTTTTAGAAATAATGACATGACAACATAAATCAGAAGATTTGGTAGTCCTACATCCAGATTTGTGGTGAAAAACCTTCCATGAAGCATTTCATTGATCTCTACAAATTTGTTCAGAACAAAACCTACTCTGAGGCAATATGCGAAACAGTTGGAAGCATCATGAAGATGCATGGTGGCAAAGGTAGGCATTTGCACTCTGTTAACTTCAATAAAGAAATCTCTCCCCCTTTCAATCTTTAACCTCTCCACATTCTCAGACTCTTTCATCCCCTGATATCCTGAAACACAAATTTGAGCAAAAAAAACATCTACTTCTTAAGAACCACTCCAGTTTCCCTTCTCAAGTACAAAGGGAAGCTTTCATCAAGTGTTGAAAACTTAGACTTACCATGGAGAGAAAAAAGGCTCCCCTTGCCTCTGGATATGTTCAAAGCACAGTTCTAATATTGTCTGGAATAAATATAATATAAATTGAAGATGTTATAAAATAATTTCACCCAATTTATGGTATTTTCATTGTGATTTAGGCAATAAACATGATATAAATTAATGTGCCTAATTGATATTAAATTGTTTTCCTTTGGTGCTTTTCTTCCAGTTAGAAAATCTATGTTCAATTTCCTTCCCTGACCTTAATTTCTTCCATGGCTCTTGAATAAATAAGAATATGGTCCCCTGCATGAAGAAAAAATACCAGATGAAAGTGTTTACCTAGGCAGGGTGTCAGCACAGAAGCACAGTTCTTGAAAACAACAGGAGGGATACCATCAGGACTGTATGCCTTCCTAGAGTTGAGCTCAGAGGATAGAAAAACATCTTTGGAAGAGATTCTAATTTCCAACATAATTGAGTCAGAGGAACAGCACCAGAATTGTCCAGGGTTGAGTTGGAGGCAAACATCTGAGTGAAGAGTTCTGCTTTATCAGGAGAAGACATGGTAACTGAGCCATCTGAATGGAAAAAGAGGAAGGGAAAGAAAAAGAAGTAAAGTTGTTGGAGAGGTTCTTGGCTAGGTGCCAGAAAGAGCAAAAAGTATTGGAATTAGGTAGATTTTCACATTTTTGTCTAATGAAGGAATTTTTGATGAATCAAAGGACAGATTTTGCATGATTCTGGGCAGAAATATAAGGTGAGTGAAAGTCAGTTGTTGGATAATGATGCTACCTTCTGAAAGCTTCTTTTCTGTCACAGCATTAGGGCAAGTAGAGTTAAACTTTTTTTTTTTTTTTTTTTCCCCCATTAGTATTAGGAATAAAATATAGAATGTCTACCTTCATGCCTGAGAGAATGTCTCTGTGGTGTGCTCAGTGCATCTAGAGGGGCCCTGGCCTCAGAAGTAATCATTGCATGGGAAATCAAAGAAATACTGCCTATGGGCTAAAGGCTGATCTGGAGCAATAATGCAGGAAACAGATATAAGATTGTGGTCAGAGGACCCCATGGAGAAAAAAGTTTGACAGTAAGAAGTTACCTGCTCCAGGTAGGTAACCTTTTGATGAAGGCATGAACATTTCACTGATTACTTAGCAGCCTGTATGTGGTATTCCATATATTAGAAGAATATTTTGTTTGAGGCATTTCTAGAAGAAGCAATTTGTTTCTACACTCCACAGAAGGCAAGAGCAGTTGGTAAAATTCAGAGTTCATAATAGCCTAGCAACAGGATAGGTTAGGTACAGTAGGTTATTTATGGGTTCTCTATTTGAACTGCATCTGGGTTCTGCAATTGTACCATGGGTAAAATTCAAGAATCTAGATATGGCTTGGAGACAGCTGGTAAGTCACATATATACACATTTTCTGATCAGCTGACATTATGGTAATATATCACCATGATCAGAAAATGTGGGCACATTTCACAGGCTGTCTCTAAGTTGTATTTGGATTCTTAAATTTTGCCTAAATTTTTCTAAAGTACATTATTACAAGACCTTGAAATACGCACAAATTTTTCATATTGCACAAGACTCATGATATGGGAAGTGAGAATTTTGCAGATTTTGCAGTCTGGCCAAAAAGTAGGTGGCTACAAAACTACATGTTTACCAAAAATTGTACATAAACATTAAGAATCAATTTCCTATTCTCTGTCGGGTGGGTATGACATTAGAGCTCAGAACTGAAAGTACCCAAATCAATTATTACACATAGCTATATAAAAAATTTATTTCTATAAATTTTAAAATCCATCTTACTGTGATATCTGCCATATTAATGTAAACTAGGAGTGTAGTATAATGTATTTGTATTTAATCATCAGTGCTGACTGTCCCTGGAATAGTATGATTTTATTTGCAAAGTTCCACAACTCAAAGATCAAAGAGCCACATTTTGAGCATAGCTATATGTTGTATACGTTTCTGAATAATTATGAAAGTATTACAGAAATAGTGCTTATATGCAAATAAAAATATCATTCAAGTGGTATACATGAATATCTACAAAGTAATGCTTCAATTTACAGAAAAATGTATTGCTGTTCGTATTTGGGAATGAGTCACAATAGGTTGAAGGCCTACCCATAAATTATATAGTATCTTAAAAATAGTAATATTTGAATGACTTTATCCTGCTACATCTGAAATTAAGAAACTAAAATTAATTCTATCAAATATATACTAAATGCCATATTTTTGTATGAACACTGATGCTATATATGTGTGTGTGTGTGTGGTGTGTGTGTATATATATATATATATATATATATATATATATATAAAATATATATATATATAAAAACTAGTTATAAAAATATTCCAGAATCCAGATAAAGTTTGGAGACAGAGTTTGTAAGTACCAACCTACTCTAACTTAATGTATTACTAAACTACTATGAATTGTCTCTGAAGGGTATCTGGATTCTTGAATTTTGTTGTATTTTGTTTTATGTACAGGTATCCCTCATTTAATGAGCATTACCCATCAATCACTCGCTTTATAGTGATCTATTTTTTTTAACACCTTTTCTTGTACGATGATTGGCCAAAATTTGGTTTAGCAATCGTTATGATGGGCAAAGTTTGGTTTTTGGTACTCCATGGGTGCATCTCTAACTTCATTTATCTAATGAAATGGCCACAATGCACAGAAACAGATTTATCCTCCTCTGCGCAGCTTGACCAACCCATGCACCCCTAAGTGGCCACCCCCTGCACTTCCTTCTTACCCCACCAGTGTTTTGAGTCACTTATGCTTCTGCATCACTCTGCATCATTGTGTTATTTGCCATCACTGTCCACAAGCACCATTTAGTGATCAGTTTTTTAGGAACATAACCCAATTGTTAAACAAGGGATACTTGTAGTACTACTAAATTCAAAATCTAGGGAATTGAAAGATGGTGATGCCGTATGACAAGGATGAATTTGGACATACACACACACTTTTTTTCTTATAAATAGTACTGGTACCATGTAAGTACTGATGTTGCAGAAATAAAATGATTAAAAATGCAAAAAACCACTTTTTTCTACGTTAAGGTCAAAATATGAAAATAAAAACCCACTCTAATAGACAGAGTTTATTTCCACGACAGTTTCGACGCCCACTGGCATCCTCCTCGGGTGGATACAGAAACACGAATGAACCAAAACAGTCCAGGGACCGACCATTAAGAAATTCGCACCTAGGTTAGATCCCATTCTCCCGACACCGGAAGGGCATTTTCATTAAGTACATTCGCGCAAATTTAAAACTATCTTCCTGTTCTAAACATACAGATTCTATTATATTTTTCTTACATAATTATTGAATTTATTATTAATTTTATTACATTTAATATTGCATAATTATTTATTACAGAAATTATAAATTTATTATTACATTGGTTATTACATTATTGTTTATTATACAGAACTTATAAACCGAAAAATGAATGAAAAAAGCCGATTAGGAAACAATACAGAGAAATTCGCACCTAGGTTAGATACCGTTCTCCCGACACTGGAAGGGCATTTTATTACAGGGTCCACTTATAAGTACATTCCCACAAATTAAAACTATCTTGTTCTATACATGCAGATTCTAATATTTTGACATAATTACTGCATTTATTATTACATTTACATTTTTTTTTTTTTTTTTTTTTTTTTTTTTTTTTTTTTTAACATTTATTATTATTACCTTTACCCTAATTATTAAATTTATAATATTACCTTTATTATTACATCTGTTGCATTTATATTTATTTCCACATTTATTACTTCCATTATTACATTTACTAAAGGCGAGTAAGGAAACATTCCAATCCAGAGACATTTAAGAAATTCACACTTAGGTTCAAATACGTTCCCACGACTCCGTAAGGGATTTTTTGACCAAGAATCTCATTAAAGGGTCTAACTTATAAGTACCTTCGCACAAATTAAAATTATCTACTTTTTCTATACACACAGATTCTATTATTTTTCTTTTGACATAATTATTACATTTATAAAGTACCTTACTTGATTCCCAATCTATAGCATGATTATTTTGGCTGGCGTGATAAAAAATGGCATTATTAGTATTACAACTTCTGAAGGCATATTTGTGTTCTTTAATACGGGTTTCAATATTTCTTCGTTTCTCCCACGTATACTAAATCACAACTTTTACAGGGAATGCTGTAGACACAGGCTTGTTCCTCTTTTGCCATGTTATTCCTAACCAATTTACTTTTCACGGCAGACGAATATTTGAATGCCAAAGCAAACTTAAAATCTTTCGTCAACGGTTTTACTCTTTCTAAGCCGGCAATGTAAGGCAAACTCACATATTGTTTTTGGTTAACTGAAGGTTCCCGAGGGGCATAAAAAGATTTTCTGGCTTTAAAATACGCCTTTCTGATAAACCACTCAGGATATTTTAAATCCTTAAAAATTTTCCAAATCTTTGAATTTTCCGGGTCCAGCAAATGTGGGCTACAAATCCTGAGTGCTCTTAGAAACATGGAAGAAATAATTGAGCTTTTAACCCCTTCATCATGATATGAAAAATAATGAATGTACGAATTACAATGAGTAGGTTTTCTATAAACCGTGAAATTGGGCTTTCCGCTTTCGTTAATGACCAAAACATCTAGAAAAGGTAATTGTTTGTCGTTCTCCCATTCATATTTAAATTTAATAGAGGGAACAAGATTATTTAATGACTGAAAGAAAGTGTCAAAGTTGTTCCAGTGGTCAGGCCAAAATGAGAAAATATCATCTACATAACGAAACCAAATTAGATTCCTGGGACATATTGTTTGCAACAATTCCGACTCATAGTATTCCATGTATAATGTACAGGAATACCTCGGATAAGACGGTTTCAAACAGGACGGATTTCGCAATAAGACGGATTGAATATTATAATATAAAATTAATTAGTTAATGTAATATTTAAGATATTTATAAAAGGAATGTCAGTGCGACGATATATTAAGTTTCAAACAACCCGCGCGTGGTCTATACTACAAGTTTTTGGAAAAATTATAACATCAGAAATGTTATAGAAAACATCAATCAAGCGTGGCTTGAAGTCACTGTGAGTAATATGTGAGCAGTGTGGAAAAATATTCTACCACATTGTGCAACTGATTTTCGTGGTTTCGAAAATCACATTGCAGGAGTTGCAACCGACATTGTTAGCATTGGGAAGGATCTTGGATTCGAAAATGTTGATGCACCAAATGTTATCGAGTGCATTGAATCGCATTCAAAAGATCTAGACCAGTGGTTCTTAACCAGGGGGGCGTGCCCCCCTAGAAACAGGAATTTCTCTAATTGTATTTGTTATTCTCTTAACGAGAGCATGGGCTAATATTGAGAAGTTATTGAGAATGTTATTTTGATTGAAGGGGGGCGTGGAGGGAAGGACCAATTCCTAGACGGGGCATGGTAGTAAAAAGGTTAAGAACCACTGATCTAGACCAGTGTTTCCCAACCGGGGGCCATGGCACATTTGAAGGGGGCCACAGGAAAATGTTATTTTGTAAAATAGAGTTAAATCTGCATATTACCTACTGAAAATAATGCTTATGGGGGCCACAGGAAAAAATAAGGTTCCTAAGGGGGGCCATAAGCCAAAACCGGTTGGGAACCACTGATCTAGACAATGAAACTCTAATCAATCTAGAACAACAACGAGTTTATGAAGAAGAAGAAGCGAAAGAGGAAGATGCAGAAGCAGAAGACGTTCCTACAAAAGAATTTTCAACTGGTGATCTTGCATTCTTATTGTTTTATTTCACATTTAAACATGTTAAATCATTATAATTATCGAAAATAATCATCCAAAAACGTAATTTAAAATGTCTTGGAACGACCTACAGTATTTCCCATTAAAACATGCCTCGAACAGGGTGGTTTCAAACAGTGCGGCATGTCGGCGGAACGAATTAACCGTCTTATCCGAGGTATTCCTGTACTCAGTATTGGGGATAAAGGAGACCCCATTCCCATACCAAAATGTTGATTAAAATTTGAGAGTACATTCAGTACCGGTATCTTTAATCCAGTGGATATGGTATAATAATTATAATAATACTTTCAGTACTTTTAGGAATTTAAAAACTGTTTAAAGTCACCCCCTGTACTTTCCCCCACCACTATTTGGAGCCACCTTATTTTATGATATTAACACATTTGTGCATCAAGACTGGGGAATTTTAATTATTATTATTATTAATATATGTATATAGGTATACAGGGTGGTGCAAAAGTTGCACATCAGGAATTTTCAGTGTTTATTATAATACAGGTATCCCTCATTTAATGATTGGGTTACGTTCCTGAAAAATTGATTAAGTGAATGATTGCTAAACAAGGATGTTATAACATGGTTCATTGGGGATACATTCCTACGTGGTGCTTGTGGACAGTGAGGCTGGAGGACTGAATGTTGTTAAGGCAGGTCACACTCTCTGTCTCTCACTCTCAGGGTGGACAGCATTGTAGGTCTGGCCCTGAAGACAATGAACCCTGAGGTAGAAGATGTTGGCTCTGTCTTGGTTTTGAAGAAGCTTGTGATGGTTGCCTGGCATGCTGCTGCTGCCTTTGCATAGTACATTTTGTGGTAACAGCGGATGCCCTGCTCCACGATGCGCACAGCCTCAGCACTCCTGTTGGGGTTGGAATCATTCTTTACCAACTTGGTAAGGCAGTCATCAAACTGCGCAATAATGTCACGCAGAAGGGGGAGAGTAAGCAATTTGGGTGGCTCATGTGGTTCCACCTCAGACTCCTCCAGTGCTTGCTGCTGCTGCATCAGGGTGAGATGATCCTTTACAGCTTGAAACCAGGGGCAGTCTTCTCCTTGGCAAGGAAGGTCCTGGAGGGTATCTTCTTCCAAAACAGCCTGTTTCAACAGCCTGTTTCATCAAAGTTGATGACTTGCTTGGGGCTGTATCCTCCCTCCTCAACCCTCACCTTCAGGAGTTTAGGGAAGGCACAAGCAATGGCCTCATCTGCACTTGTCGCCTCACCCATGAGGTGGAGGCTGTGGAGATTAGCCCACCCTTTAAAGTACTTGAACCACCTGCACTGGCCTTGAAGTTCTTGACAGTCCCAGCAGTCCTCTCAGGGTCCAAGTCTTTCCACAGGTCCTCCCACAGACTCGCACTGTCTCACAGCCTTGGCCATAATGATGGTGGTAGAGAGAGGCATGCAGCGCTGAATTTGATCCTTGATCCAGATCTGGAGTAGCTTCTTCTTGTTCTCCATCACTGGATCATGTGCCCTAGTTATCCTTGTGGCAATGTTAGAAGTCACATTTTCCGTCAAGACCTTCAACTCAGGAGCCTTCTTGATGATGGTTGAGACAGTCAACTGGGCTAGGCCAAGCGCGCTCGTGATGGAGTTTGCCCCTTCACCACTCTCACAGCGCTTAATAATGTCCAGCTTAACCTCCAAAGTCAAGGACTTAAGAGAGAGCTTAGCCTTACTCAGTGATGCAGGGGAAGCAGCCACATGCTTACTAGTCATTTTCAATGTTCACAGTCGTTTAACACGGTCTAAATTAGCACCAAACAGTCTGCACAATGTTGCTTTGCACTCCACAAAGGTGGCAAATAACACAATGATCACAATCGTGTGCAATCTTACACAATGATGCAGAGCAATGCAGAAGCATGAGTGACTCAAAACACTGGCAGGGCAAGAAAGAAGTGCAGGGGGTGGTTGCTTCAGGACGCTCAGGTCAGGAAAGCTGCGCAGAAGAGGATAAATCCATTTCTGCGCATGGTGGCCATTTTGATTAGATAAATGAAGTTAGAGATGTGTCTGTGGAGTACTGTACCAGAAACCAAACTTTGCCCATCATAGCAATTGCTAAACCAAATTTTGGCCAATCATTGTACGAGAAAAGGTGTTAATAAAAATAGATCACTAAAGTGAGTGATTGTTGAGTGAATGATTGTTAAATGAGGAATTCCTGTATATTTTCTTTTAGGTAGGGGATAGCTGTGAAATTATTAATGGATGAGAGGGTGAGTTTGATTTCAGTGCATGGAGTACCAGTACCAGGTACTACAAATTGATGAATTGGTAGGTACAGAATTTAAATTCTGTGCTGATTCATCAATTTGTTGTACCTGGTATTCCATACATTACACAGGCCTGCAAATGAGAACTTTGTAAGAGTTGTTTTCTTACTAATAACTGACTTTATATAATTCAACTATGCTGATTTTGAATAAGGTGTCCATTTTTTTCTATCTCACAAGGATTTTCTGTAAACTGGAAGGGAAAAAACAACAAAAATAAATAAATAAATATTATTTATTTCAATATACATTAGGTACCTATTTTGCTTTGTTATACTAATTACAAATGCAAACAACTTTAAAAAGAAAGAAGACTATTAATGTCAATTACATATTCATCTTTATTTGTCCTGATTTTTCTTGTGAGAGCTATGTGCACCTTTTGGTCTCGAATGTATGTGCTGTTCCTTTTCTTTTATGTAATAATTCTGGAGTATCCCATTTCAACATCCAGCAGTAATCAGCCATCATGCTGATGTCCCACCTTTCTTGATGTCTCTTCTCCATTTCTTTGATGTCTTGGTGAAACCAAGCATTTATAGGCAGTAGTTTTTAATCAAAATTTAATGAAAATTACTTACATATGTAATATGAAATATAACATTTTGTGAAATCTGTACGTGATGGCAAAAAATGAATATTATTTTCGGAATCAGTGTGCAAAAATTACTATGTAAGTGATAAAATATTTTGAACAACAAAACCATTGCAGGCCTGTGTTATTAATGCATGGAATACCAGGTACTACAAATTGATGAATCGGTACAGAATTTAAATTCTGTTCTGATTCATCAATTTGTTGTACCATTAAAACCAGGCTCACCCTCTTGTCTATTGTTAATTTCACAGCCATCCCCTACCTAAAAGAAAAAAAATATAATCAACACTGATAATTCCTATGATGCATGACTTTTGTGCCACCCTGTATGTATGTGTGTGTATGTATTAGTGGTTTACCAATTACTCAGCATTGGCAGAATTGGCCAGTTTTTTAGTATTGGCATCAGTCAAATTTAGTTAATTCTCTTACTGGTTCTTTGAAATTTTGATTACAAAGAAACTATGTCATAGGAAATTGAACATACAGAAAAGCACTATTTATAATAATTTCAAAGTGTAATTGTACAAAATACATTTTCCATTCATGAAACATGCAAAGTTAAGTTACCCATAAATTTACTTTTTCTCTAACTAGCTGAAATCTAAATTTTATAAAATATTGTAATTCCCTACTCTATATTAATAATAATTCTATATTAAGTTGTACTTTATATATAATTTTTATATTAAACCATCCTATTATGTTAACTTTATTTTAAATATTTTAATAATTTTATAAACACACTGTATATTCATTTTTTTTATTTAAATAGGCCACCAAGCCCTTGAAGTTTTAATGAAAAATTTTGTTTACATTGTTGAAGAAAGAAAATATGTTCAACATGAGGAAAACCAATTACTTTAAATATTGGTATTCAATTAATGAAACTAAAATAAAATTATTTTATCATTTTACTCAGTAATAAAACTATTTACCATCGCTTTAGCTACAGTATATGAATAACAAATTCTTGTACTCTCTATTGTGGAGTGAGCTAAAGAAAAGCATTTAAACAAATTTGAAATTTAAAAATTATGAAAATTGAAAGTTTTCACATTAAATTAGTAAAATTTATGAAGGGAATTGATTTTTTAAAATTGAGGCAGTTTTTTATGGAATTGGTATTGCTGTCAGCTAAATTTTGGAATTGGTACATCAATATATATATATAAATTTTTTTTATTTGAGCAGTCAAATTATATGCGCTGATTGATTATGTACCATAAAGTTTTATCAAAACTTGAAGACCACCATGCAGCAATGATCATTGCAGGAAACTGTTGGCAGGTTTACCAGGTAGCTATTGGTCTTTTTATTTTTAAAAATTATGATAGCTGTCAGTAAATTATGAAAAAAAAGAATCTAGAAAATTAAACTATGTATGATAGTCTCAGTTGGTAACTTCAAAAACTACTACTATTTTTAAATTTTGAGAAAATTTGTATGAATGTTATTTTCACAGTTCAAATTTTAAAATTCAGGCCATTATATTTTGGAATTTGACTTTCAGCATCATTTCAAGTACCAGTAGTTGATATTTTGGCTACAAATTCAAAATAATTTGAAAAGCAGGTTTCCTTATATGAAGTTTTAAAAAAATTTCTGCTCAGCCCAAAACATCCTATTCTGGCACAAAGAGAACTCATCCATCCACAAGGATGCGAGAAACCATACTTTCCCACACCTATGCAGTCTCATCATGGTATTATGACCTATTGGAGGATATTATTTATAGTGATTTATCATTTAGAGACAAATTTCTATGATGAGTAGTTTATCTGGGTTTAGATTTAATTTGCAAACTTTTTTACCTCGTTACTGTATTTCACTACGCGTAATGGTTATGTAATACTATAGACACAGTACGGTATTCAGAGGTTGATAAGAGATGCATTAAAGCGATGGTTTTAGATTCATATTGTGAAGTGCAAAGTATTGTGTATTTTATTACTTATTATAATAATGAGCAACAAAATTCAGACTTAAAAAAAAATTGTAAATTAAAAGAAGAATGTGAGTAAAGTTGTAAATGTTGAAGATTTAAAGACTTTATTTTCTTTGAACCAAA
Source organism: Bathynomus jamesi (assembly GCA_023014485.1). Taxonomy (NCBI): domain Eukaryota; kingdom Metazoa; phylum Arthropoda; class Malacostraca; order Isopoda; family Cirolanidae; genus Bathynomus; species Bathynomus jamesi. The sequence goes on from JAJOZX010003640.1 coordinate 222,443, forward strand.
CTTTTAAAATTAAATTTAGTTTTTTAATTCAGTATACAGTATAGTTTATTTAGGGCTAAATGTAGGGATGGGAAATAACCAAAAAGTGTAAAACTGGTTTTCACCATCACTATATTCTTAAAGCTGTTTTTTACCAGTTTTCACTGATGGGATTCTGTATGCTTTTTAGGGAGGTAAATGATCAAAATATTAAACAGAAATAAGGTTTTAATTGATTCAATCGAGTATGTGTAACATTTGAATTAAAAAGTTTATTATCAAACTTGATTTTTGAAATAACACTCTAGAAAACAAAGAGCATTAAGTGTCTGATCTGACATTCTTGATTGAATCTTTGTGACGAATAAACCAGCAGCTGAAAATACTCTCTCTGACTCTACGCTGGTGGCTTTTATTGTAAGCAACGCCTCATACATTCGATCCAAATTTTCGCTTCTATTCAAAGTAGCTTCAAAATATTTGAATTCATTGTTTACATCAAAGGTCTCGGAAGAATCTTTCTTAGGTTTCATTTTCAGTTTGTTCATCTCATACATGTACTCGTTCATAAATTGATCGTCATCATTTACTTCATGACCTGAACCGCATTGTGAATCTTCAAGTTTCAAAGCAATTGATTGGACTTGGTCGTCTGTTTCTGAAATCTGGCAAGCTTCTGCAAAAAGCCTCTTAAATGTATGATCTCGATGAGTAGCGATCAATGAGACACTGATGTAGCTCAAAAGCTAAAGGATTGTTTTTGCTTTCAAATTTATCCAAAATGAACTTCATGGAAGATTCAGCTTTGAGCAAATTTGCATCTTCGAAACAGAATCCCTTCAAAACAATTTCCAGTGGATGAAGCGTGTCAAAGAGGCTCTTTAGAGCATTCCATTCTTCATCTGAAATTGTCTCTGTTGAGCGTATCACTCTGAGGGCCTTTGGAATGCAATTTTTTAATTTCAAAAATCTTTCTATCATGGCCAAAAGACTGTTCCACCTCATTCTACAGTCAAGGATAAGCTTCATTTCCTTTCCATTAAATTCATCTTTGACAAAATCCTTCAATCTCTCATTTTTCAAAGGAGACTTTCGAAATATGCAGCAGATTTTTCTCACCTTATTTATTACTTTAAGTAATCTTCTCAAAGTTTTGGTAGAACAATTACGTCATCTATGACACTCAAAAATTGTATCAGTGCATAAAATTTCACACTCATCTTTGCTTAACTCATGTGCAGAGTGTTCATCTTCAGGGATAGGGTCACTTTCCCCTTCAACTGAATTTTCAGCAGTTTTTGAATGAAAGATATCTGAAATGGCAAGATGTATAGCATATGCAATGCATTACTGGTGATCAAGTACTATTTCTCTTCCAAATTTGACCATTACTGAGCACTGTCAGTGGTGCAACCCATGATATGCTTATCTAGGTCCAAGCCAAAGTCTTCCAATCTTTTCCTAATGATTGCAATAGTTTTGGTGCTATCAAGAGAACCATTTATTTTCATGAGACCAAGAGACCAATGTTGATTTTCATCATGAACTTTAATATTAATATAGCTTTGGTTTTGCAAAGATGTATACTCATCCATAGTTAATGAATAGCAGATTCCTTGTCTCACCTGATTCTTGAAGTAGTTGACCAATTCATGTTCTTTTTCTCATAAAAACTAAGCACCATTTTTCTGACACCATTATGGGAAGTTGGATGAGGCTTGTTGTATTTTATCTTTCTTAGGCTTTCTTGAATGAATTCACTTTTAGCAATTGATTGGAAACTCAGTCCATCTACACACGCAAGTTTCGAAATTTCCTCTTCTATGGACTTTTTTTTGCACAAACTCTTCCACTGTTCTTTTTTTCTTCAATGGCTGATTAATCTGGTTGATGTTTATGCCATGAATATTTTTCATGTGGGAAACTTGAAGTAGAACCTCCACAACACTTTAAAACTTTGTGACATGTCATACACTCTGCTTCTTCTTTATTCTTACGAGTGAAATGATACCAAGCATTTGATTTCTTTGACATGATGGAGTATTAAATCTTAGAATCTTAACTGATCAATGTGCAATCATCCACATAACATTCAAGACTGAAGCATCAATTATTTACACTTATAAACAAACAAAAAATGATACAAAACGATGCAAAATGTAATTACTCTGTTTTTAAACATTTGGAAATGTTTGTTTCATAGAAAATGGACCAAAGTGATCGGAGACTTGCGCAAAAATGTGAAAACCAGTTCTTATCAGTTTTGGTGGTGATTAAAAATTTTCAGCACTGGTTAAAAACTGGTTTTTTAAAACCAGGTTCCATCTCTAGCTAAATGTAATGATGGGGTTTTTTAACCTCCTTCGTAACATCTAAGGTCATCTGATGGAGGTGATCTACAGCTTTGTATGAAATCTGACCCATGGGTCAGTACCTAATCCAAATGCAAAGGACAATCTCCCATCCAACTACTACCTAAACCCCAATGTCACTTAACTTTGCTGACTGATGGGAAGTGGTACTATGACACTGGCCATGATGTAGCCCTTATTTAGGCTTATGATCTTGGAATATATACAGTAATAAACAGGAAGGGTTTTACTACATAACTGAAAATGTAGGTACCCTGCTGGTATAGCTACTTTAATTTTAATAATAAAGTACTACAGTACTTATAAAAGTAGCATAGGCATAGACCTAATACATTGTGGTTGATCTAATTACAAATTTAGGGGAAAATGATTGCGTGTATTTTAATTTTTTAAGTTTGTTTATCATAAGTACGAGTATCTATATTCATGGTTGAGTGGGTATCCTGTATATTTTTCTCGTAGCTTGATTTGGAGGATCTGAATAGTATAGGTCAAAAGCTCGTGGCTCATGGCTTTGTTCCCTTAGTTCACTATCTTATAATTGAGAATATTTACTTTACTTTCTGCTTGGTTGTCAAATTATTGAAAAAAAAAGTGTCATTACATTGTCATACTATTTCATTCTTTCATAATCCTATATTGTAATAATATTAAGAATGAAGGTCGATAGCTATTATGGAAGCTGCTGGGTGGTCTGTGAATGCATTAAGAAAATTAAAATATTGTACAGTACCTATATGATAAAGAGAAATGTGTTAATTTTAGTATACAGTATTTCATTTCAGGGTAGAATTTTGCAAAATATAAATTTCAAAATGGTTAATTATCATTAAAATATTCACAACATTATCGAAGTAGCTTACATTACTTAAGTCGAAGCTTATATATTATTTCTCATTAATTGTATATATTTCTATCCTTAGTATGTGAACTGTCAGACTATGGTCTGCCAATAAACATTTTCATATATATATATATATACCATATATTTATTTTATTTATTTATTTTTTATTTTTATTTTTTTTATTTTTTTTTTTTTATTGGGGTTGTTATATATATATATCATTTATACAATTTACAAACTTTTTTTTATTCATGAAAGTGTCTAATTGTTCCTTAAAACTATCTAAGGAGTTACTACAGTATTTATCACATCATATGGCAATTCATTCAAAATATCTTCTACCACTCTGTGACTAAAGAAGTACATTATTTTCAAAGATGCAGTCTGTTTTCCAATTTTATAATGATGCTCTTGAGTTTTTCTGTCAGACTCCAATAAGAAAAACCCATTTACATTATCTAAATCCGAAAACATTCTCGACTTCCTAACAGTTTCTCTCAAAATTAAAAGTATCCAATTCCTTCATTCTTTCGCTTTATTCTAACCTCCTTAAGCTAGGAATAAGTTTGGCTCCCCTATATTGCCCAGTGCCTACTGTCAAATGTATCTACAGTACTGGAAAAATTATTATGGATTTTTGTGAATTTTTTTTTTTTTTTAGTGCAATTTAAATACATACTGTATTTACTGGATAAAATGCATTTATTTTGACATCTTAATGCAGATATATCATAGTAGTATTTAGTTCGGACCCCCTTAGCTGATAATAGTCTCTGCACATGTTTTGGCATACCAAGAATCAAAGTCTGGTATAAAGTTTTGATTTTAGCTGAGTGAAACCAGACGTGTATGAGTTGTTCAATGAGCTGCACTTTTAGTAACTGTTTGATGAATCTCATCCTTCAATTCATCCCATAAAGTCTCAATAGGATTCGTGTCTGGTGAATTACCAGGCCATGGGAGCAATCTGACGCCATTTTGTGAGCACCACGTCTTAACTTTTTTTGTGGTATGGCATGGAGCTGTCTTGCTAGAATATCCATGCTTCATTTCCATACCAATCTTTTGTTTGATGCAGTAAATGATCTCTCAGTATCCCTATATACTTATCCTGGTTCATAGTGCCATTAATGATGTGCAACCAACCTGTCCCATGCACTGAAATAGCTCCCAACATCATGTAACAGGGGCAGTAAGAAAATGGAGGTAATGTAACAGGGGCAGTAAGAAAAGTTTCTAAACATCACAACTATTATAGAATATAATTTTACCTCCTTCCAATCATCCACAGTCCACTTTTCATGTTGTTTTGCCCATGCGCAATGGGCCTGCCTTGTTAAGTTGTGGTTTCTTCCTAGGACGATAAGCTCACAACCCACATTCTAAAAGCTGATTGTTTACTGTTCTTCGGCTCACAATTACACCCTCTTCTGCCAGCATGTTAAATATCTTCCTGCATAATACCCTTCGGTCATTCAAAGCCATGTTTATTATTTTTCTATGCAATCTTGGATTAGTGCACTTCTTTCTGCCATAGTTTCCGATCCGTCTCAACTCAGTTTCTTCACCTTTAGCAATTTTTTTTGTTGATCACACTGACTGTGTGTTGATACACTAAGTTTTCTAGCTATTTCTTTTTGTTTCAGCAAGCTACTTTCCAATAAAACTTTAATTTGTCCTATTTTACGAGGGCTTAAATCTTTTCTTTTACCCATCTTTCACAATATTCCTAGAAATCTTTGTCAGCTGTAAAAATAAAGGAAAAATATTGAATAGGTAGCTTCAGTTTAGAGAAACTATGCATATACAACACTAAAAACACAAAAAACTTAAATCAAAACACGTAGCACTCCACCAAACACCACGCACTAAGTAATACTGGGATGACTGATTGTACCGCGTGGTAGCTTGAATGAGTGTTGCCACTCTGTATACTCCTCAGTGTTGCCATATATGAACATTTTATTTACTAATATGCCAGAAAAGTACTAACACAATATAACAATGGCTAAATAAATAACTTTTACATCAATTATTTAAGTTTAAGGAAGTTTTTAATACGAAAAACAGAAATTTTAGAAAAATCCATAATAATTTTTCCAGGACTATATATCCTCCCTGTGATGAGTTGAGCGAGCTTGAATACAGGTTCTAAGTGAGGTCTAACTAAAGAATTATAGCTACAATCAATGGATGACTTCCTTACTTTTGTGACTAACATTTATCTTAATACCTAGCATTTTATTTACCTTATTTCTAGCATCTGAGTGCTGCTTAGAAAATTTTAAATCACTACTAACTATAATGTGAAGATCTTTTCTCTGACTATCATCATTGTATGAGTTTCCTTGTAACTAAAGTTTTCATTACAGTATTTGTTTTTAAATGACCTTATATTAGAAATATTCTTAAGATCAGTGCTTAAATCATTCTATAATTTTAAACCTACAAAAGTAGTTTATTTTTTGAATGAAGACAATCTTCTAACTAGCTTCCCTACATCTCATAACTAGTTTCCAGTATTTCTGTTAAAATGGATAATGATGCATTTTTGAACATTAAATTCTATTTGGTACGGATGTACTGATATATCAGTATTGGTGATATTGGTAGATTTTTAAAATATCAGCCAATATTTCAAAAGTACGATTTTTCCAAAATTAGGAATAAAAGACTATTTAGAGGAAGAAATTTCCAACATTTCATTGTTTTATCACTTCACATAACTCCTTATTTTTTCACAAGGGTTAAGTTCTCTTGTAAAAATAGCAGCTACTCTGTATGTTCAGAAGAGAGCCAATTTCTAGCAGCACTGGCAATGTTTCCTCCAATACTGAACATGCATTTGCTTGCAACTGTTGTTGATGGTGCTCCCAAATATCTCTGAGCTAAGTTCCCCAAAAAACACACATACTAAGCCCAACATAGGCCCACAGTCCAATTGCATAACAAAGAAAACTATGACATCTAATGCAGTATTGCCATCTTTAATGAAAAGGATTATTGCTGTGTTGCCAAATTTTCAACACAGAAAATAAATTATGAATATGTTACAAAAATATGAAAAACTAATTAAACCCTAGCTGGATATCAGTATCGGTTATCAGCTGATAGTACTGTTTTTAATTATTGGTATTGGTTATCAGCTAAAAAGTGATATCGGTACATCCCTACTATCTGGCACTTGCTAATCCAAGCAACTAATCTATGAAGATCTTTTTGTAATATATGAGAATTTTCTATATTTGTAATTGGTAATTATCAGGTCATCCCATAAGTAATGTCGTTTTTTACGATAAAGTTTAAACTAGTCCTACTCCGTTTAAGCATAAATTTTCCGAAGGTTATATCTAAGAGGAGATCTAGTGTGTTTCGCTACATACTTTACAGACCTTGACCAGTGAAGATGTGTGTTTTGCTTTATGTGAACCCCTCATAAACATGGCAGTATCAGAGGAGCATATCAGGGATATAATGCTTTACGAGTTCAAAAAAGGGAATAGTGCTACGGAAGCAACGTGAAACATTTAGGACGTTTATGGCAATGATATTCTGCATGTGAGGAAATGTCAAAGGTGGTTTCAAAAGTTTAGGAATGGTGACTGCTGTTTGACAGATGTAGCACGCTCTGGATGCCCTGCTGAGCTTGATTATGACCTGCTGTTAGCCACACTTGAAGAAGAATGTTCAACAACTGTCGAAGAATTGGCTCAGAAACTCAATTCATCCCCATCCATCATCCATCGACATTTGCAACAACTCGGGAAAGTGCCTAAGTTAGGAAAATGGGTGCCACATGAATTGTCAGCCGACAATCTGAGGGTGTGGGTAAACATTAGCACAGCTCTTCATTCCTGTGAACTCCAAGCTCTGTTTCTGCACCGTTTAGTGACTGATGATGAAAAGTGGATACTGTACCAGAATGTTAAGCATCGTCAACAGTGGGTTTGTGCCGGAGAACCAGCGACACCACAGCCAAAACCAAATCTTCACCCTTGGAAGGTGTTGCTTAGTGTTTGGTGGGATAAAGGTGGTGTAATACGCTTTGAAACCTTACCACACAACCAAACAATCACCGCTCAAGTCTACTGTCAACAACTGAATCGATTGAACACTGCACTAAAAGAAAAGAGACCACCTTTGGTTAATCGGAAAGGAATAGTATTCCACCATGACAATGCAAGTCCTCATACCGCTCGGATCACTTCTGCAAAAATTGAGGAGCTTGGGTGGGAAAAACTTCCACATCTTCCATATTCTCCAGACCTTGCGCCTTCAGATTATCATCTCTTCAGGAGTCTGCAAAACTATCTTGAATGAGAAACAGTATACTTCTTTAGATGACCTGCATACCAGTCTTTGTACGTTTTTTGCCTCAAAACTGCCTGAATTTTTTAAACATGGCATTAAAAAGCTTGTAGGACATTGGCAGTGTCATTGATTCCAATAGAAAATATATACTAGATTAAAAAGTTTCAGTTCGAGTTTTTTTTGTCCAAATTCCGATCTAAAAAATGACATTACTTATGGGATGACCTGATACTTTTTGATTATCTGCAAATTTAGACATTTCACTACCTACTCATCTAAATCATTTACGTAGGCTACACAATAATAGTAATGGACCTAACACTGATCCCTTTGGTACCAAACTGTACTTTTTCCTTCTGCCACCCTGATTCATGACCATTTAAAATTACTCTTTTCTCTTTCCACTAACCATTCTTCTAACCAGTTTATGATTGACCCTGATATTCCATGAGCTTCTAATTTACATAGTCCTCTATGTGGAGCCTCATCAAATGCCTTACTAAAATCCAAGTAAATAACATCTGCATCATGTCCATCATTTACCCAATTGGTTACAAACTCAAAAACATCTTGAGATTTGACAATAAGACCTACCTGATCTAAATCCTTGCTGGGAAGTTGAAATAACAAAAAAATTATCCAAATTATCTTTAATATTATTTACAATTCTTTTATGTATCTCTCCTGCCAGTGTTGTTTGAATAACAGGCCTATAATTTCCTATCTCCTTTTTACTACCTTTCTAAATGGGTACTAAATTTGTTTTTTCAGTCATTAGGTATTTCTGCATAGGCCTAATTAACAGATCCAACAAACAAAATGCTCAGTGCCTCAGCTAAGCTATCTTCCCCTTTCCTGAGAATCCTAACATGTTATCAGGACCAGCAGCTTTATTTGCACTCTGTTTTCTAATTAGCTACATGCCAAACACCATCCTTCCTTATATGAATCCTAGCAGGAGTGTCAGAATTTAAAGAACCAATCTAAATTAATCATCCAATTTTCCTCATTAAAATTAGAGCAAAAATGTTAAAATACATTACCAATCTCTTGATTATTTTCAGATATCTTGTCATCATATTTTATTTGGCCAATGTTGTTGATTTTTATTATTGTATTTATATAAAGTTAAACAATGTTTTGATCCTTATTACTATTTCTAGCTAGATTTATTTCACTATGCCTTTTCTTCTTCAGCTTCCTGTTAGGCATAACCTGTCAGTTATGAGTTGCTTGACTGAAAGTCAAATCCCCCACTCGTTGCTTGCTATGCCTCTCACTGGTTCTCAGGATTGTTAATTAGTGCCATTCATTCATCCATCACTTCCAAATGGTTACATGCTAGGCTTTCAGCTGCTGCACCTCAACAAGGTTACACATTCCCTTGTCCTAGTGAGTAATAGCCCTTAGATCAGAGCAAACTATACTTTTGCTCCTAATCAAACTATTTAACATATTTCTTGATTGCCCGTAATTATCTGTTTGGTCTAATACTTTTGAACTCCTTAAATGCTCTTTTGTTTTTAATCACTTGAGCTATTTCCTTATTCTTCCACAGGTTACCTAATCTTGTTATTCCTCATAGTTTTAAAGGGAATCTAGACCACATATCTGCAACATTTTTATTGGCAAATTCATTATCCCACTTTATATTGATCCTAATGACTTGAATTTACTGTAGTTATCTTTTGAGAAACAAGAAACTAAATGGCCATTGTTGACTAGATCTCTATTTAATTCTGTCTTAAAATGTAATTCCATAGTGACATTTCTACTCTAAATTCATTAATAACTTTACACTTATTGGACAGAAGTGGGTCTAAAATTGGTTTATCCACAAACTGCATCAGGAAGTTAACATTACATTAGTCCAGTGGTTCCCAACCGGTTTTGGCTTATGGCCCCCCTTTGGAACCTTACTTTTTCCCGTGGCCCCCATAAGCATTATTTTCAGTAGGTAATATGCAGATTTAACTCTATTTTACAAAATAACATTTTCCTGTGGCCCCCTTCAAATGTGCCATGGCCCCCGGTTGGGAAACACTGCATTAGTCAATAAAGATGATGCTTTCCCTATTATTACTTTATAAATGTTGAACTCTAAAATTAACATTCTCTATCATGAACAAAGGTTTATAGAAAAAAGCTCGACCACAGTTTGATGTGACACCCACCCTGTAAATGTTCCAGAGGGGTTGCCCTAGCATAATATGCAGTCAGACTCGTGTGTGGTGTGGGTTGAGCGAAACTATTTTCTCCTAGGTCTTGCTCCTGGACTAATATCCAGATTTTCACAAATCAACTGAATAGTTCAGTCTCTCTTTTCCTGAGATTGTACACTGATATAAAAGTGCTTCAACCCCTCAATTTTAATTGTCTTATTACTTTTGAATTAGTGACTCCTTTTATATTTAAAACACCCTAAAATATCAGACTTTAAATGAACCTGATGACTTTATGCCCTCTGTCACTGTAAAGTAGTTTTTCAAAACCTCAGAAACCTACTTTATCTTTAAAAAATCTAGTGTATGAAGTGGCTCTTTTTACTTGAGTGCAATCCATTTTTACTGTAAAAATCCTTCTTATCGATAAACTCCACTCCTCTTTCACTTCAAAACTGCTTAAGTTTACATTCTGACCCTGCAAATTTGGGATTCTATAATTTGGGCCCTCACTACCTATTCTGAGATTGGTTTCTGGACTGGAAAAAATGTTAAAAAAATTTAAAGATATATAACTAGTACTAAATATGAAGTTAAATTGAACAAAAGTGGTAAAAAGATTTGTAATTTTTCATTTTAAACACTTTTATAAAGTTTCATAACAGTACCTACAGTCATATTTAATATTACATACAGTTTACTGTATGTAATATTAAATATGTACTGTACTGGAGAGAATGAACAATAGTTTGAGAGAATGTAAATGAACATAGCATAGTGCGCTGGTAAGAAATAATGATTTGTTTAAAGTGTTTCATTCTTGTCATATCTTTACATTTTAGATATACAGTACAGTATTTCAATGTTTTCAGGGACAATTTGGGTCAAAATCACAGTCTTCCTCTATGAATCATAAATCATGGAAGCCCATTCTGTTAATCCATGAATTTGAGTAATCTGGGTAGGTTACTGTGCTCTATTATCCCAGATTTGTGGGGTCAGACTGTATATTTAAGTCTAAAATGTTAACCCTAACTCTTGACAGAATACATACTACAAAAGACGCGCTATGCCTATTTTTTAAAATTACCAATCAATCCTCTCTACCTTCTTTTAAAATCTATAGAATTTCGATTTAACTTAAATCTGCCATCTTTGTCCTTGCTAGTCATATTAAAGTAAGTCCCTGGTTAACATCAGGTATGCATTCCTAAAAACCACAATATTATAGGAAATAACACTGAGTAGATTTCATTTTACCATAGAAACCTATGTTATAATTGAGGATGCACTCACGGACAAGGAAACTTGCAGGATGTAAAACTTATTTATTAAAAAAAATACAAAAGAAACAGAAGAAAGACAAAATATACATTTTATATTAAATATAAGACAATATATTTACAAAAATATACAGAAGACTCAAAATTAAATTGTCTACAAGCTCATCACAGAATGAGACCAAGTCTTTGAAGTAGAGAAGAATGCATCCATAGTTGTTTGCCTTGCTTCTCTCTTCTTCGTATTGTAGATTTCCTTGTAACATTTGAAAGAATCGTCTACTATTCTTTTGACTTTCAAGATTCATTCCATGGTGGAATCCACATCAGCAAACAGCTGCATTCCTTCTTCAATGAATCCAAATGCATTATGACAATGTTGTCATAAAGGCTCTTGGTCTTGGCAGAAACAATGGCTAGGCTCACTGGAACATTCCATTGATGTTGGTCTTCCATCCAAAGTGCAAGCTATTTCTCCATCATCTCCATAGCCTTAGGTCTTGATCGCATAGTCTGGGTAGAGCTCAAGCGATTGGTAAATTCTACAGAAGCACAAATTTTGTCTTCTCATGCTCAGATGGTTCTCAGTCATTGCCAGTAAACCCAGAGCAGCAGCAATGTCCATGGCACAGTCTCCTTTATTGAAGTGATCAAGAACATCCAGTTTCAGGCTCAATGGAATTGACTTTCTGGTCTTCTTAGGAGTTTCCATGCTTGAGGGTGACAATGAAGTAGTTCTTTTTTCAGCCATAATGCAGGTAAAAATGCTTTACCTGCCCTTTACCAGGCAAAATCTGATGAGAATTCTCTCCTACATGCCATTTAAATACTGCTTTGCATGTTAGGGAAGTGATGTCAGGTGGAGTACCATACACCATCAGTGAGTCCAGAATTCTCTGGAAAATTCTCAAAACCACATGCTGGTAAAAAAAAAAAGACTGGAATGCAACAATGTTAAAGTAGATAATGAGGACAATATTGTGAGAAAATATCCACAAATGATTGACAGCTAAATCAGCATAATGTTTAGTGAGAAGACATTAAGCGGGGACTTGCTGTATTTATATGTAGTGTGTACACAACAATTTCATCTTGGCCTTCAACCAAATTTTTCAATACCTTATTGATATTGAAACTATTAATTCTTAGAATACATACTATTCCTCTGCAAGTTTTCCTTCCCTTATTATAAAACTCTTCCCTGATTGTTAATGATAGTCCCCAACCATGGTAAATTCACATTTTCTCTCTTCATCTAAATTACAAAGTATTTTAACTCTGTTAGTTGCTTTACAGGGTTTTTTGCTCTCTAACACTATTCATTGCCTAACCTTTCAATTTATCATTTATCAGGCCTCACAAGGACCTGCATCCTTATTACTGACACATTAAATTTCATTTGGACAACATGAAGCCAAAGTTAGATGAATGATCTGAAGCTGTATTATTATTATTATATGATAAAATTGTTCAAAATATCTATATAATTCATATAAACTAATTACCTATCATCAAAGTATTTATGAAATTACTGAAGTATTGTACATTACTTAAATCTTAGCTAATATATGCATTTCCACAATTTACAAACTTTCACTCATAAAAGTGCCTAAAAATTATGTAAATAGCTACTATTTACCGCATCATATGGCAAGTCATCCCAAAAATCTGATGTTCTGCATTCTCTTAATGTTTCTCAACACTAAATGAGTCCAGCTCCTTTGATCTTTTACTTTATTGTACCCTTAAGCTAGGAATAAATTTGCTTGCTGTACATTACATACCTTAGCATATCTCTCTCCTGCCCTTTGGTGAGGTGACCAAGCTTAATAAATGAAGTATTCTAAATGAAAGAATTACAATCTACGGAAGACCCCCTCAATTTTGTAATTAACATTCCTCTCAAATACCTACCATTTTATTTATCTTATTCCTCAAAGCACTTAGAAAACTTTATATCACTACTAACTTCAATGCCAGGATCGTTTTCCTAACATTGTCCAACCTGTTTCCCTGCATCCCTTAACTAGTGTTCATTGTTTCTGCTCAACCTCACTTGAACTTACATTATTTCTTATATTTGGCTCAGTTTTTGGCCTGTTGGTTAAATTAGCCTCATGACCTACTATTACTACACTTGTTAGGTCTACCAATATAGTACTTGCAGGTTTGTTAGCTATAATCTTTGGCCCAAGCATGTTCTTACTGCAAAACCACAAAATGTTAGGTGAATTCATACCCCTGTACATTTGTTCTGCAAGTTTGGTGCAGGCTATGTGATACTAATTGTTACAACGCTCACTTGCTACAGCTTTATCAACGCTCACTTGCTACAGCTTTATCCCTTATCCTGACTTCTTTCTTGTAGGTCCCAGAATTACAATCAAATGCCATCCTAAATGCTTATTTGATAACTTTGTTTATAACTTTAGGACTTAGGCTATCTCTTAGTAAAAATTAGCTACGTTAGGGGTCTGGGCTTGAGTGGATTCCAGGATCTCACTAGATACTAAGATAAATTAATCTGTTTATCCTTTAATAATTAATAGCCACAGTAAATTAAAATCCACAGAAACTATGCCCCTCAAATTGATAATTCAGTCAAAAACTATGGAGCATAGCGAAGTAGATTAAAAAAAACAGTGTACGAAATGAGATGGGCTAAACTATAGAGACCTGTACATTATTTAGGGATTAGACCAGGAATGTGAGGTCCTATGTTGAGCCCCAACTTCCTACTTAGGTTGAATTGAGCCAGTTATGTTTTACTAATGTATTTTTCTGTGATAGCTAATTGAAATTTTCATTATTTTGCATTGAATTATTATTATTAGTATTATTAGCAATGTAAAATTTAGATTAGCTCACTAGTTATTATAGTACTTTTTCAAATACTCTACAAATTGGTTTCATATTTATTTATAATGATAACATTAACCACTTAGCCTGAGAGAGAGAGAGAGAGTGGTTCAGCCAACTTGTGAATTGTTGCACTCCGAATGGTTGTACATCTGCTGCTTCGCATTAACCCCTGCTGTAGAGTTTATAACCTCTGAATCATCGTACATCACCTCCACATCATCGCATCATTGCACTCCACTCGCATTTTCCTGCCTTTTTCAGTAGGTTTCATTTTCATTAGGTTTAGTTTAGTTCTTAAAGTTTGCAAGAAATTAAATTCATTTAATGTTAAGTTTTAGTATTTAATTATTAGATGTTAAGTATTTGATGATGATCTCCTTTGTTGGTCATGGCATTCAATGATTAAATCCAGCCAGAAGACACCATGTGTTAAAGAGTAGTGTAACTTTATAAGGCAATATCCTTTCAGTCATAAAGATGAGCCAAACCATGTTTTACTAAACTTGCATTACATACACTCTTTACAACCTTAGTGTGTGTGTCAAATCTTGAGGTAAGTACATTGTACAGTATTTTATATTATAATGGGCCCTTACATCATCATACACCTTGACCACCCCATTAGTGTGACAATTCACAAGTTGTCTGTACAAGAAGTATATATATATAGTATGTTTCTTAGTTTTGAAAGTAATTTAAATTTTTCATTTTAGTAGTTTAAAAAAATTTTCAGACTTCAGTAGCTACTCCTTTAGCTATATCAAAATTAATCCCACCTGATGGTTCCATGATCTCTAAATCATAGAGGAGGCCATTCTTCCTTTCTATATATATTGACCTCTAAATATATACACCATACCTTGTAAGATGATCATGATCATCTTCATCTAGATTTGGATGTTTCCCAAATCTTGGTGAACCAGTATATTTATATTAATATTAAGGAAAAAGAGACTAAATTAAGAAAACAAAAATGGAAACCATTCATGAATTAATAGTAAAAAAGTTCTTTGAAAAACTGACAGGTCTCCCATAAAGTTCCACTGATCATCTTGATGAAATGTTCTGTCCAAACTCTCAGTTCTGTTTAATCTCTCTCGCTGTTTCACATGAAATTGAGCTTTAAACAAATAGGCTTCACCCATGAGAGAGAGGCAAGAGGAGCAAATTGTAAACAAACTAACATGGCTTAATAAATTACTCAATAATCTTTTCTTAGTTAGCCTTTTGAGACCCAAGACCTTTTCTGGGACTGAATAAAATAGTTAAAATATTCAACTGGTAAGCTGGCAGACAGGACCTTATCCACAATCATTAGTATGGCTTCCAACAAAGATGCTTTACTAACCATTTTCTCTTGATGCATGTAATACACCAGGCAATAGACAAATGGTGAAAACATCCTATTAGCACTAGACATTCAAAATCGTTTGACATTTTGGCATCATTCAGTGATTTTCAAACTTTTACTTCCTTTGGCCTTATTTGCCTCACCCTTTGGCTTCCTTTTCTCTCAATTCACAGATGTTTAATATTGGACATAATCCATTTTAACTTTTAACTTGGTCAACTATGACATTCCTTGAGGATCCATCCTTCCATTATTCCTTCTCAGTGTTAATGACCTCTGCTACAACAAATTCCATCAATTCTTATGCAGACACTATGCTACATACCTCATGTACTCTCAAACTGCATTATAATGAAACCAATCTCATAGAGTCAAGACAATTTTATCACCCGCTTACTAACTCCTATCTTGCTTGTGCAGCAGATTATAATTCCAGCAATATGGTATCTTTGTCCATCCAAAACTAAATATAGGTACAGGAGGGTCTTGCATGTATGACAGGTTGCATTCCTGAATATGTATCATAGGAGATACTGATTCAGTGGGGAAAAGGGGGGTTCTGTTCCCAGACTTGATCTAAACACACAAACTTTATACAAACATATAAAATCCAAAGAATCTTGCCCTAAAATTACTGTATAGGATGCTAATATTCATAAGACTCGTGAAATTAGATTGCCTCACAAATCCTCAAAAATTTGCCTGATGCCTTTCTATTTTGGTAAAAATAACATCCTGTTCTATCAGCTTTATTGAGCTTCCTAGCTCCACATGCAGATTGACTTGACTTTACTTAAATTAACCTAATGAAACAAAACTTTGTGCTCACAACAGCAGTCTAGTTTCTGAGCTTAATGGCCAGAGATGTTAATAGAAACTATAGTAGATTATTGCAAGATTGAAGAGGGTGATGAGAATATTAAAGATCGATCATCTGCATTGGAAGGGCTAGGAAAAGGTGTCCTGGGTGTGTCAAGAGGAGGGGACATTCTTAAAAATTTTTGTTGGGGCTTCATGACTGAGATGTTGACTCTTGAGGTGTCTTGAAAGATTTATCGAGAGAAATCTGTACAATATGTCAAAAGTTTGAAAAACCATTGCATAAAGATATTCACAGGCAAGGTGAATGGATGATCATTGGCCCTTCAGACCAGTTTACCTCTCTCTAATGTACTTTTTAAAAATTTTATTTAACAAATTGCTTTGTTTTTCAGACTACTCTAGGAGTGAGTTTATAGAAGGTAGTGCTTGACCTAAACTAAGCACAATGTCTGGCCGTTTCAAAAGGCATTTAAGCAAGGCAAGCACCTCTACTGGCGAGGGGAGTGGAGGTGGCAATGCCTCAGGTGCCATGGCAAGGAAGAAACGCAGACTAGAAAATGTCAGTTCAGATGATGAAGAAAGGCCTTTCTGGACACCCAAGCACCTTGGTGATCTTAAAGCTTACAATAGGTCTGCCTCTGAGGCACCTGCTGAAGTAAGTAGATCCTAATTAGGTTGTAAAGTACCATGTGGCAGTTAATCTTTACTGAAAAAACTAGTCGTAGGTTTAATGTTTTGGATTAGCCATACTGTCATTAAAACATTTCAGTTAGCTATGGCAGTATTACCATATGTACCAGTAAGTTATCATATCAGGGCAATGGTCTTCTCTTTTTAAGTTGTAATCCCTACCAGCTACAGTGGTGCTGGGAAAGCAGAATATTTGCAAATCATCAAACATCAGTTTCTGAAGTTAGGAGAGCATTCCTGATAAGGTTCACAAAAACAATCGTTTGTAAAAATTACTGGTATACTGCAGTCTAATAAGGAAATGGTTTAGGAATGTAAACATAGCAGTTGCTTATTTGTAGTCAAATATGTCTTTATTTAATATGTGGCATTATAACCTACTTTACCAGATTATCATTATTCTTTATTTGACAAACCATTCTCATATTGTTCTTAAATTATTTAACACATTCCTTGCAGTGTGACCCATCAGTGGGACAAATTGAGACAAATTTGTCTCACTGGTGGGTCACACTGCGAGGAATGTGTCAAATTAAATGGTTTACTTCACTGTAGCAGGCCAAACTGTTTACATAGAAACCTGTTACACACGTACTGAGCATTTTTATCATATACCTTGACATTTGTATAGTAATGGAGGGGTAATTATGAGACCAGTATGAATTGCCTAAGTACAGGGTAACACAAAAGTCATGCACCATATAGTAAATTACAAGAAAAGTGCAAAAATTGTGCACCACAGGGTTAGGTTGCAGTAAAACAAAAATCATAAACCTCAGTAAATTACAGTCAGCATTTGAACTGGTGACAATTAACTTGAAAATACTTTTTGATTTGCTATACACACAATGTTTGAACACTAGTCCTTAGCACACTGATGCTGATCTTGTTGCACCTAAATCTTATTTTCTCCTGTCTTTGGGATGTTCAATGTTAGATAACCAAGAAATGGTAATTAAACACAAACATCATGCCTAGAGTAAATTGGAAAGTGTTTCTGAGCTTAAATAGCCACCAGTTTGAAAACTGACTGTAATTTACCCTATGGTAAATAACTTTTATGCCACTCTGTATATATATAATAACTGACAAATTTGGCTTAAATAAGCCAATATAGGCAGTCACTAGCAAGTATGAGAGATGGGAGCTTAGAAGGCCCTACTTTGTTATGAAAACATCTAAATTAACCAGTACAGTAGAGCTGCATGTTAATGTGAGATAAGGACTGCTGAGAGGCACATTAACTTGATCCGTGTTAATGTGAAACATACCTGTATGTTTACGCGTAAAAAGGTAGGTTAGGGACCAGAGGCCAAAAACTAAACACAAAAATGCTCAATAACTCCTATTAAATCGTAAAACACGTACTTAAAATGCTGAAATAGGTAAACAGAAGGCTAAATAAATAGTTAATTAAAAAAAAATAACTGTACAGATGCATAAAACATTACAAAATACAGTAGTAGCCCCTGCCTCCTGCCTTTGCTACTACAGATGGAAATTTCTAGAAAGAGGAAGTGGCTAACTCCTGGTGCCAGGAGGCTGTGCATTGGAGATTCAAAAATAATATCTGGATTTTTCCAGTTGGGACCATGTTAACACAGTTTTATGTGTAATTTAGGGTGCTGCATTATCAAAAGTCACATTAATGTGAGACTCTACTGTACTAATTACGTGCATATAAATTAAACTGTATAGAATATTTATTTATTTATATTCCTTTAAGCTTTTTCGGAAAGATCTCATATCAGCTATGAAATTGGCGGACAATGAGCCTCTGACACCTGATGATTACTGGGGAATAACAGATCAGTGGAAGCAAGAATGGGAAAGAGGAGTTCAGGTTCCTGTGAATCCTGATTCATTGCCAGAACCCTCTGTTGTTAAGACCAAGGATTATCCTCGCTCCAGTGGAGATTTCAGATTGTGAGTACTTTTTAAGTCTCATTTGGTCCAACAACTATTGTTTATTTGGCATTGTTGGTTCTAGAATGTATGATTATCAGTTGCTAATTTGCAAATGTTAAATAATGGAAGAAATTGATGATTCGGTGCAAAGGAAAAAATAAGTTTTCAACAAAGCAAAATAGTGTTATAAGCTAAATTTATTTGAGCCAATTGTTTTTCCTTTAGTTTAATTGAATAGTATACTAGTTTATATATATATACTGTATATTAGGCTGGGTCGAAATTTTCGATTTCTTACGTACATAGTGTGAGGTGGTTCAATCAATCATAGTAAAACCCTGGTAAAATATTTTTTAATTCTGAGGCCCCCTACCCCCCTCTACTGGTTTCAGTTTTTTCAGAAAATTCATAAAATTCAAGATAATTTGCGATTTACTTCGAAATTTTTTTATTATTACAAAAGTTCACTTATAAAACAGTTATATTTATTTTTTAATGATTTTAAAAATACAAAAATGCATGAAAAAAAAAATTTAATACATAAATTTTTAGCTATTATTGGTAGAAATTAAGAGACAGAAATTCAATAAAATTTTTGACCTAAAACTAATGTTTTTTCTTATTCCTTCCATTGACCTTTCCACTCAAAAGTAGGCAGTTCTTTTCTAGACTCTAAAGTATTTAAAATAAATTTATGCCAATTAATATAACCAATTCTTTCCTAAGTCCTCTCTGTCTTGAAAATCAATATTTCATTTTCATTATCATCATCTATCACTTCTGATGATACAAATTCCCTTGCTTCTCTTAATTTTTCTTTTGATTTCTTTTCCCTTTCCTGTGCTTTTTGGATTTTGCCCAACTTTCTCAAATTACTTGAAGTAGTTTTTTTATCAATTTTTCCTAACTGGTTTTTTCTTTCTTTTTGACCAATAAAAGCTTCCCATTCTATAATAGGTATTTTATGTTCACAACTACAAAGTTTTCTATCCCTTATGCCTTTATCATAACAGTGGCATGGAGATATGTCAAACATCTCATCATATTTCTTTAATTTTTCATAATATTTTTCATTTCTTTTTATCATAGGGCATTTAGTTAACTTATCAGCATCTTCTATAAGTCTAGTAACTCTTAACATAAATTCCCTTTGTATCAATTGTTGGGAAAGAAAATTTTTGCCAAATTTCTTTTATATCTTGAACTACTACGCGTTAGCAATCATTTTTACTTATTTTACCCTGTGCTTTAGATTCTTCCTCTCTAACAATAAAATGGAAGTGCCTTACATCATCAGCTTTTGATGGCATCATGGCAGATGAAAATTTTGCCGGATATCTGCATTGTGGCTTCTTTTTCTAGTAGCCATAATTTAATTTAATAAGATTTTAACTATATTTTATTTATTACTGATATGTTAAAATTAAATAACATATTTTAATACAAACTTTTAACATTCTAGGTACGTAAATAGGAATCTGGAAAGAAAAAACAAAAATAATGTAATATTACCATTTGTCTTACATCCGGTGCTATGAGTCAGCACTGGATTTAAGACCCTACCCCTTACCCCCCGATCTCAAAAAAAGTTGGTGAATGGTCTATTCTGATGTAATTCGTGCCAGGGAACCCGATTTTGGCCATCTGAAAGGAAAAAAAAATAATATTTAGGATCGATTTTTACGATTTTCGATTTTTGGCCTATTTCCCATACAAATTCATATGGAAAAAAGTGAGTATCGGTAGGGGGAGGTAGCGAAGGTCCCACAGCCTTGATTTTTGGTGTGGATACTACTATTACAAAATAATCAACCTCACAATATGTACCTTAGCAAAATCTTGACCTTGACCCCTTTTCGACCCGGCCTACTGTATATGTATACAGATAGATTTATTTCACATCAGTTGCATCATATATATATATATATAAAAGAACTGGGCTGCACTGGGCTTAATATATATATATATATATATATATATATATATATATATATATATATATATAATATATATATACACAGTAAGGTTCCCCTATCATTGGTGGTACTTTTTGTTTTTTGGACAACCCTTCAGTCCCTATTGTTTTGTAAATTCAGCTCTCAGGCTGTATATTTGGCATGGCCATTGACTAGTCAGAATGCTGGAACACATCACCTGACTCATTGAGAATGGGTTGGTCTTCCATTTTTGCTTGGCTAGCATCCAGTGCAAAGTAAAATTTGTACACAAAATTTTCCGTACACTACTGTTCACCAATTGTGTGCTATATATTACATTATTTCTTCCTTATATAATAATAGTATTTCTAATATTTTACGTAACTACCATAATCTCTATTTATAATAATCTATACTATAATAAGAGAGCTGTCCGTCTGTCCATCACACTTTCAGCGTGTGCGCGTGCGTGTGTGTGTTTCACCATGTGTGTGTGCGTGTGTCTGTTCCAGCCATAGCTCCAAAATGAAAGTTACAAACATAAAAAATTGATTAGGTCCCAAGGTTGTGCACCTGGGTGTTGAATGCCCGGTTAGGTCAACTGTACGCCCTTGACGATTGGTTAGGTTAGGTTAGGTTAAGCTTTAATGAAAATATCATGACTCAACCAACCTAACCTAACCTAACCATTCAATTAACCTAGCTAATAACAGCCTTCGAACTACAAAAAATATTCCGGCCCTCTACTTGGATGTGTTTTACTACCCGCACGTAGGGCGGGTCTTTAGCTAACCGTCAGCGAAGCGACGAGTAATGTACTAGTAATTAAATAAATAGGAATGTGTAATGTGTCCTAATAATTTTACGAGACTTTGATTCTTCTATTTGTGATTTGTGGGAAGAGGGGCTGGATGTTCTTCATGTCTGGTGTGTGCCACTCAGAGCCAGCCATAAGTGCGAGTGAATGGGGCAACCGCCTGGGGTGCATCTCCCATGGGGGTGCCAAAAGCCCCTCATAAAAATTATCAATTGCATGAATACAATCTTTATGGCATGTATAGGGTGCTATTTTGGCTAAGGCTGGCTCTGGTGCCACTTTCTGGCAGTCACTCAATCCAGTCAGTTCCAATTACACAAAAAATAAGGAACCTTACTAATATATATATATATAAATTAATAATAATAATTACTAGAAAACTGCAGTAAACATGGGGATTTGAGTGCTTTGACATTGCAGGTAACCACAATTTGACAGTGTTCCTACCCATAGAAAGGTAAGGACAAGGATACGGTAACTACTATTTTGTGTTCCAGTTGGGAACACTTGTATTGTGGTTACTTGAAGTTTCCAAGTCTATACTGTATTTATTTATTTTTTATTTCCTGTATCAATGCTAAGATAAATTTTGACCAAAGCTTTTTCTGAAATTTCTCTATTTCTCTATTTCTTCTTATCAAGACCAAGAAGATACATCCGAGTAACT
This sequence comes from Bathynomus jamesi, assembly GCA_023014485.1. NCBI lineage: Eukaryota > Metazoa > Arthropoda > Malacostraca > Isopoda > Cirolanidae > Bathynomus > Bathynomus jamesi. The sequence goes on from JAJOZX010003640.1 coordinate 244,446, forward strand.
CACAATGATTTTTTCAATAATGAAAAACATGTCTTAAGCAATCTTCCAACAAAGGCTGAAAAGATGTGCAGATACGATATGGACAACTTGGATGAAGCTTGGCTTAAGGCTTACAATGGAGAGAGATCGAGAATGGGTGAGTTCATAATTTCATTAACATTCTCTTTATCTGAAAGTTGCAAATTCATTTCAGGGTGACATCTCAGAATGCGGTAAGTTATTGTTGTAGCATTTATATATCCAAATTATTCTAAGTGTTTTCTCGCAGTAAGACAGAAGGTTGTTTTGTACATTGAAATGTTTTTTTAAAATAGTATGCATTATTGTGTACACTCAAATTACTACTCACAGAATGCTGTACAGTGCTTGATGCATCATTGTCAGGCATATTCATGGTTTTCATCTTGATTCATTTGAGGCACATCAGAATATTTGGTAGCTGTGTTGTCAATATTTTAATTTTAGACAATCCAATATTTCAAAAATAGGCCTTATGTACAGTATATACTGTACTGTCGTGTGTGTGTATATATATATATATATATATATATATATATATATATATATATCAGTGGCGGCTCGTGGTAATTTTACTTACGCATGCAGTCACATGCATTACAGTGTAGTACATATTAGATAAGCTGTATTTTGTCTTTTATGGTATTCTTATGAGTTATGTAGTAACCGAGGATAGAACCAATATTATATTAATAATATTAATAATAATTTTAACTTTATTTTTTTAACTTAAATACTAATTTTAAATTCATTGAGTATATTATTTACGCATGCAGTGCATGCCTTGCATTCATTAAGAAGCTGCCCCTGATATATATATATATATATATATATATATATATATATATATATATATATATATATATATATATATATATATATATATATATATATGCACTAAAATCACAAAATAACACGTGATCTTATTAATAAGCAAACAACCACAGGGAAAAGGAAACACAAAGTCCGAGCGCTTTCGTGATATATTCACATTATCAAGGAGGAACAGAAAATAGACAGAGATTACAAAGTAAATGAGTTAAATAGACAAGCAAAAAAATTCACAATTGGCACCTCAAATTAAAGGCCTTAAAGCCCTCTAAAGATTTTTTCAATTAATAACATAATCTGTAGGCTGCTAAATTACTAAATATGAAAGAAGTATATAGATGAAATTAGACAAAAAAAACAATACAGAGAACAAAAATTATTATAATGGTTATTAACACTAATATTTAATTAAAGCAGGCAATTAATTGGCAAGAATTTAATGAAAAACAAATAGATAACGTAGATAACAAATAGATAACATAATCTGTAGGCTGCTAAATTACTAAATATAAAAGGACTATATAGATGAAATAAGACAAAACACCAGTACAGAAAACAAAAATTATTATAATGGTTATTAACACTAATATTTAATTAAAGCAGGAAATTAAATGGCCAGAGATTAATGAAAACAAAGGGAATGGTGCCATTGTCTTACAGAATATTAAAAAAAAAAAAAATTTTCCACAAACAGTCTGGAAAACTGTTTTCCCAAAAGCAACCCAGTTGAAAAGTCCAATAAACCCCCCGGCAACCAAAGATTATACACGAAAGAAATATTACAATTAAAATAGAGACACAAGAATGTTAACAGTTCTTACAATAATATTTATTTATTTAACCAGGGCAAACCATTAAGGGGGCAAGAATGCAGTCAAGAAAACAGTAGGCCCTTCGTGTATAATCTTTGGTTGCCAGGGGGTTTATTGGACTTTTCAACTGGATTGCTTCTGGAAAAAAATTTTTTGTAATATTCTGTAAGACAATGGCACCATCCCCTTTGTTTTCATTAATCTCTGGCCATTTAATTTCCTGCTTTAATTAAATATTAGTGTTAATAACCATTATAATAATTTTTGTTTTCTGTACTGGTGTTTTGTCTTATTTCATCTATATAGTCCTTTTATATTTAGTAATTTAGCAGCCTACAGATTATGTTATCTATTTGTTATCTACGTTATCTATTTGTTTTTCATTAAATTCTTGCCAATTAATTGCCTGCTTTAATTAAATATTAGTGTTAATAACCATTATAATAATTTTTGTTCTCTGTATTGGTTTTTTTGTCTAATTTCATCTATATACTACTTTCATATTTAGTAATTTAGCAGCCTACAGATTATGTTATCAATTGAAAAAATCTTTAGAGGGCTTTAAGGCCTTTAATTTGAGGTGCCGATTGTGAATTTTTTGCTTGTCTATTTAACTCATTTACTTTGTAATCTCTGTCTATTTTCTGTTCCTCCTTGATAATGTGAATATATCACGAAAGCGCTCGGACTTTGTGTTTCCTTTTCCCTATGGTTGTTTGCTTATATATATATATTGAAAATACCATAATTAAAAAATTTTAGAATCTTTAAGCAAGTCTGTTACCAATAAGAGAGTAGTTTGTTGGTTAAAAAAAATGAGTCAGTTATCATAGAGCCCAGATATGCTGTGAATAATTTAAAATCCCACTTTTATATTATAAGGTTTATCTCCAAAGTTTAAAAGCCATAGTTTTTGGTTTGTTTTGATAATTTTGTCATTTGGTGGAGGTACATCTTTGATTAATCTTACTACTAATACTAGGCACAAGACACAAAGTATATGTTCATGATGTTTTTTATTATTATTATTGAACTATCAATCACTAAACTCTTTGCCACCCTTAGTAACTGTTTTGGGGGGAGTTGCAAAGAGGTTTGTATGTTGTTGTTATGAGATAGGTAATTGGGGAGCTAAAAGGCCTTTCATAGTTATTCATTACTAGTGTTTCAACTTTAGATCAAATTTTTAGGGAAGTCAAATTGATTTGCACATTTTTTCCTTGTGTAACCAAATAATAGTCATAATGTGTGGCAATATAGAAATATATTCCCTCTTTGTGTACTGCATCAGCTATTGTCTGGTTTTTGTCTTTCCTAGGTCGATGAGATACGAGTATCAGTGATACTGCTTCACTGTCCATGTTGTTTGACTAAACACACTAAAAACTTCATTCCCAGTATTTTTAAATTGTGGATTAGTTTGTTGGTAATGTTTTGGATAAAGAATTTAGGTTCTTTAAATTAGTGTTAGACTTAATAAATCATTATTACATTGAGGGATTAAGTGACTACTTTTGAATTTAGTGAACTCTTGTATTATTAGTTATTAATGCCCCAGTGCATACAACTTCAGCCAAATGAAGGTCAGGAATCCTTATTCTCCATGGAAATAAAGACCCTTTTCTAATACTGGAATGAAGAGAAAAGTTAGAATTGTAGTGGTAGCTCATGGTTAAGGGAAGCTGTAATGATGATCTTTTAATAAATGGAAGTACTGCATTTTGGGTTCCAAGGACTGTTGAAAGGAGTACAAGATTTTGAGATGAATAGGAAGGAAAGTCTGATTCACAAAGAAAGACTCGTACCGCTTTACGAGTGACAATAGACAGCATTTCTTTCTGTGAAATTAACATTGCTTACTTCGGTTGAGGATTCTTTAAGCTTTTGTTGTTTTTTTAATTTAGGAGTTTCTTTCCTTAAATCAAAAATGATATTGACAATTTTTACAAAGAGAGCTAAGTTTTAGAATTTTTCTCTGGAATTATATATAATGTGTTTGAACCTTTCGTTTTAAAATGTGAAAATGTGAAAGTACTTATTCAGCAGATGAAAATGGGGGTTGCATAGTTTGCATATCTAGAATAAATTGTGGAAGGTCCTGCGCATTTCTGTTTACAAGCTGGGTAAATTCCTTTTAATTATATCCCCAACCAAATAAATTTGGAGGAGATACTGAATTGCAATAAATTCATCACACTTTCATGTCTGTGCTATGACTTTTGAACCACTCAACATAAACTGACAACTTCATACACGTACAGTATGTATTGTCACAAAACTGTGTTGTGAGCAAGAATCAGGTCCCTGCATTGAAGGTCAATATCACAGAGGACAAAGGTTAAATGGAGGTCTGACCAATAACTTTTGAACCACTCGACATAAATTGATGGAACTTTGTTAGGGATATACCTATATGCCCCCTCCCCGCGGGCGGTCTTTCTGGGGTGGATCGCCCGCGGGCTCCTGCCTCCATGTGGCGAGGGGGGTCAGCCGCGGCTTCGGGCCCTGCCGGGTCCCCCGCCCGGTTGCGAAGTAGACTTTTAACATACCCTGCTATCCTACAGCCCCCTCTTTCCTGTCTTCCCCTCTTTCCCCTCTTCCTTGCCCCCTCTGTTTTTTTTTTCTGCTTTCTCTTTTCACTTCGCGCGCCCCGTGGGCTGCCGGGGCTGATCGCTGGGGGTCTCGCTCCCATGGTCGGGGCCGGACTAAGTTGGCTGGTAGGGTGCCCGGGCCTGGGACCCTGGGGGGCCTTGGTCTTTGCTGCCGGCGGGGGAGAACTCTCGATGCTGCAAGGGCCCCTTTTGAAACGGGGGTACCCGCATGGGACGAGGCACCCATCCCCCGCCGGCGTGCGCTTGGTCCCCTTGGGCCCCGGGTAATCGGTTCCCCGCGGCCCCGGGCACGAAACAACAATAAAATTTTTTGTATGGAAACATTTACAAATCTAAAGGACCTCGTTGACGACCCGGCTTGTGCATATGACCTCCCTCTGACTACCTCTTTGGACCGTGGGTCTGGTAAGGGCAGTCGGCAGCCCTCGCCCACCCCGTCTGCTCTTCTTGCCGACACCTCCTCTCCCTCTCTTCCCCAGGCTCGTGGCGCCGCTGCCCGACCCCCGCCAGTAGCGGATGGACCTGCAGTGGACCCCTGGATCCCCCCATATTCCACGTCCCGATAGGGACCCACCTGCTTTTTCGCCCTCAGGTGGGAGGCCCGCGGCCCCGGTTGGGCCTCATCGCCCCCGGCCCCCTCGGCCCCTGGGGGACGTGGGACCCGACGTCGCCGTCCGCCTTTCTCGTCTTCCCGCCCCCTCGAAATTCCGGTGGTGTTTGGCCAGACGGCTTCACTCGGCCTTAGGACGATGGACAAGTTCCTCGTCCTCCGCCCCTCCCCACTAACCACGAACGCCTCTTTCGAGCGATCCATGGGAAGACGGGGGACGGCGCGTTTTGACCTTCGGCCTCAGAGGGATGGCTCCATTTTGATAAGGTCGCGTTCCTCTGCCGAAACCACCTCTCTGCTCACTATCCCCGATGTCCTGGGCTGCGGGATCACGGTGACTCCCCACCCCCGCCTCAATCAGTGCCAGGGCACGATCTACGCTGCTCGTCTTCTACCCATCCCGGTGGAGGACCTCCAGACTGACCTCGCCTCCCAGGGTGTGGTGAGAATATACCGTTTTCCCGACAGATCGCGATCCCCAGCCGTCCCTTCTCCTCGCCTTCTCCTTACTTTTGACTCACTGGTGCCCCCCGTTTCGGTATTCTGGGGCTTTGGTGAGAGACGAGCATGCGAATTCTCGGTTCGGCCATACGTGCCAGATCCTACGCGCTGTTTTCAGTGTAATAGGTTTGGCCACGTGAGCAGTTCCTGCCGTCAGCCGGCCCCGTTGTGTGTCCGCTGCGGCGGCCCTCCCCACCCCTTGCCCTGTACTGCTCCGCCTTCCTGCACCAACTGTCATGGACCGCACCCTGCTTCATCCCGCTCTTGCCCGTCCTTCCTCTTTGAGAGGGAGGTTCGGGCCCTCTGTTCATCAGAATTTCTCAGCGCTCGGGAGGCGCGGGACCGGTTGCGTGGCCGCGAGGCCCGGCGTGGTACCTCGTACGCCGAGGCTCTCCGTCCCCGGCCGCCGCCGGCCCAGACCCCGTCCTAACCGGCGGTTCCCGACGCGCCTCCACCCACCGTGTCCGCTACTCCCTGTCTATCCTCTGCCGCCCAGCGGACTCCCGCCGCGGCTCCCTGTACTACCAGCGCGTCCCCACGTGCTCCCTCCGCGAACGCCGATGCTTCGTCGGCAACCCCCCCTGCCCCTTCTACGCCCTCTTCACCGGCGCTTTCGGCCACCCCCATTCCGGACCGTGACCCGCCCTCGCCCATGCGGGCCGCACGACGGAGGGGAACGGGCCGCAAGCGCCGCGCCAATAGTGACCCCGAAAGGTTCGAGGCCATAGGCCTCGCATCACCTTCCTCTCCCAGACACAAACGCCCTCTTCGCCCTACCATCCCGGTGTCCTCACCGTCCCCGCTGCGCAACCGTTATGGACGCTCCCCCCTGGGGTCCCCGACGACCCTCGTGGTGGGGGCGGAGATACATCCCTCACCGGTTCGGTCGATGGACCCACTGGAGGGGGAACTCGCCCGCCTGGTCGGCGTGGGTGGGATGAGCACGCCCCCGCGCGTGACGTACCCCACCTCTCTCCTTGACCTGCCTATGCATCCGGGTGAGGTATCCTTTTCCACTCCCCCTTGTAGTCCAGCCTCCCCTGCACCTCCGGTGAAGGGAGGGGCCTTCTGGATACCCCTCACATCCCCTTCTCTGCATCGCTCTCCCCCGGGCGTCCGGGTGACTCCTCTTCAGGAGGATTTGCCGGCGTCAGTTTCCACATCGCCCCCCCGTCGGGGTGACCCTCGCCTTCGCCGACTTTCGGCGTCCCCCTTTGGGCCCCGGGGCTTTCCAATCCCCTTGTTAATCTCGGGCCGCCCGATCGGCCCACCCACCCCATAACCATCCGTTTCGCAGACTTTCCTACCCCTCCATATACTTCGCTCCTGCAGTGGAACATCCGCGGGCTCCTGGTAGGCCTCGAGAGTCTCTCTTCTCTCTTGGCCTCCAGGTGTCCGGCGTGTTTCTGCCTTCAGGAGACGATACTGGGCTCCCGTTCCCTCCCTCGAGTGTCCGGCTACTGCGGGGTCCCTTCCCCGCCTCTCGATGGGGCGGGTAGGGGGGGCTCCGCGGTCTTCGTGCACCGCTCCGTCCCTTTCCGCCCCCTCCCGCTCCGTACTGTCTTGCAAGCTGTGGCCGTGCGCCTTTCTTTGTGGCGTCAGCTCACGGTCTGCTCTCTTTACTTCTCCCCTAACGTACGCCCTCCACCCGATTCTCTCCGTGACCTAATTCTGCAGCTTCCCCGCCCTTTCCTGCTTCTCGGGGACTTCAACAGTCGGGACCCGGCCTGGGGGGACGTTTGCTCCACCTTTCTCTCCGGGACCCTTCTCTCCCTTATGGACGAGCTAGAGTTCACCTTTCTGAACGATGGCTCCCCAACCTGCCTCCACTCGGCCCATGACAGTTTCACCTGTATTGATCTTTCCCTGGTTTCCCTCGATATCGTGACGGAGTTCACCTGGGAGGTCCTGCCGGATTCTTCCGGCAGTGACCATTTCCCTGTGTGTCTTACCCCAACCCGTCTCCTCCCCCCCACCTCTGTCCGCCCGAGCGAAATGGGCCTCATACACGAGGTGCACGGTGATCTCGCCGTCCATTCCTGCCTTTCCCCTCCGTTAGTGAGGCCCTCGCCTTTCTTGAAAGCAAGATCCTCTCGGCTGCCACCAGTTGCATCCCCCGTACCTCAGGCTCCCCCAGGCCGCGCAGCGTCCCATGGTGGACCCCAGAGTGCTCCCGTGCCGTTCAGGAGCGGCGCCGTGCTGGCCGTCGCTTCTACCGGACCCGCCAGCCGGAGCATAAGATGGCGTTTCAGCGCCTGAAGGCAGTGGCCCGTCGGGTCTTGAAACTAGCCCGGCGTACCTCCTGGCGGAGTTACGTGTCCGGGATCTCCTCCTCGACCGCCCCCTCGACTGTTTGGCGCAAGGTGCGTAGCTTTGAGGGGACCCGTGTCCCCCTCGACCCCCGGTGCTTCGGGTCGGGGACGACGAGTTCGTGTCCGATCCGGAGGCCGTCGCGAACGCACTCGCGGCGCACTTCGCAGCCATCTCCAGTTCCGATTCCCCCCACTCCCGCCGCGACCCACCGGAATTTCCACCTCATAGGGATGACCCCTATAATCACCTCTTCCACATGACAGAGCTTCGGGAGGCCCTCCGCCCCCGGCCCCGATAATATCCCCTATGACTTGTTACGGCACCTCCACCCCTCTGCTCTCAGCTTTCTACTGGACCTCTATAACCGGATTTGGTTGGAGGGTTCATTTCCGGACCGATTGCGTGAGTCCATCGTCGTCCCCATCCCGAAGCCCGATAAAGACCCCTCACTCCCGTCGAACTATCGCCCCATTTCCCTAACATGCTGTGCCTGGAAGGTGATGGAGGCGATGGTCGCCTCGTGGCTGTCCTTTACCTTGGAGGCGAGTGACCAGTACCCTGCTACCCAGGCTGGTTGCCGGCGCTTCCGGTCTACCACCGACCCCCTCCTTCTCCTTAGCCATGACGTGCAGGAGGCTTTCTCCCGGCGTCAATTTGTACTCGCCGTCTTTTTCGACCTCCAGAAGGCCTACGATACTACCCGGCGGAGTGCGGTCTTCGACTGCTTACGCTCCCTGGGTTTCGTAGGCTTTCTCCCTTCCTTTATTTATAACTTCTTGTCCGCCCGTTCTTTCCGCGTCCGCATCGGTTCTGCCCTCTCTGACCGCTTTCCGTTGGAGGAGGGTGTCCCTCAGGGTAGTGTCCTTAGCGTCTTGTGTTTCTCACTCGTGATGAACACAGTCGCTACGGTCCTGCCTACATCCGTTCGTAGCTCCCTCTATGCCGATGACCTGGCTATCTATTGCTCTGGCCGCCTCCCGTCTTTGGCTGAACGTCGGCTCCAGCTAGCCATCAACGCGGTGGTTCGCTGGGCGTCCTCGGTTGGCTATGCTTTCTCACCCTTTAAGTCTTCCAGTATGCTTTTCCGTCCTCGGCGCCTCCGTCTGTCGCATACCTTCGCCCTTACCCTTGCCGGCACTCCTCTTCCCCTCGTCCCATCCGTTAGATTCCTGGGTATGACCCTCGACGGATTTTTCGGTTGGGTTCCACACCTTAGGCGGTTGCGGCAAACATCTCGCCGCACCCTCTCCCTTTTGGGTCATCTGTCCCACACGACCTGGGGGGGCGGACAGGCGTACTCTGCTGCGCCTCTACACCTCCCTGGTGCAATCCCGTGTCGACTACGGCTGTGTGGTCTACAGTTCCGCCTCCTCTCCGGCACTCCGTATGCTGGATCCTCTTCTCCACCGTGGCCTTCGCCTGGCGTCGGGTGCCTTCCGCTCGTCCCCTGTCGCTAGTCTTCAGGTGGACTGTGGACACCCCCCCCCCCTGCCCCTTCGCCGGGGCCTTCTCATGGCGAAGTGTTACCTTCGCATCTGCCGCCTTCCGATGTCCCTACTCTTCTCCGCGATCTCCCAGGCGCTACCCCGGCCTGACACGTGGCATTTCGCTGCCTCTCTGGCCGAGATTTTCTCGTCTCTGGGGATCCCCCCCACCCTCTATTCTGCCGTTCTCCTTCGATCTGTCGCCCCCCCTGGCGGACCACCCCTATCTGCCGTTGCCAGGCGCTCCGTGGCCTGCGTAAGGAGTCTCCTCCTGCCGTCCTCCGGTCTTCTTTTCTGGCCCATCTTCCCGTCCATTCGGACGACGTTCCCGTCTACACCGACGGCTCGCGCTCCCCTGCAGTTGTCGCGGCCGCCGTCTTCTCTCCGTCATTGTCACCTATCTCCCGGGGTATCCCCCTGCCGGTTCAGGCCTCCATCTTTTCCGCGGAGCTCTTTGCCCTTCTGGAAGCCCTCCGTCTGGTATCGGGTTGTTCGCGGTCCTCCTGTACCATTTTTTCGGACTCGCTGAGCGCCCTTCAGGCGCTCGAGCGCTATGATTCCCCGGACCCCCTCGTACGCCTTATTCAACAGGAGTACCATGTCCTGCACACCGTTCACCGGATCCGGGTCACCTTCTGCTGGGTTCCCGCCCATGTTGGTGTTTCCGGTAATGAGGCGGCGGACCGCATAGCCCGGTCCGCCGCCTCCCCTCCCCCGCCCGCTCCCCTTCTCAGACTATGTGCAGGTCTTTCGTTCCTTTTACGACCGCATGTGGCAACAGTCCTGGGACGATGCCACAGGAAATAAACTCTGGTCCATCCGCCCCCGTCTGTCATATTTGGTGTCCTCTTTCCACCGCTCCAGACACAAAGAGGTCGTCCTTGCGCGGCTTCGCATCGGCCATACGCGCCTCACGCACGGCTATCTTATGTTCCGGCAGGAGGCTCCTCGTTGCGCCTCCTGCCAGTCGCCCCTCACCGTCTCTCACATCCTTGTGGAATGCCCCACCCTGTCGTCAGTACGTCGTCGCGCCTTCCCGTTCCTTTCTGATTTCCCCCTCCCCGAACGTTTACGCCTTATGCTCGCTGAGAGCCCTCTCTTCTCGCTTGACCGTCTTTTCCTCTTCCTCTCCCAATCTCGCATCCTATCTGAGCTTTAGGTGACTTCTCACCTGTAGTCCGCTGTTCTCCCTTTTCTAGTGCCTTTTCTCCGTCTCCGTTTCTCTTTCTCGTATTCCGCCTCGCCATGATATCCGCTACCATATAGCGGGAAGTGGCGGTAAACGCCCCAATACAAAAAAAAAAAAAATACCTATATGCACCAGTAATTGGCGTAGATTATTATTAGATAAATATTTAGGAGCCATTTCACCATTTGACTAAATAGCCAAAATTGTCATGAATAGATTTACTTTTTTACTTGTTTATTTTTTGTTATATGTTCTCATTTCTATTGCTTTACACTGATTTACCCTCTTAATTTTTGTTTAACCATTGCATTAGGCAATTTGGCCGAGTGTACAAACACTAAGCACACAGACATTTTGAACAAAAAGGAGCTATTTTGGAATAGTGATAACTTTAAATATTATGAATACTTAACATATTTAAAATTAAACATTTTAATTATAATTATAATAACAAAGGAACATCAATTTCTGCCCATTATCTGGGCAAAGTTTGTTCCTTGTTGGGTTGCAGGTGTTTCCCCTCATGCTGAAAAGTTTCACTTTGTATGGATGAGAGGGGAGTGAAGAGATGTTTTAAAACTTATTTACTTAAATTTTAATAATTTTTCTTATTTTTCAACCATAGCAATGGGTTATCATCTTTTTTTGAGTTGACCACTTAATATAATTGTAAAATGTTCGTAATTATTTTTTACTGGATCTTTTTACCGAGTCTACAGCCCTTTGTTCCGTATTACCTCTCCTTCTAGGGTGGACTGAGCTTCCATAGTTGAATGCAGTACAATATTTCCTCCTGACAATCCATGTGCATTTGCAAATCCAGCCTCGTTATATTTTTCTTGATTGTTTCCACTTTCTGTTCAAATATCTGGCTTGGAACTACTACATTTTTAATATTTTTCAGATTTTTGGCTTCATCAATTATTCAATTTGTAACCATTCCTTGATCTACCTCATACATGATGAGGCCTATTGAGTTGCACACTCCATCCATAGGGGTTAATATACCACTAAACTGCTTTCTATTTAAAGCATTTGAAAAAAGTAGTTGAAGAACTTAAATTGTTTGGATAATGGTAGATGCTGTTGCTTCCCTTTCACTAAATATAGTTTTTTCTTCAAAAGATTGTTGCAGTAGTTGTACAAGTTTCTCAACAATATGATGTTGATAGTGAGTAAGCGCATGCTGCATATGCAGCAGTAGCAGCTTTTTTCTGTTTTAATATTCTTTTCAGCCTATAAAGTGTTATTCTATCAAGTATGGACATTCAGATTAGTTTATGCTTTTGAACTCAGAGTTGATCTTGCGAAATAGATAATTTTGTCATAGCTGCGAGGAAGTGAGTAAAGTGGGATACAGTACTCCTACAATTAGGAATATCTTTTGCGAACCTTCCTTCAAAAATTAAATCACCAGTACAGTACTTTGTAGCAAGGTATGAATGAAACTGGTTAAAGATTGGAGGCCACTTGGATTTGGGCTTAACTTCATATTGGAAATTGTTAACTTCAAAGTAAATATACTTGTATGTGTATAATCTAAAGCAAATTTATTTGGAAATAAACCTTATTTAGTTTAGTCTTAACGAAATGAACTGATAATTTTGAATGTAGTACTTTGGTCGTCTAATCGTTTTGACATAGTTCTTGTTGACGAAGGTTTGTGTATTGTATATAATGATTCACCCATAAGAAACAAGGTTTTTTAGGTCTAGACCATTGACTACTAAGCTACGACTATTTTCTGTCTTCGTGAAACTTTTTGGAGGGCATTGTTTAGAAAGTTCGATATACGTTCTTTGATGAAATGCTTCAAATCCTCCTCTCTTCTTAGGAGCTGAACCCGTGCCTCCTCACATCTTCGAATTAATCATCGAACATTTCGAAGAAACTTGTTGGGAGAACATTCACAAATTGCTGAAAACGGAAGAAACTCTCGCTATCGAGTTTGATGAGGACGTCATATGCGACGTTTGTCGTTCTGTAAGTGAAGCGATAAGTCATGAAGTTGATTTTTATAGTCAATTACTTTGTTCTGGAATTTTTAATTGTCATCTCGTAAGGAGTCCCAGTATTGATGGCTATAACGTCTTGTTTTCTAATCATTTAGCGTATGTCTGTATTTATATTAATAGTAATGCTATATATTTTAAAAATATATGCATTATCATATAGCTTGTATTTTTTAAAGAGAGATGTGTGGGTTTTTACTACATTTTTACGTACCTAGTTTCAGTGCTTTAAATTGTCTTTGCAGCCTGACAGGGAAGAAGGGAATGAAATGGTTTTCTGTGACATTTGCAACATCTGCGTGCATCAAGCGTGTTACGGCATCACAGCTATTCCCTCCGGCTCTTGGCTTTGTAGGACTTGTTCTCTCGGTATAAAGCCCAACTGCGATCTGTGCCCAAACAAAGGTAGGAATGGGCGACTAAAATTAATTTGGGTTTTGGGTGGGTGCCGCTTTCTAGATTTTAATGTAGGCCCTTAACGTGGATTTATATTTCCGCTCTTTTGTTTTTTCAATGTTTGAGAGATCCTCCGAGATGAGGTGAAAGGTACGCCAAAATGGCTACGTAAAATGAGTTTTCTGGGTGGCTAGATAATGGTGTTTTGTCCTCAAATATATAAAGTTTGTGAGAATTTTGTAAAATTTTTGGTTATTGTTGCTCATACAACTAAGGTGGTTGTGGTGCGCTAAGTTGACTAGACCTGTGTGTTGAAAAAGGAGAGAGTAATTGGTATAAGTAACACATTTGTGATTCGTTATTGGTTTAAATTTAACCTTTTTATTTCAACCTCATCAGGAGGTGCTATGAAGTCCACAAAATCGGGTCATAAATGGGCACACGTGGCCTGCGCCCTTTGGATCCCGGAAGTCTCGATTGGATCTGTGGAGCGCATGGAGCCCATTACCAAGATCGCAAATATTCCAGTAAGTATAGTGGAAAGTTAATTTGTTTATCGATACGCATTTCTCAGTAAATAAGTCGTACTCGTTCGAATTGCTGCAAGAACTTGAAAGAAAATAATTCCAAGATTCGGTTCTTGACTGTGTTCTTTTAATAGTAGTTCTGTTTATTTCAGCAAAGTCGTTGGGCGCTCGTGTGCGTGTTGTGCAGGGAGCGACGGGGAGCGTGCATTCAGTGTAGCGTGAAGAGTTGCAAAACGGCTTACCACGTCACTTGCGCCTTCAAACATGGTCTGGAGATGAAAGCTATCATCGAAGATGAAAATGCAGACGATGTAAAGCTAAGAGTAAGTGTCCATTTGCGTCGAGATTTTCTCCGAAAAGTATAAAGTACTTTAGATTAAGTGCTTATGACAAAGGTTATGAATGGTTTTGCGTCTTGCAGTGTGTGTAAACCGTATTGGATAACCATTTAAACTAAAGGAACGTTATAATATCCCACACGATTGTTATGAGAAGGAACGCTGTTTATATAACTATAATTTAGAAGTTTATAACAAAATGAGACCAAATCAAATAAAATTTCTTATATTTTTGAGTTATTTAGCTTAAGGAAGGTAAGGTAAAGGTAGCATCCAAATGCCTCGTGTCTCCAGAAAGTGGGGGTTAGGGCCCCGAGCCAGGGCTACCTTAGCCAGAGTCAGTTAAGGTCAGGTGGCCGGCCCACCGCCCACGAAAAGAAGACAGCCCAATTCTGGACGGCACTGGGGTTCGAACCCACGACTTAGAAGCGTCTCAGTAGCACTGCCTAGCGGCGTCCTAACTAATCGAGCCACGGGACGCTTTGCTCAAAGAAGTGAAATACAAAATCTGGAGATGGCATCTTGTGTCTCGGGCCTTCCAGGGTAATTAAGTGATAGAACGACGCACCCTGAAGGTCGTGAGTTCGAGACTAGGTTCAGACCTCAGATTTCGTCAATTAAAGCGCTTCTCTCGGTCTTCCTTAATAAGATAATGGTTCGGATCCCACGTAGAGCCGTAGGTTCCCTTAATATGTTAGAGAATGTTAAAGAACCCAAAACATCATCATGCCTCTTAGTTATCCATGGTGCGTTCTTATTTCCGTTTCAATTCATAGGATACCGTTGGAGTGTAAATGTGAATGTAAGTGTGTATTGCATTTTCAGTCGTACTGTGAGAAACACAGCATGACTGGCAAGAAAGACAACAGCGATGGAGACAGCGACGGAGGGGTTCCGAACCCCCAGAAAAAGAAAAGGGACCTGACCAATGAACAAAAGAATCAAGCAAGAGCAGCCAAGCTGCGACAAATCGAAGCGGAGTTTTTCAAGCATGTCGACGTTCTCCAGACCTCAACCTATCTTGATATAGATTACGAAACAACCGAGACTATTTTTTATTATTGGAAATTGAAAAGAAGGGTAAGTGCACTGTTAGTGATGTCGGATGTTTTGGGGGTTTTAAATTGAAAAACATTTGGCAGGGAGTGTCAGCATCAGGTTAAACTCGGGATAGTTGCGGAGGTACGTCGTGGCCGATGTAAGATTGCGTCCCGTTAATCAGCGAAGTTAAACGACATTGTCCCCCACCCAACTACTCTTCACATCCAGTCTTCCGCGTCCAAATTATGTAGCAACCTGTGATTCGGGTCGTACGTAAGGAGCCGTAGGTCTCTTCCGTCGTAGGACCTTAGATGTTGCGAAGGAGGTTAAATAACCCCATTATTACCCACCACCAAAATTTTCAACTGCTGTATTTAAATCTTCCAATTCACTTAACAGCAACACATTGGTCTGTATCTAGATGTGGTGGTTGCCATTTACTCCACACTCGCATTTTCACTTTGTATCGCTTCATTTATACGTGGTAACCATGGTAACGTTACATAACCAGTTTTACTTTTACGATAATATCGAGCTGGTGAGTAATCGTACCCTTAATTCTCCTACGAGCATTATACTACCTGAAGAAAAATTCTCAACAAAGCAATTCAGTCTATTTCATTATAAGCCCTTTCCAAATCTATAAATGTAATTAGTTTTTTTTAATTGTTCCTTAAAACATTTCATTCACGTGATCTCTGATTTCTTTGAAAATCGACGTCGTCCCCATTTAACTGATTATCTAAGCTATTATACTCGTATTTCATTTATCTTGTAGCTATTTCATCTACTCAAGAGTTTTATCCCCGTTATTTTTGCGGTCACTTAACATCTCTTATTTTGAACAAATTGGGCTACGTCGAAGCCAATGTCTAACATCGCTTTCCGTTGATCAGCTAAGTTAAGCGACATTGGATCTGGAGAGTAGGTGGATGCGAGACCGTCCTCCGCGTCCAGACTATGTAGTGACCCGTGGTTCGCATCCCACCTGAAGCTGTAAGTCCCCTCCGTTAGATGTTGCGAACGAGATTAAACAACCCCAAATCATTACATTATTGTGAACAAGTGCGTACTTACAGCTTTCACCAATTACTCGTAAATACCCACTGCTCATCCCTCCCTTCTGTTCCACAACTGTTCAAGTGTGATTTTCCTTTCACATTAATCTTATATATATATATATACACCCCTACTAATTCCTGTCACTTTTTCTTGTGGGTGCGCGTGCATACGTAGTCAAATGGACATAATGAGGTGGAGTATGTGATAATCCACGAGTGTACAGAGATAATATTTTAGTGTACACTGATTTTATATAAAAATTCTAGAAGCTTTTTCATTGTCCGAAAAGATACGTTAGTCGTGATTGAAAATAGTTTAGTTTAGGTTAGGGACTTAACAGAAATCTCGCTTCGAACTGTGTCGGAAATAATTATTACACTCTTCTCAATTTTAGGGCACTTAGGTCAATTAGTTTTTGTATTTTATGGAATTGTAAAATGGGTATCTCACTTATGCGGAAATGCGCATTGACATTTGCTTTTGTGTTCATCATCACTTATCTTCTCATTCAAGCAATATCTAGTTCAATTAGTTGTACTGAAACTAATGAGGCCTATAAAAAAGAAACTAGCGTTCTTAATTAAATTGTGTTTTTTGTTGTTAAATTAAGTTTTATACTCGGGTAGCATTATTTACAGAATAATTTTTGTCGTGAAAATTTCACCTAATCTCTTACCTACTAGCCTAATATACTTGAAAGCCATCAGTCCTAATTGGATTATGGTCTTCAAACAACTTAGCAGTTGTACTTCAAGGCCAAAAAGTTTACAAAATTCATTTGCAAAAATTCCCAAACACAACTTTTCTTTCCTGAATGACCTAGAGCAGATTGTACAGCACCCCTACTCTAGTGTCCTCGATCCCCTTGGAGATAGGCCCAACATTGTGAACTTATTTCTCACTACTCGTCCTTCTTACACTGTTAAGCTTTTTTCTCCGTTGGTTTCCTCCGATCACAGTATTATATGTTTCCTATCTTATCGCTCCAGTTCGGCCTTCGGCACTTTGCCGCCGCTGTTTGGAAAGCCCTTCGGCAGTACTACTTTGATTTCCCTTGGAATGATTACTGATACCTTGGCCGGGGCCCTTCTGATTGTGCTGAGCGCATCACGAAAGTGCATAACTCCCTCGGTATGGACTATCGAGGCATACACTCCATATTATATTCCTACTACTAATGCAAAAAAAAACGTTGGTTTAACTTTGCTTGTTCTAATGCTCTCCGCAACAGAGAGGAGGCTTTCAGAAGGTACTGTCGCCATCCAACTCCAGACTTTTACTCGGCTTATATATCTGCCGGGAGTCGTGCAAAATCTGTTCTTTGACTTGCCAAAAATTCCTTCACCAGACAAAAATGTGAAAACCTATCTAATTCTTCTGCTCTTTTCCTCCTCTTTTTCCATTCCGACGGCTCAGTTGCCGTCTCTTCTGATGAAGTTGAATTGTTCCCTCAAATTTTCGCCTCCAACTTAACCCTAGACGATTCCGGTACTGTTCCCCCATCTCCTCCTTCCTTTGACTTAATTATGTCTGAAATTAGAATCGCTTCCAAAGATGTTTATTCTGTCCTATCTGGGCTTAACTCTAGGAAGACGTACGGCCATGTTGGGGTCCCTCCTGTTCTCAAGAACTGTGCTTCTGTGCTGACACCCTGCCAAGGCAAGTTCTTTCGTCATTGTCTTTCCTGCTGGAAGTTCGCTTTCATTCAGCATGTCTCAAAGAAGGGTGACCGCTCTCAACCCTCCAACTATAGTCCAATTGCTTTGATTTCTTGTTTTTCTGAAGTTTTTGAATCTATCTTTTATACGAAGATTCTTGAAACTTCTCTTCTCACTATCTTCTTTCAGATCGTCAGTAAAGGTTCCGCAAGGGACGCTCTACTGGCGATCTTCTTGAATATCTCGACTCTTGGTCATCCTCCTTTCAGGATTTTGGTTAAACCTTTGCTATTACGCTTGACATATCAAAAGCTTTTGATAGAGTGGCACAAGTCGAAATTTTGTATTCTTATTCTACACACTGCTCGGAGTTTCCTTTGGGCCCCTAAACAACATACTGTAATTACACCGCTATGCGCCCCCCCCCCCTTTTTTAAATTGAAATTAAATTGAAACCAGTTCTTTGAATAAAAAAACCTGATAAATGACAAAGATTAAAGTAAATAATGATATAAGTAAAGTTAAAGTAAGTTTTATATATATATATAATAAGAAATCTTTCTCTGTATATTACTTAGAATCAGTTGAAGCATACTAAAATCAAAATATTCACCTTAAGAAATTTAATTGAAGCATATTAAAACCAAAATATTCACCTTAAGAAATTTAAAATCGTAAATTACTGACACCACTGGCCTTTCCATTGGAACACAGGTAGCTTTTTTCTCGACTCCAGTACATTCAAAATAAATTTGTCTGTTTTCGTAACCAATTCTATCTTGTGATGCTTCTGTTACCACATTTACAGCATGTTCTACTCCCTGGCTGTGACAGGGAAAAGGAATAAGCTGAAGTGATTCATTTGGAACTTTAAGATCATCATTTGTCAAATTCTGTAAAATAGGTGGAGGGGTGATGGTTTCGTTGTCCCAGTCGATCATGTTAGGATAATCGTCCGCTTCAAAGTTCAGTGTTTTTGGCAGCTCAAAATTTCTCGCATTGGTGCTCCTAGTTCTTGCTCGAATGATGTGCTGAAGAGCCAGCTCTCTGACCTCTCTTATTGTGTCTGTTATCATTGAGAGTAAGATATTCTCTGGGTGGGCAAAATAGGCGTTATTT
The DNA here is from genome assembly GCA_023014485.1 of Bathynomus jamesi. Lineage (NCBI taxonomy): Eukaryota > Metazoa > Arthropoda > Malacostraca > Isopoda > Cirolanidae > Bathynomus > Bathynomus jamesi. Next base: position 262,969 of record JAJOZX010003640.1, read on the forward strand.
CTGAGGACACGCTCCATAATCATCCGATGCTTTTTATCAAAGCCTTTAAGCAAGTGCATGATATACCAAAAATTAGATGCTCCCTCATTTTCCTTTGGATGAGACTTTATCCAAAACCAGCCTGGAGCGTAAACCAGCATTATAATTTTTACTAGGTCTTGGATGTTTTTGTCTGGATTCCGTGTAGAGACATAAGCGCAAGATCCTGTTTGCTCGTGTTAGCCATCTTGCATGATGGAGGGCACCTGGTGATCTGGTGGTTAACGCTTGTGAGATGCGTCCAGATTGTATGCTAATGCACATTTCATACATATATTTTTGGTCACTGCTGAAACTTTTAACAATATCGGCCGAAACTTCTTTAATGTTGCCCTCTACAGGAGTATAATCAACTATATCCAGTTTGGTCAAATCCTCTCGGAGTTTATTTCCAAGAGAACCTTTGAAGGTGTTTGGTCCCGAAGTTTTTCCATCAATTGCTTCAAATACGTGCCTGAAGGGCAGTTCGTTTACATGCAAAAGGCGAATCAGCCATTGTACCGGCTTGTCCAGATATAATTCAATCAATTTTAGCACTCTGCCAATCCTGCCAGTGTTCACTGGGGTGCCATCGCATAGCAAAGCTTTGAGGGATTCTTTGATATTAGAATCAACTATAAAAGTTATTATTTCATCTGCAATACAACAAGCAGTTCCGTTATCTGGAGCTATATGATCCATGTAAACCACCAGGTTCTTTAACTATTACATAATGTTCTTCGTACTCCATTCCCTTCTTTGTCTTAGTTTGATCTTTTCTACCATAATATCCGATGCCTTCAATCTGTGTGTTCTCTGATTTCACTTTGATTATGTTCTTTTTACCCATACGTATTCTTTCTCTTTCCACTTTTTTCCTATCCAACATATTGGTTTCGTCTAATATTCGTATATCCTTCAAAGCTGCATTTACTATAGCTGCAGTAGCTCTGTAACTTACACGGTATCTATCTGCTGTTATTGTTAAGTTATCATAAGTAATTCTGTTCTGATGGTTTTCTCTCACCTCAAAATCCGGAACAAAGGCAATATCGTCGCTGTCATCATCAATTTCCATGCTCTCATCTTCCATAATATGTAGTGTGTCCAGTTTGCTGGTTGAGGCGACATTCATATCTAGGCTTATCTTGGCTCTTCTTTATAATCCTTTAACTCTATTGTGAGTCCTTTTTCTTGCGGAAGTCGTTACTCTGTCGATTGGTCCTAGTTGGTTTTTTCTTTGTTTCTGCCCCACAAAAGACTCTCACTCAATCATTGGAACTCTAATATCACATCTGCAATCCGTTCGACTGATTTTTTTATCGTAACAAGTACAAGTGCAAATATCAAACATTTCATCGAATGTCTCCACCTTCTGCTGAAAACTGTTGTTTCTTTGTTTTAATGGTACTTTATTTAGCTTTGCTGCAGATTCTATCAATCGTTCAACTTTTATAGCTATTCCTTCAAATCCTATATGTGGAAAGGAAAACTTCTCCCAAATGGCTTCCACATCTTTAGTGACAATTCTGTAACATTCTTTTGCTGTTCTATTCTAGAACCTTTCGAAATCGGTTCTTCTCGTTTTCTTACCAATAAATAATGCCTAAATACGTCAGCCTTTGAAGGAGTCATTGAAGGTGGAAATTCTGCAGGGTGACCAAATGTTGAATACGTTTTGCTTCTTGTCGCCATGATTTCACTTATTTAGGCCTAGTAGCATTAATAACAAGAAACCAATTGTTAAATTCTAGCAATTGAATCATTCAATCTGAATTTAATATAACTCATTCGGAATTAAATCATAACTCATTCAATCATAAACAATCTGAAACTAAACAAAAAAACGTGACAATAGTTTATATAATTCATCTAATCTATCTAAATTAATCTATGTAATCTCTTCAATCTATCTAAATAATCTATCCAAATTAATCTAATCTACTTAATAAGACTTAATATAATGCATGATTGTCACATTTGGGGTTTATATCTGTGGAGAGAGTAAAATGGGGGGATGCTATGGAAGGGGTAAGGGGGGTCGCATATACTCATTTTTTTTACAAGATGTTGAGATCATCATTTCCAACTACGTGCATACTGTGGAATTGGAGAAACTCAATTTCTGATATGTTTCGACCCCCCCTACTCTGGAATCAAATGTTTTTCGTCTTATCAGTTCCCTGCTTGTTGCGTTTTTGGGCGTTTTTGTTGGCATTTGCCCTTGGCCCCCTCCTGCCCGCATAAAACACACACACACACACACACACACACACACACACACACACACACACACACACACACACACACACACTGTGGACCAGAAAAATAGAATACTGCGTTAAATGCTCTCATTACCTTTGTAATACTTTTAAGCTGTGCACCTTTTTGAGGAATATCGAGTATCTGTGATGTCATTGATAAAATGACACCTGTGTGTGCCAGTTTTGAAAAAAAAAAATGTATAATAAAAACTTTATTAAATCGTGAACTGTCGAAGAAAGCACCTTACTACTAAGCGTAAAGATAGAAGACTGAAGAATATTGCGCTCACAAACGGATTTGCATCATCTTCAATGCTTCTTGATAGGGGCAAAAGTCTGGAACTTAAACTTCAAAATAAACAGTTACACCGCTTTTATGAAATGGGATTTCGGTCACGAAAACCAAAAATTAAGCCGATGTTAAATGCGAAGCGAAAAAGACGACGACTATTGAAGCTGCAGAGTCATTCATAGATTGTTCAAGATTTTTGAAACTGTGCACTGGCTGCAGGACAATACAGTAGTAGCAATATCTGCCTGCTACTGTTCATTTTTTTTAGTTCAAGAATAGTCTCCTGTCTCTGTTATGTCACGCTTTCTGCCCATGTCATGTAGCTAAATAACTTCATGTCCTGTTAATCATCGCAAGCTACCTTTGGGCTGGCTGAAGTAGAACCTTCTAGAAGTTATAACTATAAAGAGCAATATACTCTTATATTGCCAGACATTATTATTTTTTGTAACGCCTGAGAAGATATTTTGATATGTCGCTATGCATTAACTTTTCACTATTTAATAAAGTTTTTACTAATTTTTTTTTTCAAAACTGGCACACACAGGTGTCTATCATAATGACGTCACAGATACTCCATATTCCTCATGAAGGTGTATAACTTAGGCATTATCAAGGTGATGAGCTCATTTAAAACGGTATTGTTTTTCTGGTCCGGAGTTTTATTGTTTCATTTTTATCATCCAATATTTTTGGAATAACTAATCACAGCAAATGGTAAATACGTTACAGCTCCCTGCGTGTCAATTAAGGGAGAAAAGGTACTTTTGACTAGTTTGACATATGTACCCATTTGACATGGGCACTGCTATTCTTTGTCATTATTTTGCATTTGAATTTTATTCACTGGTCCATACATTCTTTATTTGTTAGGTTACTAGAGAGAATTTGATTTTTTATCATGACTTATTATTAATAGTAGTATTAAGCTTTAATAACTTTGTGTAGTTAGATTTAGAGAGAAAATTAAAATGTCCTAATTTTGCAGAAGATATCACTATGATCATATTCAAAATGGTGAACAGTTTGAGTTGTTTAAATGCAGTTTGTATTTTAGGATTATTCTTTAGTACTTGTAGGAGTTAACAGCATAGCTTAACTATTGAAATATGCTGAAGTATTTCAACTTAGACTCCAATCTGACATTTTTAAATAGGTTTTCAAAATGTTGATGTATTCTTTCTACAGTTAGCGATATGGTGATGTAATTAGTAAGACTTAATATTTTAGATTCTTTGGAGAATTTTCTGTATGACTGGTAGTGATTCCTTAAAGAGATTAGTCATATATCCCTTTAGAATTTATTAGTATTTCAGCCAATGTTCCTTTCCTTTTTCCCAAGTTTCTTTCTAAGTCTCACGTTGGTCATTTCAATTTTATTTTCATAATTTTTGTCTTATTACTATTTATGTACAGTTTTGGAAAAAGTTACTGCTAAACACTTTTTTCAAGAATGTAAAATAATTACTGATTGGTAAGGATTGATTTTGTTTTTGAAATTTTTACTTTCGCCAGGAAGTAAAATATTACAAGAAAAACAACGTTACCAATTAGAAATTGTTTCTAGTCGAACTTTTCTCAAAAACAATACGCGTTTGTTTGTAATATGCGTTCCATGTAGAGCTGAGTTAAGGAATCTTTTCAGGCTGGCTTCAATAAGCCTCTCTTAACGCCGAGATGTCAAGAACTTGATCTCTTATCCCAACAACAAGAACAGGACATCGAGAGGATGAAAATGTTTGTCCAGTTGAGGCAGTACCTTGAAAGGGTAAGTTTATCATTTTGTTTACATAATTTGTTCAGATAGAGACACGAAATCTTGCGCGTGTTGAAAGTTAAAAAGTATAATATATTTTGGCTTCGCTTCCTAAAGTAAGAGAAGCAAAATATTTTAGTGATTTGGTCTCTTCATTATGAGGAAAATATTAAGAGTATATTGGTTGTACGGCCTGTTACATTAATTTATATTTTGACCAGGCTTACTATGCGTAAAGATTCCCTTATAAAGCTTCTTTTCTTATTAGGTGCGTAACCTTTGCTATATGGTGGGCCGTAGGGAAAAGTTATCAAGGACTTTCCTCAAGACGAGGGAACAGACTTTCCACAAGCAAGTCGCGCTTCTAGGAGACGCCAATCTCAGTCTTAGTCCACAGGAGGCTGAGGCCATAGCACAAGCCAATCACGGTCACTGCATTTATGACCGCATTTACTCGCATTCTCGAGCTCCCGTCCACTCACTCAAACAATTCGAAAACATCGTCAGGCTCATTACAAAAACGTGCAAAGACAAGACGAAAGTCGGTGAAAAGTCTACTAGTAATAAAGTTGTTACGAAAGAAAATGCCAAGAAGAAAGGCGTCGATAAGGATATCAACGGTCTTATCAAGAACAAGAAGTCGGAAACGGAAATCTTCAAAAATCCTTACAGGAAAACTTACTTCAACGGGGCTGAAGAGAGGCGGTCCCGTTCGAGGTCAGTGTCCAATTGCGGATCGAGTGAATCTTCTTCCACAGAAGATTCTGATTCCTCCCTAGAGTCAACTAAATGGAACCCCCCCGACCCAGGGGGTCGTATCTCTGTTTTTACGAGTAGTGAAGACGAAAACATCCTTACTAAAAGCAGTAAAACTAATAATAACAACAACAATAATAATAACAAATCCAAATTCTCCTTTGAGTACCCCTCCTCAACCAAAACCAAAATGTCGTCACAAGAAGCGAGTGAAGAATCTAGTTTTAAGCCTAGCAGAGGTAGGGGAGCCGGTAGGAGGGGAAGGGGGAGGCCCCCAACTAATAGAGGAGCCAGCAGGGCTCCTACTTTTAATAAAGAAAATACCCTATTTAGCAGTGAGGAAGAAAAGAGAACTTCCTCCCCGAAGGATTCGAAGGTGTTCGATGCTCTGATGCGGACATCAACGAGAACTCTTCGAAGAGACTCCTCCAGTTCTTCCCCATTGAAAAAGGAGGAAGACTTAAAACTCTTCGCCGATTCGTCAGACGAAGATGAAGAGAGGAAAAAGGAAGTAACGAGGGTGTCCAGAGGAAGAGGCATTAGAAAACCTGTAAAACAGGAGGCGTTATCGAGCAGCGAAGAAGATTTTCCTATCCCCATGAAGACTCCAACGAAGAGAGGCAGGGGAAGGGGAAGAGGAACAGGAACAGGAACCAATAAGAAACATACTCCCACCACGAACCCTCTTTCTTCGTGGTCCTTTCTCCCTAAATTCAGTGATGATGATAATTTGGGCCCAGCCACTTACAAACTTACGAGTGAGGAGGATGAAAAGAGCGATAAAAGCACACTCGGTAATGAGGAGGCGCTTAATCGGAGAGATTTGTTTGGCGCTAGTAGCGATAACAAGTCCGATGTGAGTGACAGTGGAAGTCCAGTTAAGAAAGACGAACCTAAAGGAAGTAGAAAGAGTAGTGAAAGTGAAAGAATTGAGAGTGAAGATGAAAATAAAGAGAGTGAGGAGGAGGCGCTCACACATTCTCAACTCAAAACTAAAGCTGCCATGAAAGAATTTACCCCCAAGATTGAAGCTAAAGTAGAGAAGTTGAACAGAAGACGAGGAGACAAGTCTTCTAAAACCTCTAAGAGCTCCAATAGTACAGACAGAACCAGATCTGAACTAAAAGGTACAAAATTAGAAGCAAATGACATAACTCCTAGCAAAGAAAGTTCAAAACTTGTCGACAATGAGCCTTCACACGATCTCACATTGTTCGTACCTCAACGTGCAGCTGCTAAGAAAGCATCTGAACTTATTACTAGTCAGAATACAGGAGGAACTATTATAAATCAAATGTCTTGCCATTCTAATTTGTCTCAAGAAGCATTAGATAAGAAGCAACCAATAAAACCTACAAAAGAATCGGTTGAATCCGAGTCCTCTTTGCCACCTCCCGAGGACTCCAGTAAAAGAAACGCCCTTCAGCAGAAGTCAAGGAGGGGTCGTTCTAGTAAGGAAAGGCAGGAGGAGCATAAACACGAGGTCAAAGTGGAGACGAAAGAAGATACATCTTCCGAACCTCCAAAGAAAAATATTTTCGAACCTCCTGAAATCCTCCCTTACGTCCCCATCAGGGAAGCTGCGCGCAAAGCAGCCGAGAATATTAAAGGAAGCGGGACTAAGGCAGGCGCAGTGGTCACAGTTATACCAGGTAATGAAGATACTGATAGTTCCGTTACCACCACACCAACCAAACAGAAAAAGAATACCAAAGGGGATGTTAAGTCTGTGCTGCCAAGGTCCTCCAGAACAAAGTCGCCAAGAAATTCTGCTAAAATACGAAGCGCGGAATCTGATTCTGAAGAAGAAAACGAACTGACGTCTCCTGCTCCGGTTCAAAAGCGACCCTCGAAAGAAACTGTTACTTGCGATGTTCGAGCGGATAAAGGAAGGTCTATTTTCTCCGAGAGCGAGGATGAATCCCTCCCAACCCCAAAGAAAGAGAAGATTGCTCAGGAAAGAAATACGGAATTAGAAGAAGATTTACCCAACAAACAGCAGCTTTTTCGTGGCGATATTTACGGCAGAGATCACCAGAGTTCTTCCGAAAATGAAGAAGATAAACCAAACTCCTCCCGCGGGAGGGAATCTTCTATCAAAGTCTCCAAAGAAGAGGGAGGAGAGCATACCCACAAGGAAGAAAAAGGCAAAAGTCATTCCTTTCGCTCTTCCAGGAACCTCACAAGACTCTTTGGAGCGGATGACCGAGTTGAGGATGGACACGAAGCAGAGAATGAGGAACCTCCGGCTGAAACCCAGAGAAAGGCCCCCGACAAGAAGCTTAAAACTTCCGATGGGCGGCCTGAACACGGGTTTCAGCCGCCGGTTACTCAAAGAGATGAATCCAGAATTTCCCTTGACAAACCGGCCTATAAAATCGCTGGTGCCAAACCTTCCAGCGAGGAGGGTGAACAGAGGCTACGTGAAAGTGGGACTAAGTGCAGATCGGGAACTATTAGTGGTGATGTCTCCCACAAAGACCTCAAAAGTGACTTTAATGCATCACACCCCATCAGAGAACAGAGAGCCTCCCCTGAAGCAGTCCCCAGTGGAAGAGAGAGAAAACTGGATGGAGGAGATGAAAGAGGAGGAGGAGGAGAAGAGCTTCTCAAAGGAAAAGAAATTAGAGACGGTGACCAGGGAACCCAACCAGCCGGAGGAAAGATACAGTTTGAGGAACCAGTCGAATGCCAGCAACCAAAGATCTCAAAGACAACTCCGGAGAAGGGCTTCAAGTCCACCTTCGAGTGCATCTCTTCCTCCATCCAAGAGGAGGAGGCACTAGTCAAAAAGAGCGATGAACAACAAAGCAGTAAGGCTAGTACAAGCATATTCAACTTCACTGAGAAAGATCTAGAGGTGAAGCGGTTAGATGACATTGAAGAAGCGTCGGATCCAGAACCAGAGCCCAAGAAGGTGAAGATAACAGACAGTGATGAGGACACTTTATCGCTAGTAGATAGGAAGGTTGAGCAACCAAAGGATAGTGGGTACAAGAGTGCCATAGCTACTCCTGAACCCATAGAAAGAACGCACCCTATATGCAATGATATTGGAAATAGCCCTCATAATACTGTTGTTAATGATCAACTTCCTTCTGATATTAATTTCACCTTAAAGAAAACGCGACTGCAGCAGTTGAGCAGTCCTACTCAGTTGAAAAACTCTACCAGATATACTTCTCCAGGAAGGAGAAAGAACCTGGAGGATGTGATTGAAGAACGAAAGAAAATTGCTGAACAGTCTGAATTTGTTTCTGCCACACACTTAGAAAAAAGAACAGAACTGACTAGACCCCCTTCTCCCCCAGTACCAGTACCAGAACCAGAACCAGAACCAGAATCAGATTCATTATACTCAGAACCAAATGACAACGTCAGAGAAACCGCCCAAGTAAATCAGTTACCTATAAGCGGAAACAGTTCCACAGCGAGTACTGTTTGTAGCACTTCATCAGCACCTTCTAGTTTTGTAGAAGAATGGAGAGAACAGTGGGTGAAAAGTCCACAATCTCAAGCTGTACAAATGGATCATATAGATGCCCCTGCACCCTTCCCTTCTTTGGGTCATCATCCAGGCTTAGCTCCGTTAAACGATTTCTCATACCCATATTTAGATATGCAATCTAATCACTTTTCCAATGCTAATCTTTCTATGTATTTCTCTCGTTATAACATAATGCAGTTAGCACTTCTTCAACAGCAATACGCCATGCCTCCTAAGACTCACGATAATCAGTTGGAGGAAGAGGCCAACCTTAAAGCAGATATGCCCCCCCGAATAACTCCTAGGGAGGATCCAAGGTCATTCTCCTCCCATGCAGAACATCCTCCCAGATTAGTTGACCAGTCTCCCAAAATAAAGATCCCTCAGCATGAATCTAAACTTCCTATTGGCGTCCCATCGCCGAAAGCTGAAAATAGACACTTAGTTGATAACAAAAATGTTCCCACACTACCGAGTACTTCGGAATCGATTATGCCTCCTTGTACCTCTCTTGATTCTCTTAAACTTAGTCATTCTTTATCAAAAAGTTCTCTCTTCCCTCCTCCTACTCTTTCGGATGGCAGATCTGAGTCCACACAACCTCCTATGTTAACAAAAGCGTCAAACAGCACCGAAACTATAGGAATATATATATCTCACGGAGTATGTGGTACTTTAACACCAACACCAACTGTAACAAATACATGTAGTAAACTGTCTTCATTTCCTATTGTTTCTTCTGCTATAGAGCCTCCTAAACAAGAACTACCACCACCACCACCTAGTCCTAGTTCTTGGAATGTAAAGAATGAAATAAAATCTGATGTTAAAACAATTCAGTCCCCAAGTTCAATCGTATCAACTAAAAACGCCACAACCACCTCGGTTACAAGCGTTATTTCTTCTACAAACAAAACTACGACATGCGATGTGAGTGCTTTAAAAATGAGCTCCCCTATTCCTTCAGTGATCAGCCCAACCTCCACACCAAACAAAGAATCGAGTCCACAGATCAGCACGGTGGATACGAACGTTCTCCATTCGTCGCCGCAAAAGCGTATTCCTATTTATATGCAAGAACCGAAAACGCCTAAAGTATTTGAAAAGCGGTCTCGCGTTATTTCTACTTCTCCACGGTGGTCGAATAAGGAGAAGAGAGAAAGAAAATCCACTTCGAGAAGTACGAGAGGCAAAGGAGGGCGAGGAAGAGGAGCGTGCAAAGGTAAAAGGAGGGGAGGGAGTTCGAGATACAATTCAGTTTCTGTGCCAAAGGAACTCGTTGGGACTGTGTATGAATTTGACGATGAATTTGACGACGATGGGCCTGCTAACAATACACTTGATGACTTAAGAATGCTTAGAGAAAAGCGACAATCAGTGGATGCAGCGCCGCAGCCTCAACAAAGCTTTACACCAACTTACGTTAATGAAACTAAAGATCAACCTCCGAAGAAGAGAGTGAAGGAGAAGAGGGTGAAATCCACTCATAAAGACAGAACTCCGAAGCGTGAGGAAGTGGATGGAGTAGCTAAAATACTCGCAGATTATAGGAACCAGCAGAACTCGACTCTAAAGAGAAGCGTTCATGAACCAAGTCCACCTCATGCTGGTTCTCCCCTCGAACTCAAGAAGCACTCCTCACCCCCGTTAGAGAATAATTTGGAAGATCCTCTTGCAGTAAACGAATGCAAACCCTTCGCAAAACCTTCTTCATCTCTCTCTGAAGACAGGAAAAAGCAGGACAGCTTGAAAAACGGAGGCGAGTTAAACTCTTCTTCATTTTCAACTGCTTCGGTTGTAACGTCGTCTTTGCCCGAAGATAGAACGAACCAACTAAAGCTGAAGATCAAAGGTCCTTACGCCAACTCGTACCTTAGCAGCAACCTCTCCGCTCCACCTCAGGAGGCGTCAGTAAACCCCATCCCACCTTCCACAACTACCACCCTCAGGCGAATGAGGAAGAAAGAGCTGATTATGCAGTACTGCTACCAAGACATGAATACCGATCAGGTGGACAGTAACTCGATCAATAATTCAAGTAATCCTCCGCAGCAGTTGAGGACGGGCATCACTCTCCCCAAAGCAGTCGCCTCAATGACCTCAATTCCCACGAGGGAAGACTATAAAATGTACACCCAAGATGACTCCTCCAGGGGTGGTAATTCCGGCAGGCGTAGAAGGCAACCGAGAGAGTTAAAGCAACTCGACTGGACCCTTCTGGATGACTCTAAAGGAAAGAGGAACTCAGAGACGAGTCAGGACAGCGGAAGGAAGAGGGCGAGAGCGGCGAAGGACAATCCTAAACCGGCACAGGAGGAAAAGGATTCAGGATTCCTCGTTACAGGCAAGTTGAGGATTAGTCTGGGGAAGAAAGGGTCTTCGGAGGTGAGTCAGGTAACGAGCGTTCCTGCCGTGGAGTCTAGAGATTTGAGCAGCAAAGGGAAGCCGCCCAAGAAACGCCACGAAGACGCCATCTCTCAAGTGATGTGCGAAAGCCTCAAGTTCCGGGAAAAGATTATGGCGGACTTTGATAAAAGGGGAGGGAAGAATTTGGCGGGGGAGAAAAAGAGCAAGAAGAGGAAGTTCGGTCTTGGGGGTGAAGGGGGGGGCAACTCCCCCATGAACTCTGAAATAAAGGAAGAAGGCGTATCCAACGACGCACCCCAGAAAATAGTACTAAAAATTTCTAAAAACAAATCCGAGAGTGGCGGTTCGGGAACGGAAGATCGCGTGGGTGCTGGTACCACCCAGAGCAATCCGCTCTCGCATCCCCTGAAGATCCGGCTGAATCTGGCCAACCTTTCAAAGGGTGACGGTTCCGACTCGAACAAGGAGAAGGAGACCGAATCGCCACGGCCTTCGTTGGGAGAGCGCCTTTTACCTCTTAAGATAAAGCTCCAACGCCGGCCCGAAGGTTACGTCACCTCCAAGAGTTCTTCTATGGACAAAAGTGCCCTCGACCAAGGGCCAGGTCCTCCCCCAGAGCCCCCTGATCCGCCCTCTGACCCCCCGGTAGCCTCCCACATAGGCCCCGCCACCGACCCTCCCACGAATCCACTATGCAACGACGCCTCCATCGAACACAGAGACAGGGAAGCGTTGCCAGGAGGGAAGACACATTCCAGAATATCGGAGGACGTTCTTCAGCGTTTGGAAGCGCATTTGGCCGCCACCGACGGGGGAGTTCCTCTACCCATTCCCTCTCACCTTTCTAACCCCACCAATTCCTCCTCCAATTTCGCCACCCCAACATCTTTCTCAGCATTGCAGCCTCTGCCTACTTTGAAGGACGAGTCGGGATGTAGATGATAATTTGTTTCTTCGTAGGTGACCTTGTCTCTCGAAGGCTCGATGAGAGGGAAAGATTTTATTAGAGTGGTTACTTGCGGCATAAGAGGTTCTAGAGCTCGTATGACGGGAGAGGGTCTAGAATTCTAATGCCATTGAGGGGTTCTAGATCTTTTTCACGTCATAAAAGCTTCTAGATTACTTAAGTCATAAGAGGGCCAAGCGTGATTGATCTTCGTATCCGTTCATTTTAAAGCTCGACAAGAGGATAAATAAGTCTTAAGCAAGAAACTTGTTTTTTAACAACAAACATTTTTAATGAAAATAATAAGATAAAATCTAAGAAGTTCTAAAATTTTTTTTATTTTTATTACATTTAAATCAACCTGATTCGTTGTTTTAGCGTTTTAGTGTGTATATATATATATATATATATATATATATATATATATATATATATATATATATATAAATTTTACAACGGGTTATCCCCAACAGTGAATGATTTTACTTTCAATCATCTCAAAAAATTAGAAAATATAAACTAATTAAACTCAAATTAGTCGTAGTTAAAGGAGGGTGAAGAATTGTTTTATTCATTATGTACAAGTATAATAATAAAAATAATTCCCCTCGAATGAAAAGAAAAGAAAAACCCCTCATTTAAAAGAAAAAGAGAAGTGAAAAATAGATTACGTTTTAAATTTTGTTTTTAAATTTGTCTCGCAGTTGAGTAAAAGGAAGAAAAAAATAAGGTTATCGGGTAAATGAATATCGACAGGAGTCCTTTTATGATGAGTTTACCTCTTGTGTCTTCGAAAGCCCTCAACGGTTTCGCCATGTACAAATGTGGATAGTTTTTACGATTAATTGGTTTAAGTGTTGCTCATTGAATGAATCCAGTGTTACGTTGTGGGCCAACGAGGAATTTAACCACGTCCTTGAAACTCCAGTAGCGCTGGAGACATAATTCTTTTATATTGTTATTCTGTCAGATTTATGTAATTGTCCACAAACCTGATTATATATATATATATATAATATATTAATTTTTTTTTATATATATATTTATATATATATTGAAGTTCATTAGCTCTCCCTCTTTTTATTGTTTATGGGAGAATAAGTCTGATAGGTCTTAAGATCTTCATAAAAAAAGGAATGGATGCAGTTTTCGTATATTTTTATGGTAATTTCACAATTTAAAAAAAAAAGAATGGTTTTTATATAAATTTTTTTATTTTTTAAGTATTATTGTATTTTATTAATGTATCGTTTTAACTTTTAAAAACAGGATAAAAAAAAATCTATATTTTGTGAATTGAATGATTTTTCTTCTTTTTTTCATAAATTATCACCATTTATTATTAATTTCTTTTTTATCTTTGTATTCTAAGCTAATAATTATATTGTTAATGTACATAAGAAATTAAAAAATGTACAAATTATTATAAATGTAATGTTTTTACCTCTGTACAGTTCAGATTCTTTTTTTTTTTTTTTTTTCCAAGATTTCTTTCTCAGTCGTGGTTACGATCGAATACTAAAAAAAATGTTATTTATTTTGATCTAAGTAAACGTCACAAATTTTTAATGATAAATATGTATATAATATTAAATATGCTATTTTAATTATATTATAAAAACTGTTTTTCTCAAATATTATTTTCCCCTTCTATAGATTGTAATATATAAAAATATTCTCTATAGGTCTGTATATTATGATAGTGTCATTGTGATAAAAAAACATTAATACTAATGAAATATACATTTTTTATGTTATTACGTCCTTTTTCTCCCCAAAATTAAATTTTTGATGATGAATTGTCATCTGGCAGCTTCTTGATTTAAATTAGTATTTCATCCATTGGGCGCCCTATAGTTCGATGATTACGGTGGCGGACTGATCGGTGAGGCTCTGGTTCGCTACCCCTGCTAGCTCCCGTGGGTGAGTTGAGTTGGCCACTTGTCCTGTCCTGTTAATGTTCGCGCTAAAGGCAGGCGCAGTCCCCCCTGCACATCTAGGGAAATTAACTTCCTGCCTGTTATCATCTTCAGTATTTTATCCAGTAAAACCACGATTAAATTCTTTCTTAGACCAGTGGTTCAGTAGAAACTGCCTTCTTATCTTATCCATCTTGTTTGTAGTTCCCTTAACGCGTGTTTCGTGAAAGGGACGAGTAGTTTCGTAGGTTATACGAACGTATTCCTTAGGTCTGTGTATTGAATTTCCTCTCTCTCGTTAATCTGTTCCCTTTATATGGTTATTCTTCACGAAATTTTAAGTTGTGTAGATAAGTTCGAGGTAAGTAGTAATGGGTGATAGCCAGAAATTGGCACAGTGTTCAGGCCAGCTAATCTGTCCCATTACTCTAACTGCATTATTATTATTATTACTACTACTACTACTACTACTACTATTAATACTATTATTATTATTATTATTATTCGGATTCGAAGGATTCGAACCTTCGACCTCGGTGTCTTCAGTTTGCTGATAGGGTAGTTCGAGGGAGGGTGTCACGGTATCTTTTAGTGAATGGAAGTGAAAATCAACACACTCCATTTAGCTCTTCTGAGGGAATACAAATGCATCAACTATGCAGGGAAATGGCCTCGTGAGTTATGATATAAGTAATACATCGTTGGACTTAGGGTTTTCCGCAGATTTGCAGATTTAGGATGTTTGGAAACGTGTCTCTTGGTTTGGTAAGCACCACAGGTCAACTGTATTTTGGGTAATTTTAGTTTACAGAATAGGTGGTACTTAATTTAATCTTTTCCCTTAAACTAGAAGAATGGTAATTTGTTAAATTTTAGTTTTTGAATTTTTAATTTTAAGAAAAAGAATTACTTTTAAGAATTGGTATAAGTTTGGAGTAAATGTAGTCATAATTTATATGTTAAAACAGCTTATTTTCTTTTGCAACCTTTTTTTTAATGGTTCTCGTGGTATGAGAGGTGACCTGGTTGGTTAGTTAGTTTTTAATTATAATCATTAACAGGAGATAAATCCCATAAAAAAAGTTACAATATTCATCAAGGTATACGACAAAATTAAACACGTTTAAAAATAAAAAATTGACACTAAAAAAGGAAACTAAAGTAATACCCGTAATGAAACTAGTAATATATCTTGATTTTTTTAAATATGCGACCCCTTAAAAGGGTTGTATTTTTTATTAACTTAAAAGCATGAGATTGTGTATGTATATATATGTGTGTGTGTGTGTGTGCATATATATATATGTGTGTATATATATATATATATATAATGTGTATATATATATATATATATATGTGTGTGTATATATATATATTATATATATGTATGTATGTATGTATATATATGTATATATGTATATGTGTATATGTATATATATGTGTGTGTGTGTGTGTGTGTATATATACTGTATATACACAGTAGATGTATTCAATAAATAAGCTAATAAGGTAACGAAATCTCGACATAAGCATTGTTACCTTGTGTAAAGCTCTCCTATAAAGTACAATTTATCGCGCTTCCCTGTAGGAATGGAATATATTATTTAACAAATTTTTTTTTTTTTAGGAGGGGTGTGGGGCGAGAAGTAACCATACCAAATGTGAATGTAGTTGCTCTCTCTTGTCAGTCGACTTCTATATCAGTTTCTCCATCTCCTCGCCCCCTCTGACTTAGTTATGTCTTGAGTTAGAATCTCTTCCAAAGATGTTTTTTCTGCCCTATCTGAGCTCGACTCTAAGAAGGCGTACGGTCCTGATGGGTCATTCCTATTGTTCTTTAGAATTGTGCTTCTGTGCTGACACCCTGCCGAGGCAAACTCTTCCGTCTTTGTCTTTCATTTGGTACTTTTCCTTCTTGTTGGAAATTCGCTCTCATTCAGCCTGTCCCAAAGAAGGGGGACCGTTCTCAACCCTCTTACTATCGTCCACTTGCCGTGCTCTTTTGCCCTTCTGAAAGCGTGTGTTGGGTGGCTCAACCCATACAACTCTGACAAGATGGCATCAAAGTCTTTTCGTCTCATCACTTCCCCGCCTCATACTGACTGTCTTCAGTCCCTCTCTCTCTCTCTTCGCTTCAGTGTTGCCTCCTTTTTCTTTACTATCGCTCTTATAACGGGCACTACTCTTCTGAACTCTCGAACCGCGTGCCTGCTCCTTTAATGAGAGCTTGCAGCACCAGGCTTTTGACACATTCTCATCCCTTTTCTGTCCAACTCTCTAACGCAAGGGTTAATCGGTATTCTCAATCTTTCATCTCTTCAACCGGTTAACTCTGGAACAACCTTCCTCGATCCATCTTTTCCCCTATCTATGACCTCTAATCTTTTAAACGCAGTGTGTCCAAACATCTCGAAAACTTTGGCCCTTGAGTTTGGCTCTCTCTCCTTCTATGAGGGGGGCACTTTTGCAGCCTCCATTGGCCCCTCCTTCCTGCATGAAAGAAAAATACAGTAACTAAATACATTTTTCTTATCTTCATAAAATCTGATTCAGAAGTCTTCTATTCGCCGACAAATACTCGAATTCACTTTTATTCAATTGGAAATTAATTTAAGGTTCTCAAGAGTTTGCAAATTTCCTTTGACGAAACTTTCGACAGTACTTTTAAGAGAGTGAAAGCAATGTATTTAAAAGGATTTTTAAAGTTTGATCAGATTCTTCAAAAACTTTTAGTATTGTTTGTTAGTATTTTGAAAGCTTTCGGCTTTTGAAAAGGGGTTTTCTCAATCTAACGTGATTTTTTAATATGGATGTCTGAAATAGTTTTTGTGTAATATTTTCAATAACCGAGTGTATTGAAAAACTGGCATCATTAATGTATTCCTTGAAGCTTTCAGAATTTAAGAGAATGAGACAATTTTTTTGTATTCCAAATCTGGAGGAAGAATTATTTGATAATAAATTTAGGGGGACTTATCAGATTTCGGCTCGATTGTACACACTCATAATGAGTCACTGCTTTATCCTCCAAGAAAGAAGAGGTTGATGAATCATGTCATCGTGAATTTCCCATTCAGTAACATCAGAAGAATAAGTGTTTCATTAAAAATGGGGGTGAAATAGGACTGCCCCCACCGCATCCCCTCGCAAAAAATACTTTGCGTAAGGTGACAAACCTAAATCAAATTCGGGCATGCGGTCATTTCCCATTTTTTGAGTGAACGCAACACCTGGATCACTTAATTTTGAGAAAATTGTACAGTACTGTAGATTTTATTTCCGCACGTCAACACCTCACCAGTCTTCAGTTCTTTTATCTGAAACTTTATAAAAAAAAATCACATAGGAAATAATGATATCACAGATGAGATGATACCAATAACAATATTGATGATTCATTTCCCAGAGTATGAAGACCCAGATATGTTGTAATACATGATTCTTTGATACATTATTGCGAAGGTGTCCTCGTTGGAGGAAAAATTCACTTTACTAAATATAATAAAGATTATATAAATGGATAATAGTTGAATTCTCATTCAACTAAACAAGAAAAGAGAACGCAATTAATTGGAATAACTTGGTAGATCCAGTACTACAAAGGGCTCAACAAAGACAAAAATTAGAAGAAAACCAAATAAAATTCACGTGAATTATGATTGATAGACACAGTGATCATGTGGTTGGAAATGTGGCATGTGAAATCATTGTGTGCGGCTCTCGAGCAATGTATTGAAACTCCTGCTCTTACGAGTGTACTTTCAAGTCGTGAGATGCTTGTAGAAAGAATTAAGGTCACGAACAAACACTTGCTATTTTTGAAAGTACTCCAACGGATATGTAGTTAAGAGGTCTTATTTTTGGGAAAGTGAAAAGGCAAAGGCATCATATCGTGAACAATCAGTGGTACAGTTCTTCAAAGGCTTCTAGTTAATTTCATCGTAGGGTTGGGTGTTAGACCTAGTTAGGCTTAGGTTAGAAATTAGACATGAAGAATACCTAAAGACACTTTGCTTCAGGTTTTCAATGGAGGGCTATATTTCGTGATTTAAGTGACCATTAGCTCCAGCAGGTAACTAAACCATCTACCAATCCAGCTCAATTTTAACAATTAATAATAATTTATAGACATTCAGCACTAACTGACCGAATAATTAGACGATTTAATACTACAACCTTTTAGATTACATTAATTAAAACTACCACCAACGTTCATCTTAATTTAGGTACAATATAGAATTACGTGGCACTGATTAGATAGGATAAAAAAATGCATGCTGCTTTGCAGACGCCACACACAAAACAGGACGCTTGTGATTTTAAGTTAGTCGGTGTTACTATTTTAGCATTTACTCGTACGTAGTGAGCGTTTTCATTCGGTTACGTTTTTACTATATATATAACCTTTGGTTAGCTTCCGCCCGAATTGTTCATTCTTACGAAGGTCAAGCTTTTCACTCCACCTTAGACCTACAGTTTAACGTGGAATCCGAACCACGCCCCATCAGCAGCCCAGCGTCTTAACCACTAGGCCACCTAGGGTACCCATTTATCTACTAACCACTTTCTTTATTGTGTGGAAGGATGAACAGCTGGGTTTTGCTGCGCGCCGGCTGCCGTCGGGTCTCGAACCCGGGGCCGATGGTTTCATAGTCAGCGACGCTAACCACGACACCACCGAGGCGGGGAAAAAAAAAGGATCAAGTAAAAATAAGCACCCCCAACCTTTTTTAGTTAGCTTTATAAGGCTAACTAACGAAAATATCACGACTTAACCTAACCAATCGTTAGGTCAACTGTACGCTCTTGACGATTGGTTAGGTTAGGTCGTGATATTTTCATTAGTTAGCCTTATAAAGCTAACTAAAAAAGGTTGGGGGTGCTTATCTTTACTTGATCCAAGAAAAAATATATATATATACACGTCAACTCGCTCTTCCACTAAAAGTTAAGTCTGTCAGGGTGGTGCTGAGAGACCCGAGTGAATTTGCGGAGCGGGGATGACGTAATAGGGGTAGGAGCCCCCTACCTGTCTAGGTGGACTATTTAAACCATGTTTGGGAACATCATGCCTCTCTTCAGGAGGGCTTTGGTCATCATTAGATTCACATTCGCATATCTGGTCCTGATGGCGTTTAATAGGACAACCATCTTCTAATTAACACTTGAAGGAAACGGTACCCGTTCTCTCCTGAACCATTGCAGGAACCCATTTTGGTCCAGAACCATAGTTGTGAACCATAACTGGAACCTTAGGTCGCGACTCGATAACTCTCGTTTTTTTAGTGACGTAACAAATCTAAACCAGAATGAATTCTGCGACAAGTTATGAGTTTAGAAGGAGACACCCTCGTCGTCGTGTGAGGCGTTAGTTGATATTTAAACAGAAATTTATCCACCACCACCCGCATTTCCCCTTGAGAATGACGCATGGCCGACTTAAAAGTATGGCCCATGTTAGTAGACGGAAGAAAAGCGCTTAACCGGACATGTTGAATGCTATTTAAACGGACGAAAGAACGAAATTCTTCACTAGTGAAAGAGGTACCACTGTCTGAAACCAGAACCACAAGTAAACCCCATCGAGCGTTAATACCACTTCCACTACTCGAAGTAGTGGAAGTGGTTGGAAAATTTATCCACTCACTCAGCGTAGGCATCCACAATGACAAGGAAATAGGTGTTATTAATAGGACCTGTATAGTCGACATGGATATTATTCCAAGAGATAGTACGCCATTCCCAAAGATGAAGGGGACTTTTCTTAGGAAAGTCTGTTCTCTAGGCAGTTTTGACAGGAACGAACCAACGATTCGAACTCTCCATCTAGACCAGGCCACCAGAAATAAGCTCTTGCCAGCAATTTCATTTTAGTTGCGCCGATGTGTACAGAATGAAGTTTCTTCACTAAACTTGACCTGCCATCATTAGGAATTATTACTCTATGGCCCCATAAGAAACACTTTTGGAATCGAGAGTCCACTCTGACGTTGATGGAAAGGCTGTAATTCACTCTCAACCTTAGTAGGTCAACCAACTAAGCAATAATGGAAGACTAGACAGAATAGGGTCTGATTTGGTCCACTGCTCTATCTGTGCAGCAGTCACCAGAGTAGAGTCCAAAAACTCCAAGTGAACCCATTCTGCAGGTACAAGTAGACATTCATTTGAGTTTTCCAAGGTCAATCTACTTAGAACATCAGCAGTACCTAGATGTTTGCCCGACTCATGTACTAAGTCGAATTTATAGGCTTGTAAAATCAGTGCTCACCGTTGAATCCTACCTGAGGCCACAACTGGAATATTTTTAGTAGGTGAAAATAAAGCTAAAAGAAGCTGATAGTCAGTGATTAATTGAAATTAATGACCCAATAAGCAGAAATGGAATTTCTTTACTGCAAATACTGAAGCTGAGGTTTCGCATTCAAGCTGTGCATAATGTCTTTCAGTATCAGTTAGTGTCCTAGAAGCGAAATAGATAGGCCTATCTACACTGTCAATGTAGCGAGATAGCACTGCACCAGTTCCATAAGAACTGCTATCTGTTGAGAGAGCGATAAGTTTAGGATCGTAATGCACTAGGAGAGTAGACTTTCGTAGTACGTCCTTGGAAGTTTCAAACGCTTCCTTTTGGGTTTTTCCCATCTGTACTGTTCCCTAGAACGTAATAACTTATTTAGGGGTTCCAGAAAAGTCACTGCATTAGGCAAAAACTTCCTATAAAAGTTTAGGAGACCCAAATAAGCTTCTAACTGTGTGATACTTTAGGGTAAAGGTGCATTGTTTATCGCTTCCAGTTTATCCGCCGTCGGATGAATGCTTGAGGCATCTACAGTATACGAAACCTCATTAGTGACCCAAGAACACCTCTCTTTTTTTTTCAGCTTAAGTTCAACATTCCGGAGTCTTTTTAGAATTGTTGTTAATCTAGTTAGGTGTTCTTCTTTACATGAACATGCGATCAGGACATCATCTAGAAAACGATGTATGCCAGGAATGTGACCAAGAACTTGATCCATCGTTCTCTGGAAAATATCCGGAGCCGACGCTATTCAATAGCATAGTCCATTGTACTTATATAGGTGTCGGTGCGTATTTATAGTAGTTAGCTCCTTAGATTCTTCATTTAAGCTTACTTGAGCATAGGCTTGCGACGTACCTAGTTTTGTGAAATGTTTACCTCCAGCTAGAGAGAGAAATAATTCATCAGGTCTAGGTATAGGGTAGCACTAGAAGAACTGCTCTGTTTGCTGTTAAATGGTAATCTCCGCACAACCGCACTGATTTGTCGGGTTTCAGTACAGAAACCACCGTGGCAGCCCACTTCGTGTGCGACTAGTTCAATAATTCGATCTCTGAGCAGTCTGTCGATTTCTAAATCTACCTTCTCCCGCAAAGCATGCGCAATAGGACGAGCCTTGCAAAATTTTGGAGTTATACTAGGATCCACCTCTATGCAGACTTGATGGTCTTTTAGTTGGCCTACTTCAAACCCAAAAAGAGAAGAAAACCCAGTTAACAACGAGTCTGTGTCAGACGAATTAGTGAGAGTATTTGTTCGACCCCCTTAGCAAAATTTTGTCAATAGGCAAACACAAGGAATCGATCCAATCACGGTCTAGTAAAGTAGGACCCTGGTTATCCACCACTAGAGAAAGGTTAGGGGATGAGGTAAAGTTTCCTCGTTTAGTAAAACCTTGACATAGGCTTCTCCTCAAATAGGTACTTGCATATTACCATATTTTTTTAGTATAGTTTGGTGTAGTCAGTGGTGGATTATCACTGAAATTATTGAGGCTGAAGCCTCAGGCTCCCATGCTTGAGGGGCCCCCCCCAAATCAAATGAATTTCGACGATATAATTTGAGATGATTTCGCAAACTTCTCTGATTAAATATGACAGAGTACACAAACTGACAAATTCCCTGTTTTATTTTGTTTTATGGGCCCTAAAGTAAAGTTTGTTTAATACTGTTTGGTTTTGGCAAACGGCAAAATACACTGTTAAGGTTCTTTTAAGTTTGTTTCTCAATTAACCTGAGCACCGTACATATAATTCGTGTAAATGTACTATGTACTGTACATGTATTGTTAATAAAAAGCTATAGAAAAGGGCCCCCATATTCTTCATTGCCCCAGGGCCCCGAGGTGTTTTAATCCGCCTCTGGGTGTAGTTTAGGTGTTATTTTAAAAGTTTTGTCAAAAACTCTTTTAGATATGACAGTTCGGACCCCCAATCTAAGTGAAGGTGACTGTGTTAATTTCAATGGTGCTCAATTTAGCGTTAATATGCCAGATATTGCCAGTGACTCTTCATTATAATTTTGGAAGGTTCATTGTTAATCTAAAATTTTATCCTTAAAAATATTTTGTTCATATTTAATTTAATTTTGTAATTGATACATTTTGTACAAAGAAGCGTCTCACCATATAATTTTTTAAAGTCTGTGCTGTGACAATACATGTACATCTATATGTTTTATTAATACAAATCTATAGAAAAGGGTTCCCAAAATGAAATTAACCTCAAGCCCCAAGTACAGTTAATCCACCCCTGACAGACATCGTACTAACAAAACCAATTTAAGGCCAAGTGAAGTTTAAGTAGATTATGTTGAGTTTAAATTTAGTCAATTTACTTCTCAATTAGGGCTGATTAGAAATTAGTTAGTTATTAGAGTTAGGCCAGAGGGACCTAAGCTATAGTAATGTAGCTTACTCCTTTAGGTACTCAGGAGGCGCTGAGCGGACTTGAGGCAGAAGCGCTTTAATTAAGGTAAATTTACTAGGATAGACTACTTCAGATTAAACTGACGAATCCAAATAGCCTTCGAATCTTTCACAAACCAATCCCATCCTCGTCGCCAAATGTAATACCGTTGGGTGTTAGACCTAGTTAGGCTCAGGTTAGAAATTAGATATGATGAATACTTACAGCACTATGCTTCAAGTTTTCATTGGAGGCCTATATTTTGTGATTTTAATTTAGTTAGTGTTATTTTAGCGTTTAGTGAACTTGGTGACGTTTTTATATATATATATATATATATATATATATATCTATATATATATCTATATATCTATTATCTATCATCTATCTATTATCTATCATCTATCATCTATCTATTATCTATCTATCTATCTATTATCTATCTTTTCCGTTCTACCCCAGCAACAATTTCTAGTGGTTTTACTTGCTGAATTCAATAATATATATTTTATTTTGGAGAAAGTATTCGTGCTTTAATTAGTTATGGTTATAATTATTAATTTTTTTTCTCTCTTTTGCAGATATTGTTATGGATGATAAATGGAATTTCATAAACATAGTTAAGGAAATAACGTTCTACCCCAGCCTTCTTTAGTTAACCTTATAAGGCCAACTAACGAAAATATCACGACCTAACCTAACTAATCGTCAAGGGCGTACAGTTGATTTAGCTAAACAAAGGAACGAGAGACATTGGGGAACATCTAGAAATATGATAGATCCTTATTTATGTGAATTTCTGTGGAGAAGAAGACAAAAAGGAAAGGACATTTTTATTGAAATCTTAAATTTGACTGTATTTTTTTCCATTATTCCTTTGTGTAAGAATAAGTTGTACATGATATAAAACTAATTTGAATAAAATTATTGATGTGTTACATTATGTTGTAATTCTTTTTTTTTTTACATTACAATATTACGATATATATATATATATAATATTTTGGGGGGGGGGGGGGGGGGGCACTGATAAGGTTTGGCCTAGGGCCCACAAGCAAGTAAATCCGGCCCTGGTAGTTGGCAACACTACTGATACGCCCGCCGCATTTGTTTTCAATTTCATGACTACGAGTCGGACAGTCAGTCTGCCCAAGGAGTAAAAATGAATATTCATTTCTTTCAGTTATATATATATATATATATATATATATATATATATATATATATATATATATATTAGTGATGTAGGTCACATCCGCATCCGCGGAACATCCGCACATTTTCTCGCACCCGCATCCGCACTTTGGACTGCGGATGTCGTGCGGATGTGGACCGTTGAGATAAAATGTCATTAATAAGCGGAAATTATCAAATTCTACTATATTAATAGAACTAGTTCATTGTGCGCACAAGTGATGCAAGCGACAAGACGAGAGGCTGTTCTTGTATGAAGTTACTCTCTTGCAACCTACTTAGATCCACGTTACAAAGCTAAGTTATTTTCACCTAGTACATTAGAACGAGTTAAATCATCACTTGGCAAAGCAGTTGAAGAGCTTCAATCTCTCGAATCTGTCGCTTCGCCACCCATCAAAAGAATAAAAGTTTCAGTGACAGAACCAACACCTTCAACAAGCAAATCTATCACAGAATCTGTCTCTCAGTTTCTTGAGTCAAGCAGCAATGACGAGACCTACGCGATGTCAAAAGATGTAGTAAAAATGATCGAGAGCTATCACCAAGAAAAACGCCTGGCTGCACGTGACAATCCTATTAGTTGGTGGAAAAATACGCAGAATATCTATCCATACTTGAGTAAACTTGCGAGGAAACATTTAGCCTGTTCTCCAACAAACGTACCAAGCGAGAGATTATTTAGCAGTGCTGGATTAATATATGATGAAAAGAAACAGACTGGCAGCAGAAAAGGCAGAAAAATTAATGTTCCTTAAGCATAACCTTCCTATAATTAAGTTTGAACATTAAACGATGAACATCTTAGTTTACTTTATTTTAATTACTCATTTATAAATATGCCTAATAAAACTTTAAACTTAATATAAATAGTTATCAAGCTAATTAAAGATCTCTTTCTATAAGGGTGGAGGAGGAGGTTGGGGAAAGAGGTCGGTGGGGTGCATTTGAGTTGGGTTCACGTCCCGCATCCTGGTAAACAATTATGGTTTCTAATTGTGGCTGAAACTCAACAAAATATAACGAATTTATTTGCAGACGAATTCACTAATTGATTTCTATATTAGTTAGATGCTTGATATTATTTTATATGTTCAGAGAAAAGTACAGCAATTATTGTACAATTAATCAATTATACTACATTATAGCTACAGCTCTCTCTATATAATAACTTATTATATACGTTAAACACAACAAATCTCGAATATATCCTAAAAAATAACGAAAATGTAGACATCCGCGGATGTTGAAATCAAACATCCGCATCCGCGGATGTGAAAAAAATGACATCCGCTACATCACTAATATATATATTATATATATATATATATATATATATATATCAGCAAGAAAAACTACAGTAGAAAATAATATATAATTTCATTTTTTGTTGCTGGGGTTGAACGGAAAAGAGAGATATATATATATATAATATATATATATATATATATAACTGAAAGAAATGAATATTCATTTTACTCCTTGGGCAGACTGACTGTCCGACTCGTAGTCATGAAATTGAAAACAAATGCGGCGTATCATAGTGTTGCCAACTACCAGGGCCGGATTTACTTGCTTGTGGGCCCTAGGCCAAACCTTATCAGTGCCCCCCCCCCAAATATTATATATATATATATATATCGTAATATTGTAATGTAAAAAAAAAAAGAATTACAACATAATGTAACACATCAATAATTTTATTCAAATTAGTTTTATATCATGTACAACTTATTCTTACACAAAGGAATAATGGAAAAAAATACAGTCAAATTGAAGCATAATAAATTTTGCAATAAGAATTACAACATAATGTAATACATTACACATTAATAATTTTTAATCAAATTAGTTCCATATCAAGTACATCAAAGTAAATCAAGTTCCATATCATGTACATCTTACACATAGGAATAATGGAAAAATACAATGAAACTGAAGCATAATAAATTTTGCAAGCACAACTATGTGAAGTTCAAAATGACTTTTTCCTGCTTTTTTCTATGGCAAATTTGTCAATGATACTGTTTGTGTCAAGGGATTGTAGGAGGTCCCCAGTGGGCCCCCAGTTACTGGTGGGCCCTAGGCCAATGGCCTATGTTGCCTATTGGAAAATCCGGCCCTGCCAACTACATATAATAAAAATATGTTAACGGTTATTATGATCTTCAGTACCCTCTATTTTAAGTGTACCTGAGGTAATTTATATAATTCTTTTTAGCCAGACCCCAAACAGGAGGACAAATTAACGTCCGGCTCAAGGTGGCTCCGGATGGAGGACAGACTGCTCAAAAGGCGGACTGTCCGGCATAAAGCCGGACGTCTGGCCACCCTACATACAACCGCAAGAAAACCTCCTCATTGAAGAATATCAGCAGGTTCAAGATCCAAGTAGACTGATCACTGAGATCTTCACTGAAATCCTTCGCATTGCAACAGTTCGAATTAACCATAACTACGTATAAAGGTCGGATGTACAGGTATCTAAGGGCAGGAATTTTTTGTTATGCTGTCCTCCACCGATGTAATGTCCCATCCATAAATGTCCCTTCTTCACCAAAACTTTGGAAACCCCCTGTTAAGCATGTACACGTATGATCCATGGGTAGTGAGTTTTCGAGAAGAGAATATATTCACAAAGAGTACGGTTGGTAACACTGCTTTCATAATAAAAAATTTCAGAGTATTTTAGGCAGAATGCCACGCTGAAGGTGAATGTGGTTAATTTGGTTTGGCACTGGGTTCTTAGTCTTAGTAGGACATGGTAAATCTTGATAAGGTCAATGGCTTTTTCTTGACTCTATTTGTATTATGTACTTTGGTTACAGCTTTTATCAATTCTTAAATAAAACTTTACAATTTTAAATACCTGAAACCTAGTCGAATAAAAAAGCTTCTAAACTACGACAAATTACGATAAATAGGAAACCAAACTATTTGCTGTCGTGCAAGTTCGGCTTCTTATGGTTTGATTTTGAGATTATTAGTGGATAATATGCTTTGCATAAAAATGTGCCCTATTGACCCAACTAAACTCGATTTAAAGTGGTATATAGTCTACAGCCAATAGTGTGAAATTGTTATGCCAGGTGAAATGAAAATAAATAAACCATATACAAAGCAACGAGGGTAGTAGTAACAGGGTGACACGAAAAAATTACAGTATCACTTGAATTAAGAGTTCCTGTATATCGAAAAACGTTTATCATCGATGAATGGCGTTTACAATTCCGTATCTTATTCACAGTTAGCAAAGCATCCTTCATTGACTGACGACAGTATGTTTTTAGGATATCGTGTTTTGTACGTGGACGATCTATTTTTCAATGCATTTTGCTTGCTGCTGTTAGCCATGAGGAATATAACGTTTTCCCAGTACTTTGTTCTGAACTTCACAGTCTGATAATATGAAACTGAAATGGAAACTGATTGCATGATTGGTATTCCATCACAGTCTTTCAACCAAAAGGTGTAAAATGAGAAGGTTTTAACTAGTATCAAGTGTATAGACAGTTTTTTTCTATTGTTTGGAAAAGTAAGCAGTGATTGTGAAGAAGCGACAAAAATGAAAGCAAATCCGTTCCATAAATCTTCACATATACTGTAGATATTTTGTATTTAATCCATAAAAGTAAGTTAACAATAGGAATTAATAATTACACCGTAACTGACCTTATTAATTATTAATTAATGTTTGTAGCAGCAATTCGTGTTAATGTAAGCCTTTTAAAAATCGTCTAAAAGAGGTTTATTCAGCAAGAAAATGCAGTCAAAGTCACATACAACAAGGTATAAAATAGCATGGCAGTTCTTTTTTTCATGCATGATGAATGGTGCACCCTTGGATAGTAGCATGGGCGTAGGAGACGGGGGGATCTGGGGGGTCCTGGACTCCCCCAGCCAACCTTTGTGTTGGGTCCATTTTGCCTCACTTTGTCGGGTCCATCACATTATGTCAATGAGAGAAAAATTGAAAAGGGACGAAAACAGGGTTAGAAGGCAAAACTGTGAACTGAAATTATTTTACAAATTAATTTTATTTGACCACTTGTATGGTTGTATACACCTGTACAGTTGTCTTTTCTTGTATGCATCTGATTTTAAATACTGTCGTAGTAGGTAAACCTAGATAACTGTATTCATATCAAGTGGTGGTATTAGATGATTAGATCCAGTGGAGCTATTGTTCGCTTTGCATTAAATTAGATATAAGAAGTGTTCATTTTTGTTTTAATCTGAATTTTGTATTGTAGACTTAAGCTTAACACGAGTTAACAGTAGTAATATTGTTTACCTAGCATGATACACAACAAATAATAATAAATACATGACGTAACATGTAACTTCAAATTAACATATTTATAAAAATCCAGCTTTGTCTTCCTACAAATACTACTACCAAAAAGTGGAAGTATACATTTTTAACACTCCACAGTCCACACTCCCCTTGCTTCTACCAGCATAATTTTTTACGGCTTGGCCCTTTCATTTTCGGTCAGTCCTACACTAGAAAAATTCCTGCAGATGCTAATGTGCTAGCGCAATAATTTTTTTTTATGTTATGGAAATGTCGGTCTGAAGCTCTGAGCAACATCTTTCTTGTCGGGTCCAAACACCTGGACCCCCCGAGAGACTACTTATCCCGTACGCCCATGGATAGTAGTTGAGGTTAATTTCAATAACGTGATATTATTTGTTGTTTCAGGTTGAGAGCTTGAAGTTTGGCATCCGAGGAAATTTGGGATTTTCACAAATTTGAACATCGGAGTGTCATTACCCAGAGATAGTGTCAACGCGAAGGAGATCTATGTAAGCTGACCGTGTACAATGATGGCACCCCTTCATATACCACAGTAATAAGATGGGTCAAAGAGTTCAAGCGTGGGCGTGAGAGTCTTGAGGATGACTCCCGTTCAGGAAGGCCTTCAGATGTCACTGACGAGGGAACTGTGGGCAAAGTCGAGAACTTATGGCAGATCGGCGCTTCGAGCAACTCAACCACCCTCCTTACAGCCCAGACCTGTCCCCAAATGACGACTATCTATTTCAAAACTTGAAGTCCCACCCGCGTGGTCGCCGCTTTAAGGATGATGAAGAACTCAGAGGCTTACTGAAGCCTGATTTAACCAGCAATCGAAAGACTTCTATAGACTGGCATCACCACGAGCTTGAAGGGTAAATGGAGCAAATGCATTAAAGTCAGTGAACATTATATTGAAAAATTTTAAAGTACCAGTTATTCGTCTGCCATATTATTTTATACCTTGTTTACAAAACTTTCTGGCTGTCCCTCGTATGAATGCCAGATAATTTAGTCATACCCCCTAAATTATGATCAGGTCAAAATCATCGAAACTCTAGGAACTTAATCTGACTTGACCTAACCTAACCCATTGGAAGGTGTCGATAAATTTGACCAGTCCATAATTTTGGGTAGTTCCCGATAATTCTAAACTTCAAATCCTGAAGACGTTGACGACAAACAATGGATAATAGCCGCAAACATTTTTTTCTATTTAATCCTTTAACCTTTAACTTAAGGAATTAAGGTAACATTCTCAACTGAGGAACCACACTGCTTAAATTTAAGTATTACAGACATCAGTTTTAATTATCTTTTCGTAATATCAATTAAGCAAAACCAGTTTACGACAAATAAATAGAAACTGAGTCATAACATTTACAATGATGTCAAAATCGTTGATACCAAAATCCGGAAAGAAAGAAGAAGAATGAAAACCCACTCTTTTATTTAACGTAATAGCATAAAAATTATATAAGAATTTTATCTGAGTATAGGTTTCTTTCTAATTTAACATTAGAAACAAACTTCTAAAATTGCTAGCGACCCCATGTAAAGATGGGATAATAAGCTGCGGAAGAAGAAGATAGGTTTCTTTGGGGAAATTTATTTCGTGAATCATTTCAACCTTCATAATTATTATTATATTATTATTATTATTATTTATTTATTATTATTATTGTGTTTGTATATTTAAAATGACTGATTACATTGTTTCTAACTTTGGAGCTGAGAAGCAATCTATTTTAAATCTTCGACAGCTGATAAGGTTTAATTATTTCTCGGAACTGTTGGTTATGAGTAAGTGACAAAATATTTTAACTTTGTGTAATATGTCGATGTTTTACAGTACACACGATGGTGAAAAATAACTGCGTAATTGCTTTTAGTTTTTAGATGCTTTCAATTTTCTAAATATTTCTTTTACTACCTAAGGAATTTTATTTAGGATTAATCTCGCCTAAAACTATGAGATAGCTTTGTTTAATAAATTAAATTGCTTTAACCCTTTGAGGACCAAGGGACATATTTGTCCCAACGGAAATAATAATATAAATTGTACAATGATGCAACGTTTCTACAAATACATCTACATGTTTATACAGGTATCGTTTAGTTGTCGGAAAATTAACCCAAAAATGGGTCATTTAAGTGACTATAGTTACTAATATCTAATTGTAAAACACAATAAAACTTAAACTTTTAAGTTCAAAGAAACGTTTAACCCTTATTTTATAGCCTGGATAAAACATATCCTTGTTTTAAATTATGAAATTTATGAAATAGGGGTTTACCCTTAGTTCATAACCTTGGTATAATTTACCATGGTTATGAAATAAGGGTTAATAGAGGAACTTAGGAAGGAGTATTTAGAAAAGTGATTAAGGCATCTAAAAATTTAATAAGAAATTATTCTGATATAAATTTCTGAGAAATAATATTACAATTCTACTCTGTCAATCATTTTTTACCCTTTGATTGTTAATATCCTTTATAACCTGTATGGTATGATAGATATATTGTATCGGAATATAAGAAAACAATAGGGTCCTTAATTGAATGGTGAGTACTGTAAACAGTGGCACGCGATATTTTCAATGCAGATTTTTTGACAGATTCATGGTGCTACCATAGCCTACATATATCTAGTTGGTCCACGCTCACATTATAGCATGTAAATAATTTCATACAAACGATTCTGAACAAACATTTTTAAGCCAGTGAGACCTCAACTAGCCATTTAGATTCTGAGCGCAGCTTCACAAATTTGGCCTCGCTAGCTCTGAATGTGAAGCTAAAAATTTTGATGGCTGTGGTATTTTTGTAAATTTATGGACTCGCTGGCTTTTCCTCAATTTTACAAAAGCGCATGAAATTTTGTAAAAACGTGGTCTGACTAGATATTGGTAGGCTTTGGTGCTACAATATAGGATTTAAGTTTGGAATATGAATAAATAGAAAAAGGTTTTGTGATATGAAAATACTCATTTTCGAGTCAGACCCAGTAGGCTATCACTAGCCTACGGATGCATATAAGTGATAATTTTAAAAAAAATTATTTAAAATATACTGTACAGTATTTTCTAGCAGTTCTTTGCAATTCAAACTAATTTATCGTTAACTATCAAAAGTAAAGTAAGACACTTGTAGTATTAGGAACGCGTAACTTAACTTCAGATAGTTATAGGGTTGTCACATCAGATGGTTTCCAAATCCGGAGATTTTACAGTATCTACGAAACTCATCATTATTTGTTTATGTGGCTAAACCGATATATAAACTTCCTAATTTTTTACACAAAATTAATTGATCAAGGAAAAAACATACATAACCAGCTTAGTTTCTTATTACCTTGTAAATAATACTGCTTACAACTTACAAATGGTTAAAAAAACAACAGCCATCATTTCATAAGAGCTATGTAATAATAAGTGTCTTACCTACTAGAATAGAACAATTAGATATGTGTACAAAAAAAAGCAACTGTTTTCTAATAAAAGAATAACTAATCTCTGTACCTGATGAAGAATAATTTCAGGAAAAAATGACAGATACATGTGCAAATTAATGATCCACTGCTTATCAAAAGGAAAAAGTTGTAGAATGATGTTTTTATTACATACACATTTATGTAAAAATTGTAATGAATATTTTTACATGTTATTCAATTAATATAATAATTATATAAAAAGATAGTAAAATAGTAAGATCAGTAAAAATCGGGAGATTCGCTCATTCTGACCGGAGACTGGAGACAAAGCTCAATTTCCGGAGACCTGGCAACTCTAAGTCTTAAGTCTGTATGAAGAAAGTTTAATATGAAGATTTATAGCCTAGACCTCATCGGACATTTACGATGGACATAATTAGTGGAATTCCTATTCTGAAATAAGTTTTTACACGATTCCGTTGACAGTGTGGACGCTTTGGGACTTCCATTCCGTGTTCTCGGTGGCTTTTGAGGTGTCCCACTTTCCTCTTTCGCATGAAGGAATGTGGAACAAGTTCCGGAGCAGTCCCTAGAAACTGATGAAAAGTAAGTACATCTCCCTGCAAAATGAAAAACCAAATTTAGTTTATTTCTTTGGTAAATCTCTCGGAGCGCTCCATTTTTCAATATTAAACATACACTCATAAAACATATACCATTTGAAAGCTCACATTTTTCCGAGTCTAAAAATGTAGTAATCCAAAAGTATCAATAGCAAATAAAAAGTAACTAGGTTTAAATATAAAACCCTATACCGATCAATGTGATGCGTGATCTTTACGGGGACTCCGCCCCCGTACCCCCGAGACCTAAATTATACAAATGATAATGTAATAACATTCATGTTAGGTTAGGTTAGCGTAACAATTACCAAAAATACCATCTTACAACACAGACTGAAGATTTATAACTTAGCCAACCTTTATAATGTAATGACGTCACGCGTCAAACAATTAATTAAATCTTAGTTACTTTTTATTTGCTATTGATACTTTTGGATTACTACATTTTTAGACTCAGAAAAATGTGAGCTTTCAAATGGTATATGTTTTATGAGTGTGTGTTTAATATTGAAAAATGGAGCGCTCCTAGAGATTATCCATTTCTTTTAACAAGAAAGGAATTCCAAAAAGTGAAATTCCTTTAAAAAATAAATGATAACCAGCGTTTTGTTAAAGTTGACGAAACTTGTGTAAACTACTAGGTTGCGTTCGAGAGCTGTTTTACTGCAACATCATTGCTGGATTGATGATTAATTTTCAGATTTAGCTCGAACGTCGAGCTATAAAGATCTTTAAGATTGTTTACAAAACAAGCATGGCAACAGTTAATGGCAACAATGATATTAGTATATATACTGTAGTATGGTCATGGATAGTCTATCTACTGAACACTTGTAAAATAGGCTGCGTACAAAAATTCTTAATCTTCTGATGTATGCAGATAATCCAGTTTTTATTTCGCCATCTGTGAAAGGGTTCGGCACACTTCTGAAAGTTTGTGAAAAGTATAGGAGAGGTCATGACAAATTATAGTCCTCCTAAAAGTATACTACCGTGTGACCACAAAAATTGTCCCTGTTTTTAATCGCTTATTACTCAGTCATTATTGCAGCTTCACAAATGAAATAAAAAGCATTCGAAAGAGAACATTTTAAAGTTTTATTTAATTTTTTCGATATCCTGGATACGAAATCAGTACTTATAAAAAAATGACAGTTTTATCCACCACAATCATGGGTTATTTGTCGGACATGCAACGTGTTTTCATCGCAGAAGAGATGATCAAACATGGCTCGGTAGTTGCCACCCAACGGTCTTTCAGACGACAATACGGTCAGCAAAGGACCATAGATCCTAAAACGATTCGCAAGATTTTCGCAAAATGGAAACATCACGGCTCAATCAAGAACATGCATAAAGGCAACTCTGGGCGCAGCAAAGGTGTGCGAACCGCTGAAAACATTGATTCAGTCGCAAATCAGCTTGAAACGGACACAAGAAATCTGTGAGACGACTATCAGCTGTGACAGGAATCAAACGGGAGAGCATTCGGAAAATAATCACGTTGGATTTGAGAATGAAGTCATTCAAAATTATGTGTTTGCAACAGCTTAGCGAACAAGACTACCAGCGTCGTTTGATGTTTTGTGAACGCATTGAAACAATAATTGAACAAAACCAGATAAGATTAAGTGACATAATATTCAGTGATGAATGCCAAATCTATCTCAATGGGTTCATCAACAGACAGAATTACCGGTGTTGGTCACAAAACAAGCCAAATATACACTTGGAGAAACCTCTGCATTCACCAAAAGTTACTGTCTGGTGTGGTTTGAGTAGCAGCAAGGTTTATGGTCCTTACTTTTTTGAGGACCCAGAGACAAGGAGACCGCTTTCAGTAACTTCAGAAAGATATGTAGAAATGCTGAACACTGTTTTTGAACAAGAAAACTGCAGTAACAAGTGGTTTCAGCAAGACGGAGCAACAGCCCACACAACTAGGCAATCACTGGAATGTTTAACAAGATTTTTTGAACAAAGATTCATTTCTCATCGCTCGCAGTTTCCCTGGCCCGCAAGATCTCCCGATCTATCACCTATGGACTTTTTTCTCTGGGGATTTGTCAAGGACAAAGTATTCAGGCAAGAGCCATCCTCTATCGAAGAATTAAAGCAAGCGGTGGTAGAGAGTGTACAGTCCATTGAATGCAGCGTTTTGGAAAATGTAATAAATAACTTCCTTTCCCGTTGTGTGAAATGTAAGAATGTCCAGTGACATCACTTTGAACACATGTAGAATAAATTAAAACTTTAAAATGTTCTCTTTCGAATGCTTTTTATTTCATTTGTGAAGCTGCAATAATGACTGAGTAATAAGCGATTAAAAACAGGGACAATTTTTGTGGTCACAGTATAAATACACACAATTTCCTGGATTTCAAAGGAATCAGAAGTGACCCAGACAAAGTACTGTATACTAACTCATGATCTCTCGGATGATTGTGATGCAAGACAATATAAACAATTTGTATGCTCAGTGAAATACTTTGATTAGAAAATTTCATGCGTGTGCAGCAGGTGTTACGTGTTAGGGTGACTTTGTTAAAAGCTTTCTGTACCTCAATGTATACAGTTCTTGTGGTGGAATTACAGTATGTATAATACGAGGAAACTGTATGTGGCATGTACTCGTAACAATATGAAATTGAAAAGTTTATTGGCAGAAGGTTTAGGCTGTAAATAAGAATTCCTAGGTTTATAAATGGTGCCCCTTATAGTGCCAGTCTATTTGTATATCTAACTGTGTCAATCTGATAGGCAATTTTACATAGAAATTTATCACTACGCTTGGTGAGTCAGTTAATAAGATAACAGAAGCCATGATCGCTGGAGTGGTAAATGATATTTTATAAATGTAGAATCTGGAGGCATTGGCATGAACGTTACTTATAATGTTTCATTGGCCTATGTAATTACTGCTTTAGACGCCTATAATTTATTTAAACATATATGGATCACTCATACTTTTTTGTACCCGAGTCTGAAACGAAGATTTTGTTCATTGATTAATGATTACGTCTTAGAGTTATATAATATGAACCATTACAAATTGCTAATATCATAGAAATAACTAAGATTTCATTCATAATCACTAATAAATATGGAAAACACAATTTTTATATGAATATGATAATGATGCCTTAGCTACTGTTACCCAAGATACTGCTGCCAAGTCTAGCTTACAACAAACCCCTAAAGGATGTTGCAATACTTTACAAATTTCAAAACGTTCTAGGACCTAGGACAAGACCTTTCACACACACACACACACACATATATATGTATATACACGCACGTGTGTGTGTGTGTGTGTGTGTGAATCTTAGCCATATATATAATATACTCCTTGGTAACCTTGGTTTTGCCTCCGCCTGAATTGTTCAATCTGACGAAGGTTAGGCTTGTTGCTTCACTTAGCCCTACAACTTAGCTATGAAACAAAAAATAGTTTTTACGCCAAAAATAGTGAAATGTATGGTTTTGTGGTAGCATGTTTTGTTTTAAAAGAAAAAATAATGATAATGCTGGAGTTGTTTTTTGGACTTTTATCGGCGAACTTTTTTACTTTTTTCCGTGACTTTGTGATAGGTCGAAGCCTAGTTAGGCAGTTAGTTCGTTATTCCTAGTGTCATCATTCGAAAATAATAATGCTCGAAGTGAAAGTTAGATTTAAACTAACGTAACTTATCCTTAACCTAAATAACTAACCTGATCTAACAACCCAGGATTGAAGTGGAAAAGCCGAGGATAAGAATGGCGATGTCATAAACTGAGGAAACCGCCTACGCCTAAGTCTTTTTAGCCTAATTAAGGCAAAATCATCATCAATCAGGCCGGCATCTGCGAAACTGTTTTAAGTAGGCCAGAAGGTAAGCAACAGATTCCTGTGGAATAAGCATAGTTAGGCCTATTTTATTAAATCTTGGTTTCCTATAGGCCCTAATGTTTATAGTAGTTTCAAAATGAAGTTAATGTACAGTCCTATATTTTTTTTGGAGTGACTGAAAATCAAGACTGTCGCAGGCCAAGGCCTAAAGGCCTACATTGACGTGCAGGTTATACGAGTATATTAGGCCTAGACTATTTTGTAATTTCTGGCAAGATTTTTTTCATGATTTAATGAAACATATATATATATATATATATATATATATATATATATATAATATATATATATACACAGTTCGTAATTACGAACAAATATGTAATTTTAATATATTTTATTTGAGGAGTAATTTTTTTTTTAATGGATAGAAGAAATTTTGAGGACTTAAATTTGAAAAACTAACTTCTAGATAAAACTGTTCATCTTACTGACTTTTACTACAATTGATGTAATTATAAAGAAATATTTTTCAACTTAGCCTAGATTTTCATTTTAGAAAAATACGTCTACTTTTGTTCAGATTTAAGCTACAAAATGAATGTTGCCTTCGTACATTGACTTAAAATTCCAACTGTGTGTGTGTGTGTGTGTGTGTATGTGTGTTTCCTACAGAATCAAGATAATCTTTAGGATATACACAGCCCATCTCGACACGAACGTGTGTATCACGACATTAGCAATGTCGCGGTGGTTTATCCTTATAAATGCTATTTTTTATCATGAAAAAAGGGGGATATAATTAAGGTCAGGCTCGGTTAGGTAAAGTGTGGTTTTAGATTGGGTAAATGTTGCGATACAGAGATGAATATGAAAATGTCGCGGTTTTGTAGGGTAGCCAAACGTGTGTGTGTGTGTGTGTGTGTTTATACATGCGCTATTAATTACTGAAATTATTTTTGTGGTTGTTTAATTACTGAAATATGTTGAATTAAAATAATTTTGTAATTAAATAACAATGAGTTAGACTCGTAACAAATACCATAGAACTGAAGACAATACTCCGCATCACTATTGTACGTCATCAACACTGTATCTCATAAATTTACCACTGAAAATGCTTGTTTGGGTAAAGATATAAAATGGACATTTACAGTGCAAATTGCCTTGCATAAATTTGTCAGAGGTAAAGTTTTAAGGTTTAAATTAGTTAAAAACTTGTTATAATATATATATAGCTGAGAAGACATACTTCTTGCTTTGGCACTATATCAAACAAGAGTGCCAGCCAGTAATTAAACTGTTGGCTGGAGTTGTTCTCTAGGTTAGAGGCTCAAGGAGACCTATCTAAGTAACGCTCTGCAACTCCTCATCCATTTTATAAGTATTCCCCCCCCCCCCATTGTATACATACATATACTTGTACTTTATAATAAAAAATGTTAGCTATAAAAATACAAGATTTGGGATCTACATGAAAAAAAAAAAAAAAAAAAAGTTCTAAATTGAGGAAAAGATGTCACTGAAGCTTCAAAGATAAGATAGAAAAATACCAAAAACTGCATTATTAACTTCAAAGCTACGAGTAAAATAAATTAATTTGTATATTTGTTTGTCATTTAGACCCATTTGCAAAGTCACCCGAACAGGGAGATATGTATTAAAAATTTTTTTTAGAATTAGGGTGAAAAAAGAGCACGTATCTCTCGACAATAAAAGCTTGACAGTTATAAAATTCACTGTTTGTCTTCGTAGATCGGAATTTATTTGCATAAGCAATGCATGTATACCATTCTTAGTGTATTTCATGTTTAGTGCCAAAGTTTTGTGTATTTCTTAAAACAAATTTAACACTTGTATTTTTTTTTTTAAATTTAGAAATGAAGATTAGAGTACTAGGTACAGAACAACAAAATCATATATATATATATATATATGTCTGTCTGTCTGTGTCTGTCTGTCTCGGAATCGCGGGCACTAATTATTAGGTTACCACAAGATAAAAGAATACAACATGGGGAACATTTTAATTTTTATCTTGTCGTAGCCTACTGGTCAATACCCGAGACTCCGAGTCATAGGTCCCGTGTTCGAATCCTAGTGGGAGATATTTTACATAGCAAATGGTGCACGTGCTCATACGCTATATATATATATATATATATATATATATATATATATATATATGCATATAACTGCAATGACCGCGCAGTATATAAATGAATAGAAACGACATAAGTGTTAAGGAACGTTTCTGCACAAGAAGAGGAGAGATAACGAATAAATGAAAAATGAGGCGAACCGCCCGGGAATCGAACCCAGGGCCTTCCAATTGCCGGTTGGACGCTCATTTTTCATTTATTCGTTATCTCTCCTCCTCTTGTGCAGAAACGTTCCTTAACACTTATGTCGTTTCTATTCATATATATATATATATATATATATAATATATATATATATATAATTATTGCTATTATCATGATCATTTTCAAAAGGAAAATGCAATAAAGTAAGAAAGCAGGAGCCGGTTCGACTCCAACCTTCCTTCGCGTAGTCTCAAAGTTTGTGATTTTACCGACTGCGCCATCTTGTACCCTCAAAAAGATCCGTTGAAGCGCGTCCCACATTTACACAGTTTGCCACTGCCCACTTCTATTACTTATTTTACACAAATATCTCCGTAGTTTCTAATGTCATTCCTTTTAATATGGTATCGGTGGTACTAAACAAGTTTATCAGTGCTTCAAAGGAAAAAAGCTAGAAAATTTTATGAATTCAGGAAACTTTTCTGTTATCCAATACCGAGCATCATATTGTGTGGAGACTTCAACTTGACATTCCTCAAGTTAAGGAAATAAGTGTAGAAATATGGAAGTGAATTTGCTAATATCGGGAAAACTAAAAGCGGGAAAATATGGTGCGTCTCGCGCGATAATTTGCTTAATGCGAGAGATTTGTGATACGTCCAAGAAAAACGTTTTAGATCTTAAATGTTTACGAATAAAATCAATTTATTACTAGTATTTAAATAATACCAACGAAGATATTGCTGTAACAACGAACGAACCAAAAGACAAACTTGATTTCGGGAAAAAAAAAAAAGAAAGGTATTTTTAACAAGTGGAGTTCTAGTCAAAGTACATTTTCGGATAAAAGTTCCTTAGAAACATTAAAATTTCTGAAAAGCATAAACAATTACTAATTAGTAATGACTAGGTTTCATTGTTGAAATTTTATTACTGTCACCAAAAGCAATAAAATATTCAAAGAAAATCTAATAAGTAAATTTTTTTTAATTTTGTTTCTAGTCGAATTTTTATCCGAGACTACATATACAGTACGCTATCCTTCGGGTAACTGACAACTGAACTTTGATAAGAAAAATCGCAGAACAAATGTTTTTGCACTCTAATTAGGCCAAGGCTACACGAGCGACTTTGTTGCTGCGACGAAGTTGTAACTACAAATTGCAAAGAATAAGTACTGTTTTTCCTATGGGAGAAGCTACACGACAGACAGTTGCTGCGACAATTATTCTTTGTTTCATCCAGCTGCGTTGTATTGTTCCAAGTGCAATAGGCTACACGAGCGACTTTGTCACAGCGTCACTGCCAATTGACATTAAAAACGAAGAAGGCGCAGCGACTTATCGTAGTCCATGTATCATACTGTAGTTTGCAACATCCACCGCAATTGTGTCGCTGCACCACCTCGCAACTCTGACACAGCGACAAAGTAGCTCGTGTAGCCTTGGGCTATGTCTTACCCAACGGAGTTTTTCTGTCTGCATTTTTTCTCGTGTAAGGTTGTTCGATTTTCGAACCTCTCCTCTTCGTCATCACAATGCTCGCTCGCTTGCCTTCCTTTTATTATCTCTTACGCGGTATATACAAAATCTTCTAATACTATTTCTTAGGCTAAGGCTACACGAGCGACTTTGTCGCTGCGTCCGAGTTGCGAGGTGTCGCAGACACACAATCGCAGTGGTTGTTGGAAACTACATGGGCTGCGATAAGTCGCTGCGATTTCTTCGTTTTTAGTGCCACGTGGCAGTGGCGCTGTGATAGTCGCTCGTGTAGCCTACCGTATTTGGAACAATACAACGCAGCCAGATGCAATTGAGAATAATTGTCGCAGCGACTGTTGCCGCGTAGCACCTGTTGTTTTACATAGGAAACAACAATACCTATTCTTCGCAATTTGTCGTTACAACTTCGTCGCAGCGACAAAGTAGCCTTGGCCATACGCATCACATGAAATTCTTAAGAAAATTTCAAACGGTTATTATTTAGAGAGAATTGAACTGAATCTTTCAGAAAAACGTTTTAAGAAATGATCCAAAAGAAATAGGTGAACTATTTATAGAAAAACAATACAAATAAATTGTGTACCCCCAAGATCACGATATATTAAAATTTACTTTTTTTTTTTTTTCTAAGTAGAAAAGAAGGAAAAAGAATTGACAATCTTGCACGGTATCAGGGTAAGACAAAAGAGAGGTCATTGGGATTGCATTTGCCTTAGTAACAATGGACTACGTAATAAGTAAAAATTGATATCAAAACGTTTGTATGATCTATATTCTATAATATAAATGTCTTAACACGAGAAATGACAAATACTTTACTGAAAATAAAGGAAGAACCGATTAATTACAATCGTGGGATTGACATTTTAGAGCGGCGTTTCCCAAGCACCTCCTTGGTGGGGTGGTTCCGCGAATTTCCATGAAAATGACAGAAATAAATAGCGGAAAATTGTAAAATTATGAACATGTGCAAACTTGAAATAAAGTAAAACATCCGCGATTTATCCCGTCCATACGGAAACTGCATAGGCTCAGTTTGAAGTTACTTGGTATTCTGGGTTGAGGTTTGTCCAGTGGGTGGGTGAACTGGTGTTGAACAGTGGAAGACTAAAATCGTCCGGCTGAAAAGAAAAACAAATGGCATTGGGCATTAAATTCTTTATTGGACATTGTTTTAAAATTAAACCTAATTCGGTGCCAAAATTTTGTAAGGCTAGGAATTTCACCTGAAGACAAAATCCTAAAAAGTAATTGTCATTGTCATCGTAGGTATTGCAAAACCGATAAATTATATAATTATAGTTAGTGGGTTACACCTATTGTTTTTGTGCCAATTTATTATTATTATTATTATTATTATTATTATTATTATTATTATTATTTTAAAAGGAATATCCATATTGTATTCATCGTGATTTTAAAAATTTCATTAATCCATATTTGGAAATTGACGTCTAGCTTACCCACTTCTTAAACTAGTAATGCTAAATTGGATTCATCCCATGCCTGTGAGCAGTTGATTCCTTCCGAAGATTCCACACAATCTTATTAATTAACACTCACCATGGGCTATGACTATGACGTAAGCCTTATGGCAGTATCTACTGCAGCAATCTTCGAATGATATGGAGAAACTGCTCAGTGATATTCCTGGATTAGTTTGTTTCCTAGATGATATCCTGGTAATGGGTAAAAATAACTCAAATTATGTTCATCGGTCTAACACAGGTTTTCTGAGGACTTCATGATAAAGGGTCAGAAAAAGGAAAACTTTTCTTCATCCCCCGTCTCTTATCTTACACACGCACACACACACACACACACATTCTACAAACAAGTGTAAGCGAAATGCGTTCAATTTAGGGTGGGTGGGTGAATTAGTTAACTATTATGGTCATCTGTTTAAAATTTGTAGACTTTGCCAGTCCCCTTAATAAGACGCTGCAACAACGTATACTCTTGAACCTCACAGAATTTAGAATCTTAGAATTTAGCAGTTTAAAACCTGTCCTTACTTCGGTACCTCTACTTGCGCGTGATGCTACCGAAGCCCCACCTGGGCTTGCCTATGATGTTTCACCAACGGGAATTAGGTAGTTATTCCTCGTGTCCCTCCAGTGGCA
Source organism: Bathynomus jamesi (assembly GCA_023014485.1). Taxonomy (NCBI): domain Eukaryota; kingdom Metazoa; phylum Arthropoda; class Malacostraca; order Isopoda; family Cirolanidae; genus Bathynomus; species Bathynomus jamesi. The sequence goes on from JAJOZX010003640.1 coordinate 304,790, forward strand.
GAGAACATTAAACACTTCAAAGCGTAATTGCGACTCAGGTTGGAAAGAAGGTCTTTTTCCGATCAATTTCATTCCTCGACCAAAAGCGAGACTCTCAAAGGAGGAAATTCTTAAATCGATCCATCTTCATTTTGTTGTTACCGTTCTCATCCACGGTTTTCCCACTTTGGTCCAGGTTAGGTTAAGAATAGGTTTGGTTAATATTTTCTAACTTAACTTAACATTAGCCTTTCTTTCTGCACGAATTTATCGCGAATGGGAATGGGAATGACATTCGTTCCCAAATCGAGAAAATCTCTTTCCAGACCCTGGAATTCCCATTTCGAGCATCCCCACTTTCGGACCGCAAATGGGAATGGGAACGACCTCGAGTGGAAAGTAATCTGAAAGAAGTTTCCCACCTTTGGTCTGTGGAGTGAAAGGCTTTCACCAGTAAGTGTACGGGCGCCAATTTTGAATTTTTGTGGCTGACTACAAACCTACCTTTCCACTTTTTTGCGTCAGAGAAGGGACTGACTATTTCAGCAGCAGCCAGACTTCAAAGGTATGCGATCATTTATGCAATATACAAAACCCCAAACATCCTTCATCACTAAGTAAAACTTTATGAATTAGACTTGTACTCACTGGAATGAAGAAGAGGAAAGGTACGTCTTAATCTACAATAAGAAAATTCTTTAAAACAAATTACCCAGTCTCATACTACGAGTAAACCAACATACCTTACCGATATCCAACCAATCAGTAAAGAAGAACGCGCATTATTACAGACCCCAGAATATGAAAAGGAAGAGGCTCTGAAGGAAACTTGTTTCCTTATTACAACAAAGTTCTTTACCCGCGTGTTGGTGTGAACGTTTAAGAGAGAACTTTATAGCTACGTGGTTCACAGCAGTTATAGATGACCCTGAGGTGAAGCTGGCGTAAAGAAGGAAAGCTGAAATAACCAATTCTCTCCTCTCTGAAGACAACCCCTGGGGGTAGAGCAGTGTGTTTAAGCTCCTTGAATGTCTACGTCGTGACTATGTCGTAACGCAGCTTCCCTTAAGATCAGCGGAGTTAAGCGACAATAGGTCTGGGAAGTAGTTGGATAGGTGACCCAACTCCGCGACCAGATAATGATGATGTCCTCCATGCTTGGTTCAGATTCCACGTTAATTTGTAGGTCTCATTTGTCATATGACCCTGGTTGTTAGTACGCAGGCGAAATCACTCGGTTAACAAAAGAAACCTCCATAAAAAGAATAGACCTTTGTGTTCAAGGTTCACGTTCAAGGTTGCAAGCCAACTAGGCCTATAATGCTTCATTCTTCTTTCATTTCAGTAAAAGAATGCAACAGAGTGAATTCTAAAATAAAATATTGATAAAGTATTTGTAATACGTTATTCTATTAAATAATTATAAACTGTTATTTGTAATTAACGCTCAGCTGTCGATCTTCTTGCGTATCTCTGACTCTTGATCATCCTCTTTTCGGGATGTCGGGAAAACCTTTGCTTTTGCGCTTGACATATCAAAAGCTTTTGATAGAAACTGGCACAAATCCTTAATTTCCAAACTGCCCTCCTTTAGTTTCTATCTTCCTATCTGTGCCTTTATCTCCGATTTCCTTTCTGGCCGATCAATAGCTGTGATTGTAGATGGCCACTATTATTCTCCTAAAACTATTGATAGTGATGTTCCTCAAGGTGCTGTCCCATCATCCACTTTCTTTTATTTATTAATGATCTTTTAAGTCGCACTTCCTTTCCTACCTACTCATATGCCGATAATTCCACCCTTCACTCCTCCACCCGCTTCACAGAGCGTCCCTCTCAACAGTCACTCCATACTTCGCGAGAGACGGCTATGGCACACCTGCCTCTGATTTTTTCACAATCTCTGATTGGGGCAGACCTTGCGTTTTTCAATGCCTCAAAAATCCGGTTTTTTCATCTGTCTACTCGTCACAATCTTCCACACAACCCGTTTATCTTCAGCAATACACAACTCAATCTTTTTCTCGTCTTTTTCTCGTAATCTTTCCAGGAAAGAGCACATAAACTCTCTTTCTAAATCAGTTTCTAAGAGGTTAGGTGTGCCGTACCGGCTTCGCAGTTTCTTCACTCCACACTCAGTTGCTTTCTTTCTACAGGACTCTTGTCCGCCCCTGTATGGAGTACGCTTCTCGTGTGTAGGGTAGCTCAACCCACACAGCTCTATTTGACTGGATGGAATCAAAGGGTTTTCGTCTTATCAATTCCACGCCTCTTACTGACTGTCTTTAATCTCTCTTTGCTGCACTGTTGTTTCACTCTCTCTTTACTGTTGCTATTATAACGGACACGACTCTTCTGAACTCTCTAACTTCATGCCTCCTCCTTTAAGGAGAGCTTGCAGTACCAGAGTTTTGATACATTCTCATTCCTTTTCTATCCAACTCTCTAACTCAAGGGTTAATCGGTATTCTCACTCTCATCTGTTCAACCGGTCAACTCTGGAACAACCTTCCTCAATCCATTTTTCCCCCTGTCTGTGACCTCCAATCTTTCAAACGCAGTGTGTCTAGGCATCTCGAAAACCTTGGACCTTGATTTTGGCTCTTCTTCTTCTTCGATGGGGGAAGGGGTGTTTTTGCGGGCATTCACTCTTCACCCCCCCCTCCTTTTTGCATATATATATATATATATATAGTCACTCCATCAGATATTTACAAATAGTTGCTTTAGAAAGGTAGGGCATCGCAAAAATCAATCAGTTGTCTGTTCATCATTCTAAGTGTTATAGCGGTTTAAATTTAAGATAAATGAGAGGTGATGTTAGGCTCACCACAACAGTTACGAATAGCACGTGGGAGTGACCTGCTGAATCTTTTCTTTGCGTCAACTATGAAAAGTATTTGAAACTGATGTTTGTAAAGACGAGAGCATTAACCGACGCGGAAATAGCGCAAATGGTGTTACTCTCGAATTGAGAATTTTCCCCAAGTTGCAAAAGCAAAAAGACTAGTGTTCACGATTCACCGTTCACGATTCACTGTTCACAGCACCTTACAGATTCAAGAATGCCAAATCTTCTGAAAGTAAATTTCGAAGTGGACGTAAATTGGGAAAGACCGACGGAAAAGACAGACTTCTAAAATTCATTTCATTCAGAAATCGTAAAACATCATCGTCAGACTTTCGTTCTGAGTTACAGAGAGTAATTGGAACTATTGTGTCCGATCTTACTGTAGGAAGAAAGCTAAAGGGATATGGGCTGAAAAGCTGTAAAGCAAGAAAGAAACTCTCAATCGCAAAAAAAGGAGGAGAGTTGGCGAAGCGTGTCTTCTGATTGCATAATCTCAACAATGAAAATAGGTTGAGGTTGTATTATGGTCTGGGGATACGTATCTTCGTCAAGAGTTGGAAATCTGTTCCTACTTAAGAGGAGAATGAATTTCATCACTTATAATGAACATGCTAGAGAAGGTTTTGAAGTCTTCCATAGACAAATTATTCCCAGATTCCACGCAACTGAGGATATTATTTCAACAGGACAATGACCCGTGCCATACATACATCACGCGTTATCAAAGATTTGCTTCTAAAGGAGCATGTCACATTTATCAACTTTCCTCCTCAGTCTCCTGAGCTAAATCTCATTGAATATCAGTTGATAGTTCTAAAAAATCGCTACCGGAAACACGAGTGTTCATCAAAATTTGAGCTACATGAAATTGTACAAGAAGAGTAGAACAAAATTGGAAGTGCTACACGTAACCACCTTCTAGAAAGTATGTCTCGAAGAGTGAAGAGTTTAAGAAGTCATAAAAGCGAGAGGATGAAGAGCAATATATTAAATACTTACTAAATTACATTACATTACATTATTACTTTTCCTTGCTCTTTTGGGGAGTAAATTTGGTTGGGGTCCTAATACTTGTAATTATGACCAGAGCTTCACCTCTAAGTCTGATACCGTAACCACTTGAGCACTAATATATATATATATATATATATATATATATATATATATATATATATATATATATATATTCAACTGCAAAGAACACGCAGTATAAATAACGTAAAGAACGATGCTTGTATAGGAGATATTCCGGCAAGACGAGAGAGAGAGAACGAAACAAATGAAAAAATGAGGTAACCACCCGGGAATCGAACCCGGGATCTTCCGATTGCCGGTCAGATGCGATACCATTACACCATGGGCCTCACTACGGCATGCGGGAGGTGCCCCCTTGGGGCATTGGTTTCTGCGAGTATGTAGAAGAATTACGGCATTTGGAAGAGTGAGGCCCATGGTGTAATGGTACCGCATCTGACCGGCAATCGGAAGATCCCGGGTTCGATTCCAGGGTGGTTACCTCATTTTTTCATTTGTTTCGTTCTCTCTCTCTCGTCTTGCGCGGAATATCTCCTATACAAGCGTCGTTCTTTACGTTATTTATACTGCGTGTTCTTTGCAGTTGAATGTATATAATGTTACGGCATGCGGGAGGTGCCCCCTTGGGGCATTGGTTTCTGCGAGTATGTAGAAGAATTACGGCATTTGGAAGAGTGAGGCCCATGTGTAATGGTATCGCATCTGACCGGCAATCGGAAGATCCCGGGTTCGATTCCCGGGTGGTTACCTCATTTTTTCATTTGTTTCGTTCTCTCTCTCTCGTCTTGCGCGGAATATCTCCTATACAAGCGTCGTTCTTTACGATATATATATATATATTTTTATATATATTTTTATTTCTTACGTACATAGTGTGAGATGGTTCAATCAATCATAGTAACACCCTGGTAAAATATTTTTGAATTCTGAGGACCCCTACCCCGCCCTACCGGTTTCAGTTTTTTTCAGAAAATTCATAAAATTCAAGATAATTTGCGATTTACTTCGAAATTTTTTTATTACTACAAAAGTTCGCTTATAAAACAGTTATATTTATTTTTTAATGAAAAAAATTTAAAAAATACAAAAATGCATGAAAAAAAATTTAATACATAAATTTTTAGCTATTATTGGTAGAAATTTAGAAATTAAGAGACAGAAATTCAATAAATTTTTTGACCTAAAACTAATGTTTTTTTTTATTCCTTCTATTGACCTTTCCACTCAAAAGTAGGCAGTTCTTTTCTAGACTCTAAAGTATTTAAAATAAATTTATGCCGATTAATATAACCAATTCTTTCCTGGCTAGATTTAGTTACTAAGTTCACACCCCGTTCAACGCTTTGTCTGTGATATGGAGAATCTAGTATTTCTAGAGGTTTAGTTCTAATCTGAAGCAATTGCTCATTGGAAATTACTTAGCAAAGGTGGAGGAGTGATTATCTGCTCATTCCAATTAATCAAATCAATATAATCATTTGCTAGAAAATTTATACTGTAGATCTTGGTAGCTCAAAATTTCTGCTGCAAAAGGCTGCATTGTGGCTTCTTTTTCTAGTAGCCATAATTTAATTTAATAAGATTTTAACTATATTTTATTTATTTCTGATATTTTAAAATTAAATAACGTATTTTAATACAAACTTTTAACATTCTACAGTGCAGGGTGGGCCGTAAGTTTCCATACATAGGAAAAATAAACATTTTTTTATGGACAACCATTTTTATTTATATAATATGCTCTACATGGTTGCCATTGTTTTGAAAACACATTTCAATACGTGTTCCCCACTGTTGATGAACACGCATTAGCACAGTTGACGTTATGCTTGTAATGGCGTTGGTGATACGTTCCTTTAGATGATTTATGTCTCGTATCTTTTCCTGATACACCATGGCCTTCAAGTGCCCCCAAAGATAGAAATCAAGGGGGGTGAGATCTGGGGATCTGGGAGGCCACTCCACAGGACCACGCCGACCAATCCAAGCATCCGGAAACTGCTGATCCAAATACCGACGCACGTGAAGACCATAATTTAAATTTTCCTATGTATGGAAACTTACGGCCCACCCTGTAGGTACCTAAATAGGAATCTGGAAAGAAGAAAAACAAAAATAATGTAATATTAGGTCTTGTATCTGGTGCTATGAGTCAGCACCAGATTTAAGACCCTACCCCCTACCCCCCGATCTCAAAAAAAGTTGGTGAATGATCTATTCTGATGTAATTCGTGCCGGGGAATCCAATTTTGGCCATCCGAAAGCAAAAAAATTAATATTTAGGGTCGATTTTTACGATTTTTGGCCTATTTCCCACACAAATTCATATGGAAAAAGTGAGTATCGGTAGGGTGGGGGTAGCGAAGGTCCCACAGCCTTGATTTTTGGTGTGGATACTACTATTACAAAATGATCAACCTCACAATATGTACCTAAGCAAAATCTTGACCTTGACCCCTTTTCGACCCGGCCTAATATATATATATATATATGGTGGCTCATAAGTCAGGTCTAATAGGAAAATTTATTTTAAATGTTCAAATTGATGTCTTGTTTTGGGGCCCTTTTTTTTGTTGCGGGTAGAATAACGCACAATGGCTAATATAGAAGTGAGTTACACTCCTGAGGAAAAGGCGGAGGCCTTTCCTCACGAGTGTAACTCGCTTTCATATTAACCATTGCGCGTTATTCTACAGGGTGTCCACAATATCTTGTCACCCCAGTAAAATACTAACTGATTTTCGTTTTTCTCTCAGACCCATTTGAACTGTGTGAACGCAGCAACTATCCGATTGAACAACGCGTATTGGCTAGTATCTGTGTCCATGAGCGACCATGTAATGGCAAAACCACTGAAAATATTCGTGCAGACTTTCAGGACCGATTCAATCGTGCAGCTCTTCCAAAAAGGACTCTGTTGAGATGGGAAAAGAAACTGTTCGCAACGGGAACTGTAGAAGATAAACCAAGAACTGGCAGGCCATCTACCAGGCAACAACAGTGCGCATTAGTTGAGCAATCTGTGTCAAGATCACCAAAAAAAAATCGATCCGTAAGCGATCATCAGAGCTTGGACTACCACGATCAACACTGCACAAGCGCATCAAAGTGGACTTAAAGCCGCATCCATATCTGAAAAACGTAACTGCATCAGTGATAAATGGGTCTGAAAGAAAAACGAAAATCAGTATTTGACTGCGGTGACGAGTCATTGTGGACACCCTGTACCTGCCCCCACAAAAGAAGGTCCCAAAACGAGACATCAATTTGAACATTTGTTTCAGTTCTAATGTATTATTTTTGTAAATTTAATTTTAAAAATTTTCCCATGAGACCGGACTTATGGGCCACCCTGTATATCATTATCAACTTTCATTGTTGAACTAAAAATGCATCTACAAAAGAAAAAATTAGAAAAACACGTATTTTATCAGCTCGCTGTATCCCTAAAAAAAATTTAATGCGTAACCCCGGCTGAGAACCCCTGACGAAATGCAAAAACCTTCGAGACGTCACTTGGGTTCAAAACACTTGTCTCGCTTTTTCGATTTAATAGAGGAAAAGTTAGGTTAGGTTAATTAGTTTTTTAGATATATGGATACCTCGTTCATGCGGCGGCACGCACACTGTGTGTGTGTGTGTGTGAGATGGTTGACACCCGAAAATTAAGTAAAAGGCAATAGGAAAATTTAAAAGTTTCAAATTTATTCCGTTAAAGAAGGTTTATTTTAATTCCTAAAGGAAAAGTTTGAAGAACTCGAGTATTTACTTATCTGATACAAAGATAATTAACGGAAGACATTGAAACTAATTAATAATTTTAGTAATTAAACATAATTACTCGTTGTAATAATATAAATTTAATAATTTAAGTGTGTCCCTTTCCTACCAGAATAGGGTGAGGGTAAAAAGGGACTTGTGGAACACACAACACACACACACACACACACATATATATATATATATATATATATATATATATATATATATATATATATATATATATATACATATACAGGGTGTCCGAGAATTATCTGTACAAATTTTGGCTGTTATTAAAAGTCAACCATGAAGTGTAGAAATTCCAGTGTTGTCCCATTTTACAGAGAATCTCATTAAGTTTTTTCTGATACCAAGTTTTGACAAGTTTTTTAAAAATTCCAGTGTGTCCAAACATTATCTGTACAATTTCATCTTTTAATAAAATTCTTGATAACACACGTAAAATTCTTAAACAAGATTATTTAGAATCTGTATTTTCAAAGGTTTCTTTTATTAAAGTAACGTTGTTACAAACATTCGATATGTGCACCATTAGTGATTCGCAAAACATCCAATCGATACTCCAAATGTTGCCATGTACGCTGCAGCATATCCACATCAATTCGCTCAATAGCAGCTGTGATTCTTGCTTTTAAATCATCAATGTCTGTCACCCGCGTACATTTCTAAAAAACTTGTCAAAACGTGGTATCAGAAAAAACTTAATGAGATTCTCTGTAAAATGGGACAACACTGGAATTTCTACACTTCATGGTTGACTTTTAATAACAGCCAAAAATTGTACAGATAATTCTCGGACACCCTGTATATATATATATATATATATATATATATATATATATATATATATATATATATATATATATATATATATATATTGTGTAGGCTGATCTAATAATATAATCTTTCATTAATTACGCTTAGATATTAGTCACAGCTGAATGCTTTTCGTTTTTATTGTTCATTAAAGCTTTATCTTTATACATGCATCAATGACAGGTTTGTAAGTGAATGGTATCGAATTACTTCTTCTTCAGTATGAAGTGTTCTCAGTTTCATTGTACAAATAAGTACAATTTAGGTTCTAGTAGGCGGAGATAATACGGAGGGTTGACAAATGTAAATAGACATCTTCACTTTTTTCCGTAGTTTTTGATTTGATAATAGAAGTTAATAAATAATAAGAGATTTATTGAATCAATACATTTAGAATGGTGGGTGGGGGGAGGTTCCCCTTTGCATTATGTAAAGATGACACGCGTTCTCGCATTCTATTGATGAGCTTTGTCATTTGTTATTGAGGACAATCGTCGTGGTGTCTATTTACTTTTGTCAAACCTCTTTCTGATGATAATGTTTAACCTCGATCTTCATAACGGCAAAGGTCACGCGACACAGAGGACCTACTATGTACGGCTTTACGCGAGATCCTAACTAACTACGGGTCGCTGCATCATCTGGAGGCGGGATGGTCCCCCATTCAACTTCTGCTTATCATAGCCAATGATACTTAACTTCGCTTATCTATCGGAAGCGGTGTTTGCGATAGGGTTCCTACGTTTTCCTGCATGGATAAAAGTGACGATTCAACATTCATTCCGAGACAATGTTTATGAAATATTATTTTAAAAGGATAAAAATTTTGATTTCTGAAGGACATAACGTTTTGCCGGTTTATATTATTCGATATTTATTATTTTAATGCGTGATTGTTTTCGAGGTGGGTTGATCTAGCGTGGGGGAAGTTTGTTATTTGTGGGTAATGCATGCTGTTAACTAATGTATACGAGTCTCGCTGCACGTAGTCGGTAGTCGAGGAATAATTAAACTATACGAGTACTGTATCAATGTTTAAAGAAAATAAATAGAAAGTTTGAAGTTATACGAATCCTTCGCGTGTTTGGTTCAGTTTATGTAGAGCGAACTTGGGAGCTTATATAAACGTAATTATAATTAAAACGTACGAAACGGGTGCATTTGTATTACTCTAGGAAGGAAGTACCCACTTGGGAGTTAAGATGATCCTCGTAGCCTCGTATACTCTGATTTGATAGTGCTCACAGTACATATGAGTAACAAATTCGGTAAACGAGGATAGCGGTTAATAATTAATTAGTGGAAGGAAGTATTCTACCCGAGAGGCTATATAAAGACTCGTGGCAACGTATATAAAGTGTATTTTCTCATGAAGTCTTTGGAGCACTTTCGTTGGTTTTACCTTTACATTTTAACCTGTCAGTGCCCGAGGTACCTTCCTGGTTTTGAATTGGCGAGTTATTGGCAACTTAACTTAATACAAATTAACGGATTTAAATGTGGACCACGACCATTCTGGGAACTGTATGATAGTCCCAGTGAGAAAAAGTATTGTCCTCTGTTGTCTCCATAGTTCACTCTTTGTCCATATATGTGGACAAGAAGTACTCGTTGATATAATAAAGTTAATTAATCAGATGTAGCAATGTGGTATGCCTAAAAGTGTCCATTTCTCGGATAGTGAGTAATCATAGCAAGAGTTAGGTACTCGTATCTTAATTATGAGTAATGTCATCTTGTTTTTGTGTAGACGAGATTGCTCACGAGGAATAATAATAATAATAATAATGATAATGATAACTTTAATCTTTGCTTATCTAACATTATAGACGGTTTTAAGTTACCGATTCCTCCTTCAACCCTTTAGAAGAGACCTAAATGTATAGTAGGTTTCGTTGAAGAAAGCCCCATTTTAAAAAGTGCCGGTCTTGCGCTTAAAATCTTGCTATAATATTTAATTTATGGACGTTGTGGCGATTAATCGTATCGTAATCGCGGAGCATTGATGTGACCATGAAAAGTTACTCTTCTGAAGCAGTTGGTGGTTTCATTTTACGTCCTCCTTCCATCAGAGGGCGCGCGGTGATATAAACTATAACTCCACCAACCGGGAAAAAATAAGTACCCTTTAAAACGAGAACTGGGTTGATCCAGATTACGAGCATCGGGTTCATCACTGCACTCCCTTCCCCAATTCTCAGACTGGTCTGGAAAAGTCCGTGAACAGGGCTCTTCACTCGCGGGATTAACGCAACATTTCATTACGCATTATGGGTTGGTTAAACACCGTGCTCGCGTCGTTTTGAGGTTGGTTGTCCTCTTCCGTAACAGTAAAAGTCATACATATACAGATTTACATGGGATCCGAACCACGGATCGTTACATCATCTGAAACTACCAGATCTAATATCGCTCAACTTCGCTTATCGACGGGAGAGCACATTATAACGATAATGAACACCGCTTTACTAATTATCATTAACCCTTCACGATTGATGAGTAATCTGGACATGAATATACTAAGTAAATAATAGTTCGTTATACAAAAATGCCCTTCATCATTCTCTCTCTCTCATATATATATATACACACACACACTATATATATATATATATATATATATATATATATATATATAATATATATATTAGTCGTGGACGGGATATCCGCATAATTTTTAACATCTGCATCCGCACTTCTGGCTGCGGATGTTATGCAAATATTACCTCTAATAAATTATGCACTTTACAATTAAATTAGCTTATAAAGTAGCTTATAAGGCCCAGTCATGCACATTTCATGTAAAGTATATATTAATTATTAATGAACAAACAAATATATAAACCTCAAAATATAAATACCTGGTAACGCAGAAAATTGAATGAAACTTGTTTCATTCAATTTTCTGTGGCTGAAACTCTTGAGAAAGTTATTATTTTTATTATAATGAAAACAATATTAATTTTAATTCTTATGCATTGCCTGCCATAATAGTAATATCACGAAATTTGAAAAATTATGTCATATATTCATAATTCTATATTATATTGATAGATTAACTAAATATCCGCTTCCGCATCCGCGGATAATGAAATTAAAGATCCGCATCCGCAAATGTTAAAAACTAACATCCGGTCCACCACTAATATATAATATATATATATATATATATATGGGTTGCCTCGATTAATTGGTTGATCATTTTTACGGCTGGATGACGTAACCTAACTTAATCTAATGTACATTATACTTGTCAATAGAATGTCAAGTCCATCAGATGTCATATTCCCAAAAGGAAATAGTGGATATTGTAGTTTCGAAAATCGCTAAAAACGAAAATAAATTCGCCAGAATGTCCCATCAGTTACTAGTTAATTTAACTAGTACAGTTCCCGTCGCTTCGCTGACGGTTAGACAGGCTAAACTACAGAAAAGAACGCAGCCGTGAAAATTTTGAGCTTCACATTGTGTCAACATTTCTGAATCTGGTATCTCCCAAAACCTCCTCACCCCCATTCATGCAACTTGGGGGCTAACCCCCCATTACCCCCACCCCCACCCTTCCCCCATTACTGCCCGGGATAAATTTCACAAACAGACAGGCTAAACTACAGAAAAGAACACAGTCAAGAAAATCTTGAGCTTCACATTTCCGCCCGTAATACAATTTCTGAATTTTTTTTACAATTTCTGAATTTTTTTCTCACAATTTTTTCTCACAATTTCTGAAAGTGTGACGGACAGACGGACAGACGGACAGCTCTCTTATTATAATATAGATTATTATTATTAGGGTTTTTTTCGCCGAAAAAAAATTAAATTATAAGTAAAAAATGCTAATTAATAACTTTTCGCCGAATTTATTTCCGCAACTGTTAACGACACTTTCTGCAAGTCACTCCGTTTCTCTTCATTATGCCTAATGCAATCTGGAGGTGGAGGTAGTAAATAATATCCGCAATTTGCATGATATTTAAAATAGATGCTGCTTTAGCAATTATTTCGGTAGTATAAACTTAATAACAGAACTTCGAAGTTAACGCTCTTTGTTAGACTGAACGATTTACAATTTTATGTGTTTCAGGAGCATGGCTTGTTCCTTAATTGTTGTTCCACTTTGGATGAAAAATGATGCACAAATATTGTGTGTGCGCGCGTGCTAAGCTGATTTAATTTACTAATAATTTACTAATAAAGTGATATATGTATATTGAAGATACGTTTAAATTTACGTGCTAGATACTTTTAAAATGCTTAAAATTCATCATTAATCCGGTTTAATATCGTGGAATACTTAAAAAAAGGCTTGCGCAGTGTTCATTTTTTATTTCAGTTCATGTAATTGCGCTTGAAAACTTGATTTCGTAAACCAGATTATGCACTGGGCCTATCAACATAAATTTTGTGTTTTAGTGACATTTGGGCTCCGTCTTGGCCAATGTCGTAACACCTCTTTCTATCGATCAGCGAAGTTAAGCGACATTGGGTTTGGAAAGTAGATGGATAGGAGACCATCCTCTCCGTCTAGATTATGTAGCGACCCGTAGTTCTGATCCCACGTAAAGCTGAAGATCCCCTCCGTCATACGACGACGGTAGATGTTGCGAAGGAGGTTAAACAACTCTATCATTATATTTTAGTGGCATTATTATTATTATTATTATTATGGGTTCAATCTTTATAAACGTTGGGCGGTCCATAACGGGTCATTTATAATCTCTATTATAGCGCGTACGTTTCACGAATTTTGCAGAACCCGTAGTAATCCGAAGCAGTCACGTATTTATTAATAATCGATAAAGTATTTTAATTACCTAGCAATTTAAAAACCAAGAAACACCGCAGGTAAACACGGAGTAACGTCACTAAATTGGGCGTGGCTATATTCTTTGGCAATGCCAAACGCACGATTACGTACAAGCAGTGATGGTGCACAGCTGCGGTTTTTTTATTTTCAACTGCTTGGGAACTATTTTCGGTCCACTTTTAATGCAGAGAACGTACATTACGTACTTGATCCGAGAATGTTTAAAATAAATACGTACATAGCGTCTCCTTAAAGTTACCTGGTAGAGTAAACTGGGGGGGGGGGAGTAAACCACTCTTTTTATTTGAGTATTTTGCAAAATATTGAAAACATTAAACCACCAAAGGAGCTCAAAAACATTACTCTATATCTAGGCTATACTACATCATACCGTAACAGTTGTAGACTTTTATTTATTAAATATATTTATCGAAAGATGAAAAGGACGTAAAAAAAAATTCAAAATTATGAACACAAGGTTTGATAGTACTAAGAAAAGGAGATTAGTTTCATGATATAACTAATAAGTAGGCCATCCATATTTGTTATACTCTTATAAATTATAATACTAAGAAATATAAAATTTTGAATATATACCTACACTGAACGAAAATAATACATAGGAAACACCTCCTAACGATTGTCTTTATTGGTTACTCTATTCAAGTTACTATATTGTTGGGTAAATTGAACTATCACGGATAATCATTCTAGATTACCATATACAATATATATATATATATATATAACCTCTGGTTAGCTTCCGCCCGAATTGTTCATTCTGACGAGGGTCAAGCTTTTCACTCCACCTTAGACCTACAGTTTAACGTGGAATCCGAACCACGCCCCACCAGCAGCCCAGCGTCTTAACCACGAGGCCACCCTTTTATCAACCAACCACTTTCTTTATTGTGTGGAAGGATGAACGTCATCGGGTCTCGAGTCCCGGGGCCGATGGATTCGTAGTCAGTGACGCTAACCACTACAACCGAGGCGTATATATATATACACACACACACACACACCTAAACCCCCAAGTAGCGCCAATAGTAAGCCGTCTTTTTTACCAATTACGTCAAACTTTGTAAACAAATCTGATTTTCTTGCATGACCTACTTTTTTGAGGTTAGGTTACGATAGGTTAAATTAACCTAACCTAAAGCAAATCAGAGGGTGTGTAAAGTGTGAGGAAGCACAAGAGACGATTTATTTGAGTTCGAGTTTTTAAATTAAAATCGTAACGGGAAGGAAATTTAAAAAATAATTATTGTATAAAGGTAAAAAAACGTTTTCTCTAAACTTTATTATAGAATTATAGAATTTGTCCCACCCCCACCTCCCCTCTACTTTAACCCACGCCAAAGTGATTAAAATTTTGAAAATATAAAATATGTAACCTGTTTGACCTACTCAGTAAAAAATGGGCATGGATAAAAATTTACACAAATGTTCGACCAACTTGGATATAGATATATGTATATATAATTGTTTCTTTATTTTCTAATTTTACTGTAATATAGCTTTATTTAAGTTATCTCAGACAATTGAATAATGTTTCGTAATTACACGAGAATAGCTAATTTGCGGATACAAATTATTCATAAGAAAATTTAGGAAGGACTGTTGATGTCAAAAATGATGGCATGTCAAGCTATAAGGCTGCGAAAGAATTTGGGGTCCCGAGAAAAACCTTGGCAAAGCATTGGGCTGGGATAAAGTGTACAAAAATAGGCTCAGGACGACATATTTATCTGTCAAATGAACGAGAAAAATATCTCGTAACACTATGTCATTCTTGCTGATTTTGGATTTCCAGTGAAAAAAAACAACGATTTTTTTTTTTTTTAAATATTATTAACCTCTAATAACCCCCAACAAATGACATCTGGAGGTAAAATGAATATTAGCTTGAAATAGTTCACTTCACCTTAAATTTGGGGTAAAATGAAGTAGTAAACCTGGTTTTAAAAAATGGAACACGTTGGTTCATCTACATTATTATAACTTATTTTAATAATTTTTACTTAATAATAGAGATCTATAATGCAAATTTAAACAGTGTGCTTATTCCATTTTTAAAAAATTATCTTGGGAAAACCCCCCAAAAGCAGTTCACTTTCCCCCAAAGTTACCTCATAATTTAAAAGCTACTCGACCAAATGTTAAGTTAATAACCCGTTCTTTACAGTGATCCAATATTTACATTTTGTTTGTGTGTATTTAAAGAACAATACAGGAGTATCGTTATATGTTTTGTGGGATTATTATTTGTGTGTGTGTGGGGGGGGGGGGTTACTATCATCTATATTTTAAGTGAATTATGCTCGTATATTGCCCATGAAATGATACTTGCTTAATTACTCGCTCGCTTTTCTGAACCATTTGTCTCAATGGAAACAGTTTTTATGGATCTTGTATATATATATATATATATATATATATATATATATATATATATATATAATGATATTGAACATGAATGCTCCTCAACAAAGGACGCTTAATGGGAGTGTTTAAGAAGGGAGTTTTCCCCCATTGTTATTTATAGTCAGTTGAAGGTTTAGTTAGCCTTGGTAAGGTTAGGTTAAATTAACTTAGGAGAAGAATGTGCAAAAAGTTATTTTGTGGATGAAGGTGAATTTTCCCAGAGAGAGAGAGAGAGAGGTCCAAAATTAGGCCTTCCTAACTGACAGCAAGAAAAGACATGCGTCATCTGGTCGTGTGTGCGCGCATATTTTGTTTTTCTTTTTTTTTTTCGAATGTCGACCTCTCTCTCTCTCTCTCGGGATAGGACTTTGTTGTTATCCTTCCTGCTCCTCTTTACGAACGCGTCGGAGGAGTAGTGAGTTTCATTACTCCAACTGTTTCCCCCGCCTCCAAAACTACTACTATCCAAACGCCAAACGCCCTCGACACTCTCCTACGAATGTATCACGTGACTGTAATATCTTTCCGGGCCTAATCGATAAAGTGGTCTGAGGCCTCTTCTCAGACTCCCTTTAAATGCTTCTATTAACCGTCTTCGCTTTTAAAGACTTTCTTCAGTGGGCACAAACCTTTAATTTGGAGCCGATTCTCGCCCTCTTCCTTTATAGCCGTCTTCTGTTTCTTTTGCTTCTGCTTTCGTCCTGGCCTTCGTCTTCGTGCGTCGTAGGAACTTGCACCTCTCTCTTCGTCAGGCGCACACACATTATATATATATATATAATATATATATATATATATATAATATATATATAAATAAAATGTGGTGTACAGTTATGTTCATTTTGCACGCGGATGTACAAAAGCAACTTCTGCACTAATTGAAATTTTATATCTATTTCCTGTCCTTGTGCATGCTCATTTATATGACGTTTAGGTTCTCTCTCTCTCCTCTCTCTCTCTCTCTCTCTCTCGATGTATCTATTTTTTCGTGAATCTCCGCATGATATCTGATTCCCGCATTGCTTCAAACGCACAAACAATTACTGAATCCATTGGAGTGAGTGACAGGTATCCAATTTGTGTTTCTGGCATAAATATTGGGTGAACCTCGTTACCTCCTGCAGAATTACAGAAGTCTATTTTGAGGTAAGGAAAGGAGGCGAGACCAAACAAGGTTCTTGAGTCCATTTTATGGTATTAATTCCTAAACTCGGAAATGGTGTAGCTCTGAGTTTGCAATGTTTTCAGAACATAGACTAACTTGCTGGTCTCTCTCTCTCTCTCTCTCTCTCTCTCTCTCTCTCTCTCTCTCTCTCTAGACTAGTTTTGCATACCGTCCCTAACATAATTTAATTTTTTTGTCCCCCTGTCTAGATGTCTGGCTGTCGCGCACGAATATGTCTGTCTGAATTTTTTTTTTTTTTTTTTGTCTCCAGTATGTTGTTTTGTCTGTAATTGCGTCTGATTTCTGTTTTCCTTTCTGTCTCTCTTTGGAAAGTTCTTTTGTATGAGTTTGTCGAGAGAGAGAGAGAGAGAGAGAGAGAGAGTCCTTGCTTGCTTGCCTGTTTATATCCCCCTTGATCTGCATCGTTCACCCACGCGAGTTCTTTCTCTTTGAAGTCGACTTGTTACATTGAGATAGTGCCTCGTACTGCACTCATTTGTTTTATTTACACTTCGAGGCAGGCATCGAGTCGTATCATACTGCATTTGCCAGTCTACACGAACTAATTAGACGTTCAAACGCAGTAAGAATTTTTTTTTTTTTTTTTTTACCTGCGCTCCCAAAGACAAGTGTTTGGCAGTCCCTAGAACACTTATTTATATCGTAAAATATAAACAACAATAATGCGAAAGTAATTTATAATTTCAATTTTTCAATATATATATATATATTATATATAATATATATATACATATATATACAGTATATATATATATATATATATAGAGAGAGAGAGAGAGAGAGAGAGAGGAGAGAGAGAGAGAGAATACTAAAAACTCTTTTCCGGA
>JAJOZX010003640.1:325000-375000 GCA_023014485.1 Bathynomus jamesi
TGTATGGCGAAGGGTCTCTTCGCTTTCTTATGGACGTGCATTCCTATACTTTGATCGATGCCTTGCCCCATTGAGAGGTTTGGAGGCGTTTGACTGGGCACCACCTGCCCTCCCCCTGGGTGAGGCATGAGCTTATGGGGATGCTGAAGGGTCTCTCGGGGGTAGATTCCCTCCATGTTGCTGACGTGATAAAGCTGCCCTTTATTCGGATGGTCGACCGGAGAGCGGGAGTAGAATACTTCGGCTGGAGAATGTGAAGTCATCGACTCACGAAAAAAAGGAGTGTTTTCCGCGGGGGATCCGTGGGACTGGTCTTCGAAAGAAGATACCCGCAGGCACGCCTGAAGGTGGTTATTAAGGAGTGCCGAAGGTGATCCTGCGTAATGCCCCATCGACTGGTTGAGGTGCGTTCTCTGCATCGAAATTGGGATGGGGCTGGTGGAGTGCCTGTTCAGGTTGTGGCCTCCCTCCACTCCGAAGTGGGGAATCCCTCCCGCGGTTGAAATGGGAGCGTGAAGCTCATTGTGGGGGGCGGTCACAGTCTCTTTGGCAGATGGGTCTTCGGGGTAAGAAGGGGTCATTGCTGGGTATTTATAGGAGGTATTTCCTCCTTTGGGCACGAGACCAAAATAATACCAAGTGGGTTCACTGCGACCTCCAAATTTTCTCACTTCTACGTTCGGAAAGCAATGTTTTACGAGTTTCCCGAAGTAGTTCAACGTGACTGGATTCTCGTTCATGGAAGCACAGGAGGAACAGTAGTTTTCAAACACTTCGCTTTTCATTATGATTTTTTCCTTTCCCGATTCGTAATTCCGTCGAAGAAAATCGATCACGATTTCAGCGCTGCGATTGTCCGTAGCTATTTCCTTTTTGCGAGACCTCTGCGCGGGGTCTTTGCCGCTCATGTACAGGTGGAGGGGGCTGGAAGGCTTCACCGCGATGCCGCAGTAGTGGTACTGAGGCTTGAGCCTTCCGCCTAACCTTCGGATAGAAACGTTGGGGAACACCTGTCTGACGATTTTACCAAACACGTTCATTTCGAATGGCGTCTGACTGATGCTCCTCGCGTATGTATCGTAATGGCGGTAAGCGTCTGCTTTTAACACGCAGGAATCGGGAACGGAATGGAAGTTATCGGTGAGCCACTTTCGCAAGTAAAACTTTCCGTCTCTTAGTACCTCCGGGGTGGAGTGAATGTCTTCTTCAGCTTGGTTACAGTGGAACGAGAACCCTTCGTCAGGGGGCTCTTCTTCTTCTAGAGTGAGTGGAGAGGAATGTGATGTGGATCCGTCGGCAGGAGAGAGCTCCATCGCATTCTGGGTCGTTTCTTCCTCCACCCATTGCGAGTCGTCCTGACAGAGCCCTTCTATTCTGCCGAAGAGACGCGAGTTCCCCATGACACGAATGCCCTCATAGAAGGTTTTCCCAGAAGGGTGGATCATTGTGACGACGCCTCTAAAGTTCTTTAGCATCGTTTCGTCAAAGAAGGTCATTGGGAGCACAGTCATTTTGAGCATATCGCAGTACTTTTCGTACAAGTCGTAAACCTGATCTCGATTCACGTGGACTCCTTTCGATTCCTCGAAATTGTGAAGAATCCAGTTTTTGAGGGTGGAGGCCGACTGAGATTCTAGACTGTCGTCGGCGAGAAGATGGACTTCGTTGTCGTCTCTTTTGTTATCCGAGGGATCGTCATTCCACGACGATTCGTCATAATAATGAAATCGGGGTTTGTAAATTCGACGCGACCTTGCTTCTTTCGTCGGAGGACTAGGCGAGTTGCTGCTGGCGAATGCACTGACGGAAGGAGGTCTGTCAGGTGTTCGACGTTCGCACACATCTCTGGCGATGTGTAGATCGAGAGGTTCTTCTTTAATCATTAAGTCTACCTCTTCTATGGGCTCGTCTTTCAAGCGAAGCGAAGATAAAGTATAATCAACAGGTTCGGTGTCCTCCTTCAGGAAGCGGTCGAAAGTATACTGTTGAAGGTGCGGAGACGTCGTCCTCATTTCGGAGTCGTAGCTGACGGTGTGAATGCCGTGTTGGGAGGCGATATCTGACATGTCAGATTCTGGACTTCTGCAGGAGAATTCCTCTTCCTCTTCCTCCTCTTCCGTATGGTCGATGGTTTCTCTGTAGGAAGGCCTGCTGCCGCCGTTGCCGAGGACTTCGTCTATGGGTGAAAGATACTCGCAAGGCACGAGCTCGAGTGCCATCGGGTTAGGGCGTTCCTGAATACCGAAATAATATTTCTGTTGGTTTGTGCGTGGACCTAATTTGCGTTTCGTTACATTCCGAAAGGCATGATTGACGACCATACCAAAATATTGGATCGAGAGGGGGTCGATTCCCCTCGGTTTGCAGAATGTCAAGTAACCTTCATAAACTTCCGTTTTCACGACGGATGCATCGTTCGAGGCGACATAATTGGCATGCAACCAACGAAGGCAGTTGTGAACCTCCGTCTTGTCGGTAACGAGTTCTCTCTTTCGTAGTCGCCTCTTCGGTCTCGTCGTCGTCGTATTGTCGATGGCGTAGGGCGACGTTTCTTTGGCTCGAATACCGCAATAGTAGTATTTGAGGTTATCTCTTCCTCCCAATCTGCGTATGGTTACGTCAGGAAACACCGATTTGACCACGCGTCCAAATATGCTCGTTTCCATTGTATTCCTGCCTTGTTCACGGCAATATTCTTCGTAATGTTTATACATAACTGATTTGGCCACAACCCCTTCTTCATTGCGTTCGTAGTGTATCTTCACCCACGACTTTGCTTGAGAGCAACTAAGTGCCATAGTACTCAATGAACCTTTACCGGCTCGTGACACCATCGAATCTTAAAACAGAGTGCCACAAAGCAGTTTATAGTCCAAACTGCTTGTACAAAATCATCGTACAATTCAAAATAAATTTTCACTTATTTTCTCAAAAACACTTCTACTACACAATTTTCTCTCTTCAAATTTAGGAACTGTGGTAATATATATATATATATATATATATAAAATAAATATATATATATATATGTATATAAGTATGTATGTATGTATTATTATTGTTATTGTTATTTCCTTTTTTAATGAAAATGGGTTTAAATTCGACTGCAATGTTGCAAGCGGAACAAAATAAGAAATACTGTCCGTGTTTACAGAAACTGCAGTCTCCAAGCAACTAGAAATACACTGATGATAACGCGAGTAATATATTTAAATTTGTATAATCCTTTTTTGCAATAAATAAGTACGTCAAAAAAATGGAGTTAATGTAACTTCAATTTTCCAAGTAGGAACAAAGTTAGCACGGATAACTGCGTGGCACGTAATTCTCAACACCACGGCTACTTGTTTACTGACAGAACAACGCACATGTGAGATGAGTAGACCTGGATAACAACAATCGTGCCAGACATAAGATTCCACAACGCAAGGTGTATTACACTGTTACTGTTCAACCAGTTTTTTAATTTATTATTTTCTAGTCTTTCGTAACTATTAAAGTTTTTCACCGCTTTCTTCCAACTACTTTGATTGAGATGCAACTTATAAGTGATGCCACTAGTAATAATTACAAGGTCTTATGATCTCCATTGAGTAATATTGGAAATGCCGGAGAGGAATGTTCTTACCGTAGATATTAATGACGTCATGTTTTACAACCAATCAGCGTCGGGGGTTTGACTTAGTGGGAGGAGTCCAATGAGTCACTCACTGACTGGCGTTCTCGAAACACACGCCCACTTATGCACCACAGGTAAACGTTTGAGTGCATTTCAAGTGAACAGCAATTCGATGAATGGCTGTAGTTCATAAACAAAAAGAGCAAAATGAGAGAGATAGAGAAAGAGAGAAAGTGCTAATGGATATTAAGAAATCTATACCTACATGAGACTAAGAAATATCTGATTACTATATATATATATATATATATATAATATATATATATATATAGTTATAGTTATAGTTATAGTTATAGTATATTCACGGTTAAAAGCAGAAATGTTATTAATGGCTTGACTCCCGAACTGCACTCACTACGTAATATTCATTCTTAACTTCTATGTAAGAATATTGATTTTTGTCTGACTTAGTATAGTAGGTAACATTTTTAATCGTTCATCCTTTGTTACTTGAATTTTTGTTCTGGAAATAACAATAAAACAAGTTATTTATTTCTTCCTTTGAAGTGCCGTAATTTTTAGAGAAC
Organism: Bathynomus jamesi; assembly: GCA_023014485.1. Lineage (NCBI taxonomy): Eukaryota > Metazoa > Arthropoda > Malacostraca > Isopoda > Cirolanidae > Bathynomus > Bathynomus jamesi. The sequence goes on from JAJOZX010003640.1 coordinate 329,207, forward strand.
TACGTTTTCACAGAATTGATATAGATCATTTGAACGTTGCCTAGGTCCTACAGACGCTTAAAAGTAATTAAGAAGGAAGGGTTTGACTAATGTCACATGACGAAATTTGCGTCGTAATTCCATGTAATATCGTATCTCGTGCTTTTATTGATAAGCTCTACGTTTTCTCCTTATACCGGAAATACTGGGTTACATTTTACATTTCATCCAAAGATTTCATGTTATACAAACATTTTTTTTTTTTAGTATTGCAATTTCTGAGTTTAAAAAAAAAAAAAGTGTTAAACATATACGATAACATAAATGACGTAAAAATGGCAACGTTCCGTACAACTCATGCTTACTAGCACGTTTGATAGCGGAGGAGGGCGGGCGTACGATGAATGACTTCAGCTGAATAAACATTTCTTACATCTGTTTCCTCTGATACATCTTATTCATCATTCATTATCAACACAAAAAGTTAGTTCAAGCTCGTCGTACACGCAACCATAACATAAATAATCTTTATACAAGAAGATTTTTGTTTTTACGATATTTATGAATGGTCACCTACAATATGAATGGACTTTGTGTGTGTAATATTATATACAGATGATTCATACGTCTATACGTGATATAGAAATTCTTTCATGATGTTTTTCAGCTTACCTAAGAACTTTGTACAAGCTCTTTATGGAGTTATATTGAACTAAAAAAGAAAAGAAAAAAGAAAAACACCGAGTCCTTTCAGTAAAAAATGTAGAACGGAATACTAAAAAGCATTGGCAAAACTGAACTAAAAAAAACGTTTTGACCCGGTTACAAATACTTTTAGTTAATTACTTATTTTTTGTTGTTACGTTAATGAAAGGTATTCGTGTTAATTGACAGATAGCATTAGTTATGACCCAATCAAAATACTGCTACGCTTAAAGTTGTAATATATATATTATGGTAATCACATTTTAAAAGAACTTTCGAAATATGACTGATTCTTTTGGTAATGAAACTCTGATATTAACAATTACGACTAGATATTTATACAAACTGAAATATTAATAATAAATTTAAAAAGTTCAAATTTAAAACCATTTACATTTTTTTATTTTTTATAATAATATATTAAAAAAAATTAAATGTATATTACGAAATTAAAGCGTAGAAAAAACATTAAAATTCATCCACTTTATAACGCCATTTAATAATAATAATAATAATAAAATGCTAAATAATATTAATAACTTTTAAAATGTTAAGATACAAGTAAGTTCTAAAAAGTCTTCTTGCGCGGAACTTTTTGTTTCTTTCCAGAGCAAATGAAAGCGTTTCACTCAAAAGTGTGAAAGTCTGGAAAAAAATCTATATTAACTTAATTCACGTTTCTAGATTCAACAATCCTTAACTACTGTTCGTGTCTGGCCGATTCGACAATACAGGGTGGGCCGTAAGTTTCCATACATAGGAAAAATAAACATTTTGTTATGGACAACCATTTTTATTTATATAATATGCTCTACATGGTTGCCATTGTTTTGAAAACACATTTCAATACGTGTTCCCCACTGTTGATGAACACGCATTAGCACAGTTGACGTTATGCTTGTAATGGCGTTGGTGATACGTTCCTTTAGAGTTTAGATGATTTATGTCTCGTATCTTTTCCTGATACACCATGGCCTTCAAGTGCCCCCAAAGATAGAAATCAAGGGGGGTGAGATCTGGGGATCTGGGAGGCCACTCCACAGGACCACGCCGACCAATCCAAGCATCCGGAAACTGCTGCTGATCCAAATACCGACGCACGTGAAGACCATAATGAGGTGGAGCTCCATCTTGCTGGAAGTAAACTGGGAAGTTACCTTCCTCGTTTAGCAGGGATGGGAAAATCTCTTCTTGCAACATGTTAAGATACCTTTCGGCATTAAGATTTCCACTGACAAAAATTGGTCCAATAATTCTGTCACCCCATATCCCGGCCCACACCATCACTTTACCGGCACCTTGCATCTTCGTCGGACTCAGCCAGTTAGGGTTAGCATTACTCCAATAACGTATGTTTTGCCGATTAACCTCTCCATTGACGTAAAAATTTGCTTCATCAGTAAACAAGATCTTACGTCAAACGCATATTCTTAGGGTATCTGAAACATAAAAACAAACGTTTAATTTTTCCTATGTATGGAAACTTACGGCCCACCCTGTAGATGAGAAATCGGATTAACGAATGAATTGGGTGTTCGTTGTCTTCTCGTTATTAACTAATATACGGAGTGTTTGTTCGTTTTCAGCAATGATTCAGTTCGGGTACAGAGAAACAGTGATAAACGTTCGTAATTCACGAGGGAATTTTTAGCTATTAGATTGCGTAGTCCAGTGTTACGCAACCAGGGGTTCGAGGACCACTAGAGGTCCGCGTGTGCTTTCCAGAAAGCCCATAGAAGAAAACCTGAAGTACACGTTGTTCGCCCTGTAGTGAAAACTACATGGATGGGCAATGGCAAAAAAAGGCAGTTATTTTGAATACGTTTATTCGCATATTTTTGTATTAAACAGAGATTGATAGTGCATTTTACAGTTGAAAGCTAAAGTCCTCCTTTATTATTTACGTAAACAAAGAGAAATAAATAATAAAAATACAAAAAAAAAGAATAAATATATATATATATATATATGTATAGAAACGACGTAAGTATAGAGGAGTGTTCTGCACACGAGGAAGAGAAATAACAAACAAATGAAAAATAAGGCACCCGCCCGGGAATCGAACCCAGGATCTTCCGATTGCCGGTCAGACGTGCTAACCACTACACTACGGAGCCACGATAGTCAGAAGTTGTAATTCTCCTACTCAAGGCATTGGTTTCTGCCCGATGTAGGAGAATTATAACTTCTGACTATCGTGGCTCCGTAGTGTAGTGGTTAGCACGTCTGACCGGCAATCGGAAGATCCTGGGTTCGATTCCCGGGCGGGTGCCTTATTTTTCATTTGTTTGTTATTTCTCTTCCTCGTGTGCAGAACACTCCTCTATACTTACGTCGTTTCTATACGTTAATATACTGCGTGGTCATTGCAGTTATTATATATATATATATATATATATATATATAATTGATAGGTTTGTTTCTATGAAACCTTAAACGTATAATAAAAAGAAAGACCAAAGACGCAACATACAACATGACTTCAATATAATCCCGACGTTTCGAGAGATACAACCCTCATCTTCAGGGTAAATTCTAAAATTGACCCTGCTGTTTTAGAATTTACCCTGAAAATGAGAGTTGTATCCCTCGAAAGGTCGGATTTATATTAAAGTCATGCTGCATGTTCCGTCTTTGGTCTTTCTTTTTATTATATATATATATATAACCTTGGTTTTGCTTCCGCCCGAATTGTTCATTCTGTGAAGGTCAAACTTGTCACTCCACCTTAGACCTACGGTTTAACGTGGAATCCGAACCACGCGCCACCAGCAGCCTAACGTCTTAACCACTAGGCTACCCAGGGTACCCATTTATCTACCGACCAATTTTTTTGTGGAAGGATGAACAGCTGGGGTTTAGCTGTGCGCCGCCTGCCGTCACCGGGTCTCGATCCCAGAGCCGATGGAATCGTAGTCAGCGACGCTAACCACTACACCACCGAGGCGCATAATTCACACACACACACACACACACACACACACACACACACACACACACACATATATATATATATATATATATATATATTTTTTTTTTTTAATCAATCAATGCGCATTCATAGCTTAAGTAGAAGTGTGAGAAGTTGAAATTTTTTTCACATTTTCACATCATTTCGCCCATATCCCCATTTCAGGGTAAGAGCAGCTCGCAGCAGCATTGCCAAGCAAACAGGAGTCAATGTACTAACGAAGCTTCCTTACGTAGTTCACCACTGAAAACAACAATGGTCCGTGTTATTCTATTTCAAAGAACGTCCAAATCCATATTTGCTTTCCCGCAATTTCCGTTAGTTTGTATCGCAGACACCTCCAGTTATTATTAGTCGAGATGCACGATTCTTCAGGAGCAAGATGCACCATAAGTTTTTGTTTCTTCCCCAAGGCGGCGCAGATTTACCCGTATGAATCAGATATATATATGTTTTTAATAGAACGTGGCAATACGTGTCGGAGGGGGTTGACACGGTTACCAAGCTAAATTGTAGGGGTCCCATCCCTCAAAAAGGTTGGGGACTACTGGTCTAGTCCACACGTTCTACCTGGATGGCAGGTGCATTTAAAATTATGGTTCCGGAAACCGCATTAGGGATTGTTGAATGGAAGAAGCCTAAATGAAATGAATATGGGTCATTATCCAAACTTTTACACTCTTGAATGAATCTCTCTCATACTGTCTCGAAAAACAAAATACTTAAAAAAAATATATATATATATTTTTAAACTAAACTGGCAGTTAACTTTTAATTTTTTTTTTAAATTTTTTTTTTTTTTTTTTTTAGTATTTCCTCATTAAATTGCGTTAAACTCGAGTTTAGTATTTTCTTTACAAAAATTTTGAAATAATTCGTTTCATAAAAGGTATTTTGTAGTCTTTAGTTTAAACGTTTTATTTTGTATTTATTTATTTATTTTGATTTTTTTATTAATAATATTTTAGTTTGCATTTATGTTAAATCGAACTATTTACGATAATTTTAGAACTCCTTAATAGTATGTCATCAGTATATATATATATATATATATATATATATATATATATATATATATTGTATTAATTTTTATGCCGTTTTAACCTTGTAACGCTTCCACGATTGAGGGTTGACGTGTGTGTGTGTGTGTGTGCGTGTGTTATATACAGAAGCACGGGTGTGCTGAATTCGAGATTCAATACCTTAAAAGCGCTCAACTTTTACTTCCAGTGACGATCCAAGGAAGTTACATCACATTACCCATGGCACACGTTTCAGTCTCTCTCTCTCTCTCTCTCTTACCACATAAACACCTTTCACGGTGGGAGACCCAAGTTGAAACGACGACATTCAAAGAGTTGGCAGACACACACACATCACAGACATCTAATTATTGAAAATACACTCTCACACTTGCCAACCTTGTTAACAGACTAGATAAGTATTTTGTAGAAATACATAATTTTCTACTGAATAAAAAACTAAAAAAAAAAAAAATGCATGGCATGGATTTGGTGAATTAAGTTGCGTTTCTGCCGTCCCTATTTTTTTTTTCTCTTCCTTCTCTTGGTGGGCTGGGTGCACGTGAAGGGTGAGGGTATGATGTGGAAAATCTGATTTCCTTTCTCGCTTCCTGTTTCAACCCCTTTCCCGTAGAAGCATTTCATCACCTTGCCGGCGTGATGGCTTTACGCGTACATGGGTGTAGACATGGAGAGTTTACTTTATTCTTTTGGGGCTAGCCTAGCGTGGGCCATGGGGGTCTTCGTTAACCCGATACCTAGGTAAATGGAGCTGTAAATATTTTGTATAAATCAGAACGTATGTTCGACGTTTTTGTAACGCTACTAAGTAGTTGATATAGGAGTAGCACAAATATATTATTATGTTAGTTTATACAACCATGCTTTCTAATGTACGATTTCTATATGTACAAGACGTAATTGTCGAGTTATCTTATATATTTTCCTCTTTCCTGTAAAGTTTCCTTGGCTACTTTTCCAGGGTCAAGATATTTTCTTTAACCTTTTTCCGTACCCGCCTCTGGTGTGGGGAGAGCCATATCCTTTTCTATCCACTTTTCTACTACTGCTAGAATAATTAAGAACTGCACTTATTTAATAACAGGAACTTCCCCGAGTGGACCGAAAGGTCTTTGAGGCTTCCTCTCGTCCTTGTAACTCTCTCTCTCTCTCTCTCTCTCTCTCTCGTTGGTATTGGTATGTGAGGACGCGAGATGATGGCATTTCTCCTTGCCGAAGGCCTAACCTAATTCCGAATGGACATGATCAAGGTGTGCACCTGGGAAGCTGACATGTACCTGGTCGTACCTGTCTTAGAGGTAGGTTGCATCATCATCATCATCATCTTGGGAATAGCGGTACACTTTTAAAAGCAAGGAGGAGTCACAAAAACTTAAAATTTATGTATCTTTTTCCCATTTACTATCAGTTATATATATATATATATATATATATATATATATATAATATATATATATATATATATATTTTACTCACCCTTCAAACAATGGTCGTTTATGGCCGTTTTTTAGAGCGTTTGGAGACGTTTTATAAACATTTCTGAACGTTAATAGTAAATGCCCTCTTTTACCCTTTCACTCATTCTTCTTCTTCTTCTTCCGCAGCTTATTATCCCATCTTTACATGGGGTCGCTGTTTTTGGTTCGTCTTCTCCACTCTCCCTGTCGTATACCGCGTCCTCCTCCAAGTCCTTCTCCCTGATGTCCGCCACCACACAGTCCCTCCATCTCGTCTTCGGTCTTCCTCTTCTTCTCCGTCCCGGCAACTCCATCTCCAGCACTCTGCGCCCCACATACTCCTCCTCTCTTCTCCTGACGTGTCCATACCACCTCAGCCTGGCCTCCTGCACCTTCTTAGATGCTTCCGCTACCGTCACTGTTCCTCTTATATGCTCATTTCTGACCCTATCCCTCCTCGTCACTCCACACGTCCATCTCAACATCTTCATTTCAGCCACATCGATTTTTCTTTCATTGCTCTTCTTCATTGGCACAGTCTCCATTCCATACAACATTGCCGGCCTCACCACTGTTTTGAATACCTTTCCCTTCAGTTTCACTGGGACCCTCTTATCACAGAGCACCCCTGATACGTCTCTCCAGTTCTTCCACCCCGACTGTATTCTACAGTTTATCTCTCTCTCTGCTCCCCCCTCTGCATCCACTGTTGACCCCAAGTATTTAAAATACTCCACCGTCTTAACACGCTCTCCACTCAATGTCACTTCCCCTCCTCGGTCCTGCTACACATCACATCTCATCTCTTACCCTTTCACTCATACCCTCGTTAATCATCGTTTTCACTCCTAGTGCATTATTCCGTTGTCTTCTTACATCTAGAAAGGGACCCCCTAAAGGTGTTATATGCTCATGATTCTCACTGCCATAGTTATTTCGCTTTCGATTTTTTTCTTGATGGAGGAGGGAATTGCTCGCCACACTCTAAAATCTGTCCGCTGCGTGTGCCTTGGATCCGAGAGGAAAAAATAGACTAAACGTATTCTGGGTATAAAGTATATAAAGAGTACACCCGGTAGACCGAAAGTACACTAAGAGTACACAGATTTTTTTAAATCTTTGGAAGTGTATACTCTGTGTATTTTTCACTTAGTTGCAGAGGACACTGTTTGTCAAGAAGATAACTGTTTTATCTACTCTTTATCTACTATCGACTTGCTATATACAGTATGTACCCTTGAAATATTTTATACTTTATACAATTTTATTCCTTTTTCTCCGCTCGGATCTAAGTAGGGGTGGGTGTTAACACCAAGTTTGGAATATAAGGTACACAAAAATGTAACGTGGTTTTTCTCCTTCGTATTCAATAGGAGTACGCCATTCCTCTAGTGTAGATTCTATGTAGCTGTCGAATGCTGTTCTAAATGGGTCAACTTGCACGCACGCACACGCAAACGTTTGTGTGTGTGTGTGTGTGTGTGTGTGTGTGTGTGTGTTAGGGGGGCTAGAGAGAAACGTAGATTTAACTGTCACATAATTCTTTCGAACAAAATGTGGTGTGTGTATATATATATATATATATATATATATATATATATATATATAAAATTGTCTGTGATATTTTAAGAGTATAAAATAACTTGAGTACTGAAACTTGAAGTGTTATATAGTAAACGGCTTATAGTACACTTAAAATGAAAAAGCAAACACACCTTGACTGTCGTGATCATTTTCAAAGTATTCATCAAAGTGCAAAATGTTAAGATTATAAGTGAGAGGGAACATTCTTAATAAAAGCTAAATAAATATGTCTCATCTGATGTTTCCTAGTTAAGATGAACTACATTATAGCTATATCGTTTCATCGCTTTTCGCGTGATCAGTGAAATTAAGCGACGTTGCATCTGGTTGGTAGTTGGATGGGTGGCCGTTCTCCGAGTTCAAATGATTGTACAGCGAATCATTGTAATATATGGTTTCCACTTTATTTAGGGGAAGGTTCTCTCTGTCATATGACCCCGTGTCAAGTAACATATTCATTCTGCTTGGTTGTTTAACTTTGGTGATATCTTAATAATTTCGCGTTTGTGGACCTTACGCATTTATTCTACAGAATCCGCAATTGTTATCGGTTCGAATAGTGAAGGCAATTAGCGAGCGAACTGTTTGTAAATAGTTTAATTAAAAACTTAATAAAGACGGGAGTTTTTATATAAAAAGGAATGTGTAAACTGTAAATCACAATTTGTGAAGTAAAAGTTCATGAGATTACGGCGTATTGTGAAGGAAAAACGGTATTTGATGATCCCATTTTATATAGGACTTTTAGAAAGTTTAGTCAAGATGGTAAAAAAAAAATTCACCTGCATGCAGAGAGGTACGTAGACACGTACTACGAGAAAAATGAAAGCCAAGAAGGGTAAAGAGAGAATGGACAGAGAGTAAAAAACGAAACGGGAACGTGAAAGAGAGGAAAAATGCCCGGGCTCAACCAGGCGTGCTCAGCTTAGTTTTTACCTTTTTACGTGTCTGATAGCAAACTCTCATTGTAATTTGGGGGCTCTGAAATGTAGGGCCTACTAAGCTTACGAGGAGGCGGGCAGATCACTTAAAGTGGCAAAAATGCCAACAATGGAATGCCAACGCCTTCTCGCAGGACGGAAGAAACTCTCTACCTCCAACGATGCAACGCGTCCAAAAAAAACAAATGGAGGGAGTTGCCAACTCCCCAAGTCCTTCGTATAAGCAACACGCAGAGAGAACGCATGATCTGACCAATTACTTTCGTATTTAACCATTAGACAAATAACATTTCAAAATATGCGCGTTTCGAAAGTCTTTAATACAAAAAGTTAAATTCTTTGTCTTCGCGTTATAAATTCATTATTATATTTGATTTAAAATATATCCTGCGTTCTCTCTGCGTGTAATTATATACTTGAGTGGTATATCTCTAATATCGATGTTACAAAAGCTTATATTGCTTATAAATTAAGCAGAAAATCCATTAACTTCTAAATCAACTCCATTACCAAGCAAACTGATATAGCCATGTGGGGATTTTAATTTTCCTTTCATCTCTTGAAAGAGAACTAATTGTATTTTTTGTGTTGATAAATATCAAAGGAGCAGATTAGAGAATGACTTTCTTGGAACATAATATCGTTTTGCCCAAAATATAATTGAAGATTACCTCTTCAGAGGATTTCAGTTAAAAAAAAAAAAGTATTTTTTCAATTATTTTATCTATCTATCTATCTATATAATATAGTTCTGACAAATTAATATGAAAATCTTATAGAAATTCAATTACTTAAATAATGATTTAGGTCGACATTTTATTGAAATGAAAAGTTAGTAAAAGAAAATGTCTAAAAAATTAAATTTATATTACAAAAAAAATGAGGGAATAAATGCCACGTAGAAAAATAGATCAAATGTATTTCTTATATACGTGAAATTTGAAACGGCAAAGGTGTTTACGTGGGATTCGAACAACGGGTCGGTACATCATCTGGATGCAAAGGATGATCACCCATCTTATTACTTCCCAGACCTATTGTTACTTAACCTCGTTGATCAACGGGAAGCGGTGTCCCGACATGACCACGATGTAGCCCTTGAAATTATGGAATTATTAATACCATGAATGGTATATGAAAAGTGGCGGAACTGTAAACAAAGAGGTCGTAAAATACTTCTCCAGCTAAGGAGACTAATATACGAGGTGATCTCACCCCCCCCAAAAGGTGTTCTCAGAAATAACTTATTACATAATTATTTTTTTTTTTTAGAAAACGTTTTTGGACCACCCTATATGTGAAGTTATATTAAACATTAATGGTAAAGAAAAGAAAATATTAAAAGAAAAAGAGGCAAATGAAGAATAAAGGAAAGACAGAATTAAGAAGAATTGAACTCGATGTTTTTATCATTAATTCGTATCAAAAAGAGTTTATTATACAAAATTGCAAAACGTATCCCCGAAAATTGTCGATACCACCAATTATGAGCGGGTCAAATCGATCGACACACACCCGTAACCTAATTTAACCTTGCCTAACCTAATATTTAATCTAACCGGACCGTACGTATTCTAACCATATCAGGTATGACCTTTCACATCCACCATGGTTAACCTAACCTAATGTAACTCATGCAGAGGAGCGTGCAAAGATGATCTTGATTTGCCTTAGCTATGTATACACACTAGTCTGAAAAACTATTCGTATCCATAAGTTTGACAGGTATTTCTCGCTTATGTTTTTAGAAATGAGGCTTTTTACAAATAGGTTACGTATAAAAACAAACGTGGTTATGATATTGAATGGTATAATTGAAAGAGTACGCAGAAACTACTAAAACAATTAGCTATAATTAGCATCAACGTAGCCTTAGGCACATTTACAGAAATTACAAGAAAGTTGATTGGGAACAGTTCAAAATACAGATTGAAGAACAATTCACCACATTAAACAGCACACCCATTATAAACGTCAATACAACACTCAAGACATTTAATCAGATCATCAATAATGCAAACAAATACATACCCAAGGGCAACATTAGGAAATACAACCCAAATTACACTAGAGAAATAGCCCACCTCATAAGGCAACGTAACAACCTCAAACATAACACACAAACACCACACACAGAAGCCATAAAACAGCAGATACAACAGCTTAACCCTTTAAGGACTGAAGGTACAAATTGCTAACGTTTCAAATACAAGCATTCATAACTTAACCCTACAAAAAATTCAGGATTTAAAGGGTTAACACAGAAATAAACAACAAACTCAAAGAAAAACAAACAGAAACATTTGGAGAATTCATAACAACACTAAACCACTCCACAGATACATCCAGGCTATACAAGACTATAAACAGCATTACCCACTCTAACAGCGGCATTCACACCTCACACGCGGCTATCTGTCGCAGCCAAAATAATATCCCAACATATACATAACAAGCTAACATTCTAGTTAATCGCTACGCAAAGATAAGTCACTTAAACAGAGACAACAACCAGAAACACGCAGACAGACAAACAGCCAGACACAAGAAAACCTACAGACTCGACACGACTATTACACCCTTCAATACAGACCAGACCACCAAGATCATCAAAAACATTAAGAATTCGAAGGCTACTGGACCAGACAACATATCTAACAAACACCTTAAACACTTGGGCCCACAGGGAATACTAGCTCTCACAAACATCAGCACATATTCATACCAACACTGTATTATTCCTGACATATGGAAACAAGGTAAAATTATTACACTATTCAAACCAAACAAAAATCCAACAGAAACTATAGACCCATTACTTTACTATGCACATCTTCCAAAGTAACAAAAAGACTAATCTTACAAATCACCAACCCACACACACCACTATCGCCTACTCAACATGGATTCAGACCTCACCACTCAACCACGACATTACTCACTAACCCCACGCAGCACATCATGGATGGCATCAACTCCAGACGACCAGCTCAACGTACACTATTAGCAACAATAGACATTAGTGAAGCATTTGATGCTATCCCACGCTTCCCTCTCATAAACAAAATACTCAACACAAACATGCACAATAATACCAAAAGGTGGCTGAGCAACTATCTTTGAGGAAAATACTCACACGTCACATTTAATGGAAAGTCATCCAAAAACAAGCTTTTTCCGAACGGGGTCCCTCAAGGCTCTGTTCTCTCACCAACACTCTTCAACTTATACATGCATGACATTCAAACACCCATAGATAACAAGCTTACCTTATCATCATATGCAGATGACATCACTCTAACATCCACCCACAACAACATCGACACCGCTACAAATAACCTACAAACATACATAAACAGTATACAAGACTGGCTCACACATAATAGACTCAAAGTAGCGCCCACAAAATCAACCATCACCTTGCTAACAAGCAACAGAAAAAAACACCAGATAACTCCACAGCTTACACTAAACAACACCAACATTTCACACACTCACAGGACCAAAATACTTGGGGTCACATACAACACATCATTATCTTTTGCAAACCACATTCAGGACATTAAAAACAAATGTACGTCAAGACTTAACACGCTTAGGGTACTAACATGCACAAACTTTGGACACCAGAAGGAAACAACATCACTCGTATACAAACAATATATTCGCTCAGTTATGGACTATGCTAGCTCATGTTGGGCACCCATTATCTCAAACACACACACAAACACCTTACAGACAATACAAAACAACGCACTTCGTATCATTACAGGATGCACTCAAACAACACCAATAGAACACCTGCACACAGAAACAAAAATACTGAAAGTTAGGGAACATTTAGATATGAGGGGAACACAATTCATGGCAGCAGCGACAACTAACCCACAACTCCCTTGCCACTACATGTACAATCATGCACCAACACCTCGCACCATTAAAGTAACACCAGAGAGACATTATAACCAAATACTCCATTCCATACCACGCCCCACAGACATCACACAGTACAGAAAACACTGCACACACACCTAACCCACAAAGCACTGACACGACTCGGTCCGAATGCGGTCCTAGGTGCGAAGCCGCCACCCATTGACAGGTCACTGAGGTCAGAGACCAGCCTGAGCAGATCGGATCGAGTTAACTTAGCACGATTCCGATGTGGACATCACCCCAACTTACAGACATATAAACACAGACTAGACAACTCCACAGACGACACTTGCCACCTGTGCCAGGACACACCACAAACAATTGAACACATTATGACAGACTGTACCGCTCTAGCACAACAACGAACAAACACAATATCACTAGTGCGCTGAACCTCTGGTCCACTCCGGAGAGGGTGATCGGTTACCTGCGTGCCGCCGCCTTGCTCGATCAGGGTGGGTTGATCGGCTAACCAACAACAACAACAATCAACGTAAAATATTGCATTGCAAATGTATTGATACTACCCTTTAGCCGAAATAACATCTAAAAGGCGAGTTCTACACGGTGTCTCAGAAGTTGCTCACCACAGATTCAGGCCATCCGCACCTATAAATATGGTGCGCGACTTCTGGGGCACCCTGTATTTATGTTTATAAACTTTTTTATCATCTTTGAGAAATTCTAGCCCATTCTTTTTGAGAGAAATTTACCAATTCTTCAAGGTTGGAAGGATTCCGTCTGTGGACCGAAATCTTTAATTCATGCCAGATATGCTCAATGAGGTTTAAGTCTGGAATTTGACTTAGGTATTCCGAACATTTATAGCCTTTTCCCAGAACCACTCCGATGTTTTCTTAGCTGTGTTCTTTGGGTCGTTGTCCCGTTGGAATATAAATCCACGTCCAAGGCTGAGATGCCTTGAGAAGGAACGAGATTATCCTCCAAAATACTAATATATTTGGTTGCATCCGTCCATCCTTTCTTCAGTACTAACAAAGTGCTCAGTTCCTGCCGATAAAAAACAACCTCAGAACATGACGCTTTCACCTTCATGCTTCACCGTGGATAACTAGAGGGGTCCTTCAAGGGTCTATTTAGGGCCAATCTTGTTCACCGTTTACGTCAGTGATCTCGATATTAATTTGATTAGTAAAATTTGGAAATCCGCGGACGATACGAAACTCGGCGGTAAAGTGTGAAGTAGACTCGATAGAGAGGCGTTGCAAAGTGATCTTAATAAAGTCGTTGATTGGTCGGATAAATGGCAGATGAAATTTAATGTCGATAAATGCAAAATAACGCACATCGGTTCTCGAAATAGTGAGTTTAGGTATTGTATGGCGAGTAAACACCTCATTTCAGCATCGGAGGAGAAAAATTTAGGTGTTATAGTTACGAAAGTCGAAGCCAGCGAGGAAACTAATAAAATGTTAGGTTTTATATCCCCCCAAAAATTTGAATACGAGTCTAAAGACATCATATTATCTTTATATAAGTCTGTTCGACCACATTTAAACAATAGCGTTTTGGTCTCCGTAAATGAGGAAAGATATAGAAACACTCGACAGAATTCAGAGAAGAGCGACCAAGCTTCCTACACTGTTATAACCTTCGTAATAAATACTACGAACAAAGATTAGCGGAACTTGGTCTGTATTCATTAGAAAAGAGAATGCGGAAAGGCCACTTTATTAAAACTTAAAGTTATTGAATAGATTTTGATAATGTTGGTCTGTATTCACTAGAAAAGAGAATGCGGAAAAGCCACTTTATTAAAACTTAAAGTTATTGAATAGATTTTGATAATGTAAGTTTCGGACACCTTTTTAAATTAGGTAATGAGAGCGTAATCAGGAATAATGGATTTAAACTTAAGGTTAGAAGGTTTAATGGCGCGATAGCGAAAAACTTCTTTTCATATAATATTGTTAATTTTTGGAATAGTCTTCCGTCGTAGGTTAATCGGTTAACATCGGTTAACGGCAGTTAACGCGTTTAAGAATAGATTAAGTAGATATTTTTCGCGAATTTTTTTGATCCGAAGTTGGACTCGGGGTGAGGAGGGAGGGAGCAAATGCGGAGAGACGAGTAAATGATACTTTCATGATGACGGTTGATGCTCGTACTTAATAAACTTTTTACAAATCTTTGAAAAGCGCATGGTGCGTGATTATGGAGTTTAGTAGTGTTTCGTGCTAAACGTTTTTGCCTCCAACTTCCTACTACCTCCAATTTTCGCGTGTTTGCGTACACGAAGTAATGTGTATGCGCGTATATTATGAAAGCTATTGTTTCTGAGTGGAGGTTTGCACCTGCAAGAGTATAAGCTCAGAGCTTTACTTGGAATTTTTTTTATGACTGTCCACTTCCTTATCTTTCCAACTTTACTTCTTTCTTTCTTTGGTTACCCGAGACTGGATCTTCGGGTCTTCGGTAGCTCGGAACTTCCGTAATAAGCGCATTAAACATTTGTATTATTGCTATGTACAAACCTAATTAACGAATTTTTTTTCCCTGATTCCTTTGCACTGCATCGCAAGAGAGTGAGGAGGGGTTATCTTCATAGCTGAAACGGCTGTTTAGTTATTTCCGTTATAAAATATAATGCATGCACTGGCCATTAAAACTGAAAATTTATTCGTAATGGTACAAAGAGAGATTAAAAAAGTAATTAGAAAATAAATTATATATATTATATATATATATATATATATATATATATATATATATATATATATATTTATGTGTGTGTGTGTGTGTGTCCCCCATAATGAATATACTAAAAACAAATCTTACTCATATATTTATTAGTTCAGATGACAGCAAAATCCAAATGAAATTACATTCTGAAGGGTTATAAGTTTTATTTAATTCATCAATAAACTTGTACGTATCTTCCATCATTGGTGATAATTATTACTCTTATTCCGCGTTCAAATTCTGAAAACATTTTCAACACAGCTTCAGGGATGACATGACAGCATCACGGATACGATGTTTTAGCTCCTGAAGATCCCTCGATTTGTTATGATAGATTTTTGTTTTTAAAACGCCCCAAAGATAGAGGTCCAAAGGAGATAAATCGGGGGAGCGAGCAAACCATTTTGTAGGTCCTCCCTTACCAATCCAACGCCGTAGAAACGTTTCGCTAAAAAATGTTCGAACGTTTCGAGCCAAATTTGGTGGTGCCCCATATTGTTGGAAGGTTGTACTTTGTAAAAAGCGGGGAGTTCCTCGCAACTGTGGAATAAAAGATTCCTCTAGCATCTTTTGGTAAGAACCGTCAGTTACAGTTCGTCAAAACAAAAATAAGGTCCATAGATGCGAGAACGTGACAAAGAACGCCAGACATTTACTTTAGGGGAATTCCTCTTACGTTCGTAGATTTCATGCGGGTTGTGTTCACCAAAAATCATACAGTTATGGTGGTTTACTTTTCCTGAACTATGGAATGTAGCCTTGTCACTGAAAATGAGATTTGGTAGAAAGTGTTCATCCGCTTCTATCCTTTCGATCAAATCATTGCGTGTGTTTATTCTGGTTTCATAATCCTCTAAAAGTTGCTGGACCACCCGCACTTTCTAAGCTTTAAAATGCAATTCTTTATGAAGAATCCTATGGACAGAGGAGCGTGGTATGTTCAACTCAGCCTCTCCTCTTCTAATTGCTTCTTACGGCTCTGGTAAATATTTTACGAATTGCATTCATTCTTTCAAAAGATTTGTTCGGCCTTCCGGGAGATTTCCCTTTCAATACAGTTCCAGTTTTCTCAAACTGATCAACCGATCTTCGTATTCTGCGTCTTTCAGGTGGCGACTTGATCAGTTCCCGTCGAAAACGTCTTTGAGCAGCAACAATTGAATCACTTTCATGCACAAATTAACGATTTTTGCCTTCTCTCTAGGAGTTGTCATCTCATTCACTTTCAAAAACAAGGTAATGAACAACGAGATAAAAGTTAGAATGTACTGTACAGGGTGTTCGAAAAGTCCCGTCACCCCCTACAAAATGCACATATTGTAATACCAATTATATTTTTGTGTGATTAATTGAATTTATATGTGATTCATTGACATTTTTTTCTTTTCCAAGTATTAGAGTTGTGTGAACAATGGCAGACCAGTCCACTTACACTCTGGACGAAAGGATAGTGATGAGCACATGTGCTCATGAAAGGTCACATACTGGCAAAACGACGCATGATATCCAGAATGATTTCAACACAAGATTCAATAAGGCTGCACCACCAAACAAGACGGTATTACGCTGGGAGAAAAAGCTGTTTGAAACTGGCTCCATCAAGGACAGACCACGGTCGGGAAGACCAACAACGCGAGCAGAACAATGTGAAGGTGTGATTGCAGCGGTGGCTCGTTCACCGAAAAAAATCACTTCGGAAACGATCACAAGGACTTAAGAACTTGCAGTCCCCATGTCCACACACAGTGAAAGATCACACGACAAAAGATCTCGGCATGAAACCATACCGCCCGTCATTTGTTAATGAATTGCGATACAGACACGCAGAAACGATACGAAGCCTGTGAGCGGTTTTTGACCGTTTTTCCAACAATTCCTGCACGTGGAACAGTGATTTTTTCTGACGAGTGTGCAATTTACCGTAGCGCCAAAATGAGAAATGTTTACTTCTGGAGCAAGGAAAATCCACACTTCTTTCAGGAACTGGAACACCATCCACCGAACGTGATGATATGGGGGTGCATTGTCTGTCAGGAACTCGTTCGGTCCATATTTTTTTGAGGGTCTTGTCAACCAAACTGCCTACCTCAACATATTACGGGACTGGTTTGTGCCTGAGCTCGAACGTTTAGGGCTGCTTGGTCGGGTGTGGTTTCAACAAGACGGGGCTGCGGCTCATTTTGCCATTAATGTGAGGGAATTCCTCAACGAAGTGTTCGGAGACAAATGGATCGGCCGTGGCTCGCAACACGTACCTGCCCCTCTTGAGTGGCTGCCCCGAAGTCCAGATGTGTGTTCATGTGACAATGCGTTGTGGGGTTTCGTCAAGCAGAACGTATCCCGGGTGCGTTACCGCACAACAGAGGAACTGAAACACGGTGTTCGAGATGCATTTAGTACAATCACTCCAGCAATAATGCTGCGTCAATTCTCACATCGCACATGGAGGCGCATAATCCTTTGTTAGGAAAATGATGATAACTGTAATTAGTAACTGTATTTACTATAATTAAAGTAATTGTTGATCGTAACTTGGTTCTTAAATTACACCTACCACATATAAATACAATTAATCACACAAAAATAAAATTTGTATTACAAAATGTACATTTTGTAGGGGGTGACGGGACTTTTCGAACACCCTGTAGAATAGCAATAGCCTATTAGGCCTTAATTAAAAATGACACCCCCTATGGAACGTAGCTTATATTAGGTATGTGCGCATTAGCTTCTTTATATAATTTTTACACTTAATTACACATTTCGTACGAAAATCTTTAATTACAAATTTTTTGCTTATCAAATGTAAAGAACTATTAAGAAAATTCAAAACCTCCTTAATCACGCAGTTCCCAATTTTTTTTCAATACCTGTTAAAATGAAACAGCAAATAATAATCGTTCATATTCATATTAACCTTTGGTATGTATACTTGTCCCACACCTCCTTATATGCAGTGTATATATAATAAATACATCAGAAAAGGCAGTAATGAAAAAACTACTTTTCTCAAAAATTTCATAATTATTTAATGCTCGTATTATTATTATTTCAAAATAGGAAAGTATTATCATCCTACAAAGTTACATCACCGCTAAAAACAACCTAGAGTCACCTTGTCGTAAAGGAAAAGATGACGTTCAAGATTTTATTAATGGTTTAGACGAATGAGAATGTCATGGAATGTTCGTGTCCAGTTGAGGAATATCGGGAAATTTAAAAATATCTCTTATTAAATTTTCAGCTACACCAAGAAGCAAAAACGGGTGCAAACATCGAGCTAAGTTATGATCGTAAATGTCATCAAAAGAAGCTCTTAACTCTTTAGTTTTACTTCTAACGCTACGACGTGGCAAAACCGCTTCCCTCTCGTAAGCAAAGTTAAACGACGTTGGGTCCGGGTCGTAGTTGGATGGGGTACCGTCCTCTGCGCCCAGTTGATGTAGTGATCCGTAGTTCAAGTTGTAGGTTCCTTACTTCGCAAGACCGTTCCGAAAGAGGTTATAAAACCCCCAGAATAACAACTCCAGTGCAAAGACCAAATTGAATTATACACCTACGCAACCTAGTGGTTAAGAAGCTGAGCTGCTGATCAGGTCATGAAATCGAGTTCGGAATAGGACTTTGTAAATTCAGATTTCTTTAGCGGGTTATGGTTTTTATTCCACGTTAAGGTGTAGGTCCAAGGTGAGGGAAAAGTTTGACCTTCGTCAGAATGAATTTGGGCGAAAGCAAAACTAGATAACCAAATACATACACACACACACACAATATATATACACACACACACACAATATATATACACACAACACACACACACACACACACAATATATACACACACACACACACACACAATATATACACACACACACACACAAATATACACACACACACACACACATATATATATATATATATAGAGTCACACTACCTTTTCTAACCAAACAAATAAGGGGGAGGAGGTAATATCGAACTCCGGAAGTGTCAAGAATTTTATTGCCGGCAAAGTATATACATCGTAAATTTGTAAACAGTTAAGATGGTAAAACGTATAAAGTGTTTAAGTGGAAGTACCTGAATGGTCTTTTTGTAATTTTGTTTCAAGCAATAAAAGGTTCCTAACATTGACTGTATGGGTTTCCCTTTTGGTATGACTTTTTTGCTATGTAGGGTCAAGGGCCAGTAAGTTCTCCGTTAGTGTCTATGGCATCTATGCGGTCCAAAATTTGGAACCTAATTCTGAGGGGAACCTTTCCTTTAACCTATTTTAACACGTGATATAAGGAACCGAACTGTTTAAAATGTTTATATTATACAGGACTTTACTGCTGACAATGGAGTCAGGCAGGACGTCCCGGTCTAACTTTGGAATACTAACTGTATGGAAATTATCCAACTTAGCCATATACACTCCTGATGAGAGAGAGAGAGAGGGGGAGTTACAAGGAAAAGTAGTACCTCAAAAGGCCTTGCAGCCCATACCGAGGAGGTACCAATGGGAACGGGTGCCAGGGAAAAATTCATACACCCTCAAATAGTGTGCAAAATTCGCTTTAACCTTTTCTTGGACAGATCCACAGAAGAACTGTTCACAACTTGTGAAGGTAGTCTGTTCCACGTGTCACAGATCTTATACGTAAAGTAATTCCCACACACACTAGTCCTAAACCGTTTCAAATCCAACTTCCAACCATTGTTGCGAGTTGGGTTATCATTTAAACTAAACATGCTTCTAAAATCGACATTGTTGAACCCACGTAAGAACTTGAAAACCTCGATGAGTTGACCGCGCAGCCTCCGCGTTTCCAGCGAAAACAAATTCAGGGCGCGTAAGCGTCGATTGTACCCCATATGCCTAATGGAAGGGATTAACTTTGTGGCCCTCGCCTGCACTCGCTCCAGCCTCTCAATGTCTTTCCTGAGGGTGGGCGACCAGAACTGCACAGCATACTCCAGGTCGGAATGGGACGTTTTGGCGCCGACGTTCTGGCGCCGACGTTTTGGCGCCACCGTTTGGGCGCCGTTTGACGATTGGTTAGGTTAAGTCGTGATATTTTTGTTAAAACTAACGAAAATATCACGACTTAACCTAACCAATCGTCAAGGGCGTACAGTTGACCTAACCGGGCAGTGACGATTGATTAGGTTAAGTTGTGATATTTTTGTTAGTTTTAACGAAAATATCATGACTGAACCTAACCAATCGTCAATGGGGCAGATAACGGAAAAGTACCCATATTATATATACACCTTATAATACACTGACTCTTTTGCTCGCACCGCCAAAAAAGTAACGAAGGGTCGCACTTGCTACATTTATCAAACACACACAAATATCCATTATGTGAAAACTTCTGTTTCCCTTTCTTACTTGATATATTTTCAGACATTTATGCTATTAAGGGCAACAACACAACTTATCTGAAAAGACAGACAGCACTTCAGGTTAATAACCAAGTATTACTACTTAATACTTAATACTAATTAACGGCGGCACCAAACCGGCTCCGCGCCCAAACGGCGGCGCCAAAATGTCCTAGATGGACTCCAGGTGCGGCCGAACCAGAGAATTGTACAGAGAGAGCACACTCTCCTTGTTCCGAAATCGAAATTGCCTCCTGATGTAACCCAACAACTTCTTGGCTTTCTTTTCCACCTCTACGCACTGTTTGGTAAACTTAAGGTCGCTGGTAATTAGCACACCCAAGTCCTTTTCCAAATCAGTCGCCTCGATATTACTCCCCAACATGGAGTAGTCCGACTTGGGATTGGCGTAGCTATTGTGCATCACCTTGCATTTACCCAAGTTAAACGGCATTTGCCATTTTTCGGACCACTCTCCTATCCTACGTAGGTCCGCACGCAGTTGCTCGATCGCCTCTGGCGTCCCAACATTGGCCCCAAGCTTCGTGTTATCAGCGAATTTGGCGATCCTACTGACGATGCCACCGCCGACATCATTTATGTAAATGATAAACAACAGTGGCCCCAAAACGGAACCCTGACGAACCCCGCTGGTGACCGAGGCCCAACCCGAAGTAGCCCCTTTAATTACAACCCTTTGCCGCCTATTCTTCAGCCAGTTTTCACTCCAGCTACTTACTTCCCCACCAATACCTAGCGCGCGCATTTTGGCCATTAGCCGGCGGTGAGGTACCTTATCAAAGGCTTTCTCAAAGTCGAGATAAAGTATATTAATCGCGCTACTCATCATATTCACTCAACATGACGTGGAAAAATTCGAGCAAGTTGGTGAGACACGACCTATGCCGTCTAAACCCATGTTGGGAGTCCCCAAGCAGCTTGTAGGAATCCAAATGGTCAACGATCCTATCCGCTATTATCCCCTCTAATAATTTACCTACAACCGAAGTGAGACTGATGGGACGATAGTTCCCTGGACTTTCGTGATCCCCTTTCTTAAAGATAGGGGTCACGTTGGTGTCCCTCCAGGCACCTGGCACGTCTCCAACGATTTGTTGAAGACTGTAGCCAGATGGGGAGCCACCTGGTTTCGCGCACCTCCCGCAACACTCTGGGGAGGAACTGGTCTGGCCCAGGAGCCTTAAACACGCTCAGTTTGTCTATTCTATCGGCAACGACTGTCGCGGTACACCGAACACTATCCAGGCCAGCACCTTCGTGCCTGACGCCTGGCTCGGGGATGACGCGGGTGTCCTCCCTGGTGAAAACTCCCGCAAAGTACTCATTCAACACATTAGCGATGTCCGCGTCGGAGGTCCGCAGAACGCCGCTTCTAATGGCTTTCTACTATTAACATAACTGAAGAACTCCTTCGGGTTCCCCTTGCAGAGGCTTGCCACACGGTGTTCTTCGTTACGTTTCGCTAGCCTAACCTTCGCCTTCACTTCTCTGCACAGGCGGACATACGGCTCAGTGTTCTCATGGGAACGATTGGCCTTCGCCCTGCTATACGCAGCTTTCCTATTTCGGATAGCCGAAGCGATGTCACGACTGAACCACTTAGATTGCGTTGAAGCAGGGATGACCGGTTTTGAGGGTATTGCAGCAGACTGCAGCATCATAAACTGGTCCCGGAATGCACTCCATACTTCCTCAACATCGCCACCGACCTCTAACCCCATCTCACCTACGTTATCCCGAGGCCAACAAAGTCCACCCGCCGTAGATCGAGCTTACTACCTCTAGAGTGACTACGCTTCACCCGAGGGACGGGACGCAGACACAGAACCTAATCAGACCGTGATCACTCCCGCCCAACGATTCGTCAACGGTGAGGCCAGTGACGAGGTTGTCTTCCGTCGTGAATACTAAGTCTAGAACGCTTTCGCCTCGTGTAGGCTCATTGACCCACTAAGTGAGGAAGTTCTCATCAGCAAAGTCAACTAGCCTCCTCCCTTCGGCATCAGCAGTCCTGTCTTCCCAGTTTATGCCGCGACAGTTGAAGTCTCCTAAAACTACACACACCCTGTCCCCTAGCAGGCTACGGAGTTCGGTGTACGGGGCTGTATCCTCCTCGAGGAGAGTGCGGAGGTCTGTACACCGAGAGAGAGAGAGAGAGATTGCTCTTTCATCTCAATCTGTCATCCTGAATCCCTGACTCCCTTCCTGAAAAATTTACGGTTTACAATATTTTTGCCAAATAATATATTTCTTAGAAATCTATACAAACTATTTAAGCGGTAAAATCGTAGTGTTTTTAACTACTATCTCTGTTAAACTAAAGGAACTAGTAAATGCTACATTTTATTTTGATTCGTTAAAATATCTAGTCACAATCTAGTCAATCGTGCAGCTCCTCCAAAAAGGACTCTGTTGAGATGAGAAAAGAAATTGTTCACAACTGTAACTGTAAAATATAAACCAAGAACTGGTAGGCAATCTAACATTCTAAGTGATAAATGGGTCTGAAAAAAAAAACTAAAATCAGTTAGTATTTTATTGGGGTGACGAGACATTGTGGACACCCTGTATATAGACATCGTGGAGTAGCTTTGAAACCTAGTTTTAAATCCTCGCGTGCGGAAGTATGAAACATCTTTCAGTTTAGGGCCTATAATCGTACGACACCCAAATCGTAAATGAAGGAGACTAACATTTCGATCCTAATCCATGGACGTTTCTCTTTCTTCGATTCCATTTTTGAAATTTCGATATATTCAGTTGGTTGAAACTAACTATTTCTCGAGAGAAAGATTTGGGATTATTTTCTTAACGTTCACAGAATTGAAGAGAAATAAGAAACTGTTTGAAGCACGTTCAGCTAATTCGAAGTAGAGAAAAGGTGAATTATAATAATTATAAAAGAGTGAAAGAGATCGATGAACGTTGGTGAAATTGTCTTTTATGGAAAACCGTAAACGTTTCGCCATTATGAAGTAGGACAGATTGTTACAACGAATCTTATAAAATATATACAGTAGTCATGAAGATAAACGTTTACAGAAATTACGGAAGTAGTTACGCGTGTTAACAAAGACTCTAAGATCCACTCTAGCCTAGTGTGGACCAGCTTCGCTGATCAAACGGGAAGCCGCATAACGAATTGACCAAGACTTATATACCAAACTATTAAAGAAGCAGTAGTGAATGGTATTAATTAAATCAATAAAAGTGTGAACAAAAGAAGAAGTACGTACGAGAATTCAGCTTTCACAAATTACTTAAATAAATAAAATCGAATTTCAAGCCAAGTAGTCCCCTCATCCCTTCCCCTCCCAAAAAACTCACTTCAGACCCTTTCATCAGAGCAGAAGAGAAAGGAAAAGTGCCCATTGGGTTAATCTCGCTTAGCAACAGGTTGTATATGTAATCTGAGAAAGTGATGTAAAGGCAAGTGTGATCAGTGAATATTGAAAGAATTAAAAATTAAAAGGCTTCAAAGTATCTATCTACTGAATAGCGTAAGATAATATATATATATATATATATATATATATATATATATATATAAGAAATACATAAAATGGTTTGCTGTATCAAGATATATTAAAGAAAAATCACCGAGCTTAGAATTTACAAAGCAAAAGGACGATTTGAAAGGAAGAGTGGACGTATATAGCAATTAAAGAGATAATTTATAGCTCGTGTGTGTGTGTGTGTATATATATATATATATATATATATATATATATATATAAAGTTTAACTGAGGCAAGTTTTTAGAGCCTGATTGTATAGGCTGTATAGTTTGCTTGGTGGGTCACCATTTAATTGAAAGTACCAATGAACAAGGAAGAATGATAGTCTTTCTCTTTTAAAAGCTTGCATTACTCACAACGATTAATAATGTACGGTACACAAAAATACAAAACTACAGTTGATTAGAAATCAGTGTTAGTTATAAAATGCTTCATAGGTAAGAATTAATCGTCAGTATGAATACAGAATGTCAAACGATGCTTAAACTGAAGAATTAAATGTTATTTCAACGAAAGGCAATGCGAAGAAATAAAGGGGAGTTGAATTATTACACGAATTACGAGATGACGCGCCAATGCATTTCGGAGTCTTTTAGGGTTGAACGTAATGGTAAGTAGTAGGCCATAGCGAAGGCCTGTTTAATGAGATGCTACGGCTTCCGAAGGTGGTCGATGACTGACTTCTTCATCTGGTTCTTTATTCAAGTTTCTTGTGACGCTTCTCTTTTGTGGCGCTTCTGTTTTCTGGAACTTGGTCAGTTTTGGCATGGGTAAACCTTAATTAAGGCGTTTTAGGCCTGAGAAGGCTTCTTTCTTAATGATTGTTTTATTGGTATGAAGACTTTCGACCTCGTTTAAGGTATAGTGGAAGTGCTTTATGATGCTTACATCTATTCAGGTGGTTACGAAATTAAGGCGGCCTTCGGTATCCGAAGACGTCCGTTAGGATCGTCCTCTGTACCTGCCAAATTAGTCAAACTACTTACTGTACAACGAAGATCCGCGCGCATCTTTATAAGCTTATGGATTTTAAATGGACAGAGGGCCAAAATCGCCTTCATAATAGTAACCTTTTACGGTCTCTTGAGAAGTGTATTACCTATCGTATCAGTGAAATTTCCCCAATAAAACTATATTTCTATAGTGAGGCGTTTTGGATCAATGAAAGAAAGCCACCCCCAGCCTCCTTTAGTTAGCTTTATAAGGCTAACTAACGAAAATATCACGACCTAACCTAACCAGTCGTTAGGTCAACTGTACGCCCTTGACGATTGGTTAGGTTAGGTCGTTATATTTTCGTTAATTAGCCTTATAAAGCTAACTAAAGAAGGTTAGGGGTGGCTTTCTTTCATTGATCCGATCTGGCGTTTTATGACCATCTTTACATACACATATACTGTACATATATACTGTCATGGCTGCAAATTCTGACTCCTGACTACAAGACGAGACTGAATTGGCTTAAAAATAATATCAAAGACAAACTCTGTCTGTGAAAGAAAAGATTTTCCTCAAGAAAACTTACATTCATTAAATGCAAAACGGGTGAAGTTAAACAAACAACTGGAAAAATGATTATAATGGATACTATATAAGAGACGGTTTTGGAGAATGAAACCAATAAAAAACGCCATGCATCCATCAAAGCAACCCTTATGTAACACACTCCCGTAGATCGTAAATGATCGCATAATTTTTAAACTAAAATTTATATTACTGTCGAATATACACACACACACACACACACACACACACACACACACACACACACACACACACGAGGAGCGATCAAAAAGTATCGATAATTTTATTGCTACGGACAAATGAATGCAAATAAGAAATAACCGTTTACAGATGAGTCTTCCTGCCCTCTGGCGTCTGCAGTCTGAAGCAAAATCTGCTACCATGAATCAGTAGTTGGTTGGAGCGCATAAAAGGAGGGTGTGTTTTTGCAGTACGTATACATCTCTGAAGTGGAGCAACGCGCGTTCGGAAACGAACGAAATGATTAAAACAGCTTTTGGAAATGATGCTCTCAGTGTAGCTAACGTTTACAAATGGTACAAAAAGTTTAAAAATGGAGAAACATCGCTTGAAGACAAGGAACGCAGTGGCCGCCCTTCCACTTCTCGTACGGATGAAAATGTTCAAAATTGTTCAAAAGTTATGCCACTTTCAAATTGGTACAACTTTAACTGCGTTTTCTTGCGTTTTTTAAGTTTGTCGCTTAGCCACTTCTTCCTAAGAGGGCC
The DNA here is from genome assembly GCA_023014485.1 of Bathynomus jamesi. NCBI lineage: Eukaryota > Metazoa > Arthropoda > Malacostraca > Isopoda > Cirolanidae > Bathynomus > Bathynomus jamesi. The sequence continues at coordinate 355,682 of JAJOZX010003640.1, forward strand.
TCATATAACACTAATAAATTTATTAATATTTTAAACAGAATAGGCAAATACTCGTATACTTTTAAGAAGTAAAACAAGGACTAAAACAACTGTAGTAATTTTATTATTAAAGGTTCGAGTATTTCTGCAGGCAATTTTGCACGTTGTCCATTTTCATTAGCTTTAGTAGTATGGGCGCATTTGGTGCGAAGGGGTGGGGGTGACAGTGCCAGTGAAGTGGTAGGAATGGGGAGGGGGGAAAAGCAAAATGTTAATCTGTCAAAGGGGGATGGACGTGATAAGGGGTCTGGGGAGTGCCAAGGGGTAGCCTGATAAGAAAAAATAATAAAAATGTTTGATGTCATACTATGAACTTTAGCGACACCAATTTTAAAAGAAATAAAAAATGTGTGTGTGTGTGTGTATGTGACATTATACATGAAATTTAGCAACCACCATCCAGCTGTCTTTATCATAATAGTGATATTAATAATAATAAAAAGATATATATATATATATATATACACACAACTTATGTTTCTGCCCCACACCACCCTTGTCATAAATGCATTTTGTGGGCGAAGCCTAACCGACTCGGCATTCTGCGTTTTATCTCTCTCTCCTCAGTTGTGTAAATATATTCCATACCCTGATAAGGGGTCATTACACAAAAATGATTCATTGAAATATGATTTAATAAATTCTCTTTCCCGTTAAAATGTTTTAATCATGAATATAGATATATATATTTTTATCTTTTATTTTTTCTTATCTTCCCGCGACAGCGTTCACATTCCATTACCTATTGGCCAACATCCTTAACAAAGACGCATACATAGACAATTTGAAAATGAGTGAGGAGTAAATAGAAACACGTCTACAAACAATATTTATTAACATATCAAGAGTTTATTTTTTATTAGCAAACTTACAAATAATGGTGGAAGTAGTTAATACATACAATTCCTTTTAGAAATAATAATACATCGCATATACAATTCCTTTTAGAAATAATAATACATCGCATATACATTAGTGGTGGACCGGATGTCAGTTTTCCAACATCTGCGGATGCAGATTTTTTATTTCAGTATCTGCGGATGCGGATATTTAGTTAATCTATCAATATAATATAGAATTATGAATATATGACATAATTTTTCAAATTTCGTGATATTACTATTATGGCAGGCAATGCATAAGAATTAAAATTAATATTAATGTTTTCATTATGATAAAAATAATAACTTTCTCAAGAGTTTCAGCCACAGGAAATTCAATGAAACAAGTTTCATTCAATTTTCTGTGTTACCAGCTATTTATATTTTGAGGTTTATATATTTGTTTGTTCATTAATAATTAATACTTTACATGAAATGTGCATGACTGGGCCTTATAAGCTAATTTAATTGTAAATTGCATAATTTATTGGAGGTAATATCCACATAACATCCGCAGTCAGAAGTGCGGATGCGGATGTTAAAAATGACGCGGATATCCGGTCCACCACTAATATACACAAAATATTGGATCAATGAAGAAAGCCACCTCCAAACGGGTCGGGGGTGGCTTTCTTTCATTGATCTGTAAGTTATTTAGGTAGGTAGTTAGTTATAAGGCTAATTAACGAAAATATCACGACCTAACCTAACCAGTCGTCAAGGGCGGACAGTTGACCTAACGATTGGTTAGGTTAGGTAGTGATAGTTTCGTTAGTTAACCTTATAAGGCTAACGGATCAATGAAAGAAAGCCCCCAAACGGTTAGGGGTGGCTTTCTTTTATTGACGCAATTCGGGGGTGGCATTGTTTACTAGAAACTTTTGGGGGTGGCTTTCTTTCATTGATCCAAAATATTTATTAACATGTCCAGAGATTATTTTTTATTTTTATTAGTATGGTAAACTTACAAAATAATGTTTGAAATAGTTAGTACGTACAATTCTTTTTAGAAATAATAATACATTTAATATTTATTAACGTGACAAGAGATTATTTTTTTATTATTATAGTAAACTCGCAAATAATGGTGGAAGTAGTTACATTCTCATTGCTTTGTATAATACAAGCAATTTATTTTAGAAGTAATGCCCCGGTTAACGTATGAGGCCTTCTATACTCGATATACAGAGTTTTAAGAGAGACTTTTGGTGAACGCTGTTGAGATAAAGATTAAAATTACCCGCACGGCCTCCGAACTATGTTTAAACTTGCCTGAGGACGATGAAGAGACCTCTAAACCGGTGGTACCCCACATTATTGAGACGTATCTCAATGGCCGCTGCGTAAAATTATCCGCAGTTAAACATATGGAGATTGAAAGATTTTTGTGGAGATCGACGGCTAAATACCATATAAAACGCACTTAACCGAAAATGTTTACTGTCACGTCTGGCTTATCTTCGAAACAGTCTGACAATGTTTTGTTGGGAAATTTACTACAGAGAATACTTGTGGCAATGGTTGACCATGACACTGTTTCAGACAAATATAAAAATCCTCATTCAGTTTTGAAAATTTCAACTTTAAGAGTTGGTCTGCCGGTAGAGGTCTAGAAATTAATTACTCTCCTCAGGACGAAATTTCACTGTGTTCGCTAGCATTCCATAACTTATTTCTTGGTACAAACGGATGTATCGATGTTGGAATAGATATAGCGGTGGACGTCTATATAAACAGGACTAATGTCTACGTCTTCGACATTTCGACTGATTACTGCTCTGATGCTGGCACACACTTAAATCCTCAAAAACAGGGACATTTGACATTAAAATTTGAATTTAGCAAACTTTTAGCTAGCCTTATTATGTTTTACTATATCTGGAATCACAAGGACTGATTGAAACTGACTGGTTTAGATCGGTGATGACGGACTTTTATTAATGGACGAATTCACAATTCAGAGGGTTATGAAAAAGGATTAATTTACGCGAAACATTTGCAAAGGATGAAGTGTTAAAGCTGCCCAACCTAACCTAACCTAACATTAAGCTAGGTTAGGTTACTGTACTCTCACATTTGGTTAGGTTAGGTTACTTTCCTCTGTATTCAAGTGTTTTTATCACCCTTATCTTATCACTGCCTTACCCCCTTTTAAGATTTTAAAATTTTGCGTTTTCCCCTTTCCTCTCATTTGGCACTAGCATAGGCACCCCCATCCCCTCGCACCAAATGTGCCCATACTACTGCTTTGCACGAGGTCATCTGTGAGGCGAAGATGGACAACATTAGTGTTGAATCCTGGCGTGGTTTGCTCATGCTTTAACTTTACCATACTCATGCTTAAACTTACCATACTTTACATATACAATATGTATATGGATCGCAGTCCACTAAATGCGATTCTTCGTTTTCCACTGCAATGCGTGCTTTTTTTTCAACAAGAAGATTGGATTTTCGGGTATTCTGTTTTGCGTATGCCAAGAAGCGTGCAAGGCTCCTGTATGCATGGCGACAGATTTGCAATTTAAATAAGTTTGTATGATGGTGAGTGCCTTCATTTGCTGATTTTTATAACTTCTTTAATTTCATTTCATCCCCATACTTTCCCTAATATAACTATACGTCTTGATTCAATTTGCCCGTCAGTTCATAATACAATAAATTAATTGGTAGTCCAAATTGCCTCTCTTCGCAATCACCCAAAAGTAGAAGATTGTTTTACGGACGCAACAGTTATTGCTGTCGTTCAGTCCTTTTCTTTAACAAACCAAGCGTATTTGGTGGTCGAACCAGTTTATGTATAGATCAGGTTCGAACGTGAGAATATCACAACTTAGAGTCTTTGACTGCTAACTGGAAAATGCGAACGATTGCGCGAACCTTATAAATAAAAAAGTTTCGACATAAATTTAAAAAAAAAATTACTTCAATATTTTTTATTTTGAAATTTCTTCCCCCGATACGTCCTCCCACGCATTCTTCATGACCAGGACTCTACTTTTAAAAAGGAAATCTATAGACTTAATTGTTTTTTTTCTTATGTCTGGTTTTGGGATATAGACGAACAGCCAACAGTATATCGTGGCACAGTGAGAAGTATTTGACCTCCGTTGTTATTCATTGTATAACTAGAATTCACACTTAATACACGCAAACACAGTCATACACTGTCCGTACAAATATAGTAGGACTTTATCAGCTCTCATTTCACTTTTATACTCTTTTATTTTTAATATTTTGCTAAAGACACGAAAAATTAATATAGAGAAAACTTACAAAATTAAAAGAGTATTTTACATTTTTTAAAGACGTGTCGAGTCTGTCTGACAGGGAATCGGTTCGAATAAAATAATCAAAACAAATCCGATCCCCCTGTTGTGGTTGTGTGTGTGTGTGTGTGCGTGCGTGTGTGTGTGCATGCGTGAGTGTGTATGAATTTATTATGCTACGAGCTGCATAGTTGTCAAAGATCCACGCTTGTCAATTAAAAATGAAAAGGTTTCCAGCAAGAACGATTTGGGGGGGGGGGGGGGACAGGAGTATAAATAAAAATGCTCAAGGATCGAGTAATAATTGTAAAATATTCAAATTTTAATATACAGGGTGAGTCAAAAGACTGGAAACATAGGAACTACGCTTTTCAATACAATATATATATATATATATTATATATATATATATATATATATATATATATGACTCACCCTGTATAAAACGGAATATATCATACAACCAGCGAACTGTGGTATAAACCGCAAGAATGTTAAAGAGAAGTGTCGTAGGACAACCCGTCGAAGCGAGAATCCAGATACAAAACTCTGGTCTGATTACTACGAGTTATCGGGTCTGCCTTATTATACATGTTCACAGACACTAAATTCGAAACAGAAGCATTTAACTAACTTCTAAAGCACGCGTAAATACATCACAGTATTTACACATTCACTGCGCACGGAAGGAAGATGATGCAATGCGACGAAAGCCATCGTGTCTCAAAATATATTAACTAAAATCTTAAATCTTATAAATAAAAACTGATATTCTTTGAACACTTCATGGAAAGTTTGGAAAAAAAAGATGTCGCTTCCGAGTAGGTAATGCATCAGATTTAATTTATTTATGTCTTTCATTCCTAAGATCATCTTTTCTTCTCGGACGTTTTTCGATAGGCCAATTTTGTTGATTTTGGTTAAAAACGGTTTCGTAATCATCCGTCTTTCGGTGTTCGAAATGCAGAAATTATTCTCGCATCATGAATAAAGGAAAACTGCATTAGCACGAGTGTCGGAACGTGGGTTTGTTTTTCTTCGAAGTCTTCGTCTATAATTACTTCCCACTCATTGTCATTCCCGTTCGCAGTTCGAAGATGGGAATGCTCGAAGGTCGTATTCCAGATGTGGAAGAAGAAGTTTCCTCATTTAGGAAAGCATAAATAAAAGGAGGGCTGTGACGCAATCGCAGTACCGAGGAGTATTTTCTACGAAAAATAACAAAGTGGGAAATCTTAGTGGGAATCTTGCAGTGGGATTTGGAATGGATCAATTTGAGAATTTACCTCGTTTGTGATTTCCCTTTTTCCATTTCTCATTTTTGGACGAACAATGTAACGAGAATGAACGAGATTGGGAAAAGACCTATCGTGGATCACGTGCATGAACAAAATATTTAGAAAGAATGAAAATGGAGTCGTATGAAAAAATCAAGATGTTTGTCAACTAAGCGGACGATCTGACAAATTATGGAAAAGGCGTGAAGATTTTGCGTGTATGTATGTATGTTTGTACTGAAAGAAACAATAGAGTGGAGTGAAATGAAGTATAGGAAAGCATGAAATCGTATACAGTACTCACGCGGTTATCCGTGAGTCATTCAACTGTGAATTGAGTTAACCGTGATTTGGCGGGGTGTTGACATCCAGGGCTCGCCTTCCCCCAGCCCGCCTCAATACACCCCAGTCAGTGTCTCGGTGCTTCTCAACTTGTGGCTTCGCATATCTTCACGTCTTGTGGTGAATACAAACTAATTAATTGTATATTATACTGCAACGGAATAATACTGTGTATGGTGCCGCGCGAGGTGGGAGGCCAGTTAGTGGTAGAAGGCAGCAGCGTCTGCACCACCCACCCATCAGTGAGTTATACTGAGTTAACCGTGGAATCAGGTTATCCGTGATCATGGACCGCCACTCAATCACGGATAACTGAATGAGTACGGTATACACTCTGGATTCGCTAGTTTAGAACTACTATAAGTAATACATGTAAAACTTTTGCTTAAGTGTACTCTTGGTACCTAAAATGTGTGTGTGTGTGTGTGTGTGTGTGTGTGTGTGTGTGTGTGTACGGTATATCGATATGCTCTATGCATATACTGTACATAAAATAATGGAAATGTAGTGAATGAATTTCGGTGCCAGGGGTACAATTGGCAAAATATTTACATGTATTTCTGAGAGTACTCCAAAAGTACATAATTTAGAATACCACTGCACGTTACCATTTGAATATGACGGACGACAAATAAACGCATCAACACATATAAATAAACAGAAATGATGGAGGAATTTCCACGCACAGAACGACTCTGTTGCTATACAGAGATTGGAAATCACCATCAGACACCGATTCTTGATTCATCATCACGACAGAATTAACAATGTTTTGTGAATTACTTTGAAAACTTCTCATTTCATCTTCAACTTCTCTTTTCTGAAGTTAACTCGCAGTTCTAAATAATGTATCGTGGTATATAGAAGCTGTAACAAAAATCCGTTACCATAGGAGGTTAATTTTTATTTGTAGGGTATCTTTACTGATGTTGTTACATTCTTGTATTCTGTTGTCTTTTAATTGTTAAATAGTTTGTGGTTTCGTGTGGTAAGCAACCGATTTTAAATGTCCTACGTGGCGTTCAATGCAGCTTACGTGACCGAATTAGCGTGTGTCAACACCAGAATGACATCCAATTTCAACATTTATTGTCTACATAACGAGTAAAAAATAATAATCTTTGGTAACGGACTTTTATTTTACACACACACACACACACACACACACACACACTATCAAATACTATAGTTTTTCTTTTTCATGATAGAAGCCCAACGTGGGCAACGGGTCACTCGCAAAGAGGCTCCAAAATATAGTTTCCCCTCACCCAGCAGATAGCTGGTGAGGGAAAATATATATATATACACACACGAGTATACTGTGTATGTCCATAATATATGTATATGTTCAAGTATTTTATTGTATCTTCAAATTTCCTTGGTGTGATTAGCTTCAGTGAATAGCCACGCGCCCTAAATATGTTGACGAAATGAATGGGATGCTTGCAGAATTCTTTGTGAGCTTAATTACTCGATATGCCGATGTTCTTTTACAGTAAACAAAGGGCGTAATGAAGGTATAATGGAAATTGAGATTACCTACTCTCTCTCTCTCTCTCTCTCTAATTGACTTTAACACGTGAATTAGTATTTAATAACATTGAAGTGGCCTTTATCAGACTATCGTGTGATAGCGCGTTAGACAGAAACATTTTGTGTGAAAACCTTTCAAAGCAAAAAGTGCTTTTGTTGTTCAGAAATCGATGCGAGCCTTTCTCCAAAGCGCAACTTTGTAATAATGAATAATTAATAATTGATAAATGTCCTTGTATATGACGAGTCTCTGAAGTCTTATTCTGAAAAATCTACTTTGTAACAGATAGTAAGTTGTAAACAAAACAAGTCTTTATCAGTGATATTAAGGTCATTTATATATTCTATATTCTGAGTATAGAGAAACGTGTTGATCGATTTATTGCAACGAATATATATATGCAGGGCCGGATCTAGAAGTTGCGAGGCCCTAGGCAGATCTAGAAATTGCGAGGCCCTAGGCCTATATATATGAAAATATGGACTAATTATCGGTACTATACCAGCAATATTAGAATCCCGCATAGACAGAACTATGCCAGCACTTAAAAATTAAACCAAACCAAAATAATCACGCATGGAAATTGTATAAGAAATATAAATAAACCATACAAATAAGTATAAATTATAATATGAATCAAGATTTGTATCGAAAATATAAGACAATGATTTCTAAGATTTATATAATATTATAGGTAATGACTTTCCATAGTATACAAACGTTTTTCATATGTGATGTATAAGAGATGTTGACATTTCATTTTTTATAATAGTGAGCGATCGACTTATCAGGCTAAATATTAATGCTTTAATATTTGGTTCAGATGCTCCTTGAATATTACAGTGATGCTTTTCTACTTTTCTTCGAGCTAAACTCTTCAATTAATTGAGAATAATCTAATGAATTTGATAACAGCCGAAGCAACAGTAACTGGGATGGTTAATACTATTCGAAGTGCAACATAAACATTAGGCTAAATCTCACTTAGTTGTTTTTGCACTATATAAACAAGGGCATTTCCGAGATCTGTTTTCTCAGGTATAAACTTGCAAAGTACTTTAAGTTCTTCATAGAGTTCTAAATCATTAATATCATTTGAACAGAACGCGCAAAACGGCTTGAGCGAGGCCCCCTTTGGCGCGAGGCCCTAGGCGATCGCCTAGTTCGCCTATAGCTAAATCTGGGCCTGTATATATGTATATATAATATGAATTTTACAATTAAACAAGTGATTGTTGATAAATGATACACACCCACATTACTTATTCGAACCTTAGTGGATGTAATTTCCCAGAAGAGTTCCTTGTTCCATGCACGGTGTGTTTAACATTATATATATATATATATATATATATATATATATATATATATATATATATATATATATATATATAATCATCGATGGATTCATACTTTAAGTGGAAGTATGAAGAGTTAAACATCTTTTTACATACAGCACCATTCCGCCCATACGCCCATTTCAGGGTACGAGCAGCTCGCAGCAGCAACACCAAGCAAATAGGGAGTCCAAGTAATGAGCCAGCTTTCGTACATGGTTCATCATCACTGAAAGCAACAATGCTGTGTTAGTCTAATCCAAAGAACATCCATATCCGTATTCAATTGCTTGCAATTTTCCTTAGTATGTATTGCAGAAACCCAGTTATTATCAGTCTTGGTGCATGATTCTTCAGGAGCAAAATGCACCGCAGTTTGTGTTTCCTCCCCAAGGCAGCACAAATTTACCTGTATCAATCAGTCACACTCGTACAACCTTAGACTTGCTCTTCACAAACTGGACGAAAAACCACAAGTATCCGCAATTGCAAACCGTCCGTATACAGGCCTGTATTTTGTTTAGAATAATATTTTTTGTAAATATTTGTAGACTCAATAAGGAAAAATTGTATTTGTAAACGCAAACCGAATAGAATTTGAAGATTACGTCGTACGGTAAAATAATCTAAAAACAAACTATATATATGTGTGTGTGTGATGAAAATAACCACGAAGGAAAAAGGAAACACAGAATGGTGCTCAAGCGCTTTCGTCTAATGACATCCTCAGTGTTCCTGAGGATGTCATTAGACGATGTCAGTGTTCCTGAGGATGTAATGAGACGAAAGCGCTTGAGCATCATTCTGTGTTTCCTTTTTCCTTCGTGGTTATTTTCATCATAAATATTATTCACGTGTTACTTTCGTGAAATAATTTTCATATATATATATATATATATATATATATATATATATATATATATATATATGGGTGTGTTTCATAAAAATGTATTGTGTATTCGTCAATATTATTTCTATATTACTGCCTGTAATAAATAAGTTGAATCCTGTTAGTTTTGCCTAAAAAGCTTCCATGCTTCAAAAGGCATATTCAGATAAGAATACCTTAAATTAGGAATGTACCGAATGCTAAAATTCATCGAATACCGAATATTCGGTGCAAAACTAATCGGCCGAATACGGAATATTAGTTTTATTTGGGTTATTTGGCGTCAATGTAAAAACCTGAAACCCTTATCAGTTTGACAGCACGTGGAATTCATAGTAAATGTGAGCAAAAGAAGTATGTTTTAGCCACCAAAAATCTACCAGGTTCCCATACTCCTAAAAACATTGCAACTCCATTGACTTCTGTATTGCAAGAATGGTCAATAGAGAGCGATCGTGTGAATGCAGTTGTGCACGACAATGGTTGTAATATTAGTAAAGCTGTTCGCGTCCTCAAAATGACTTCTGTTGCTTGCAGTTGATGGAGACCTTCTTAACCAGAAGTCTGTTTCAAATATATGCGCAATTGCGCGCCGAATCTGTTCGCATTTTAATCATTCATCTCAAGCCTGTGACAATGTGACATACTTAAGGAAATCCGGAAGCAACATAGTTTATTCGAAAACAAACTTATAAGAGAAATTATTACCGGATGGGACTCTACATTCAATATGCTGTAACGATGACTTCAACACAAAACTGTAGTTGTTGCATACGCCTCGGACTATGACATACCAACCCTCAATAACCATCAGTGGACTCTTATTCAGCGTGTTGTAAAGCTTCTTACCCCGAGAGAAAAATTAACGAATGGCCTTTCCTCTGATTATTCTTGTCTTTCTATGTAATGGTGTCTCCCGGTGTAACGCGTCTCGTGTTATTTTTGCTTAATGTAACTGATGATGCACAGGTATTGCACAGGTATTCATACCTATGAAAAACAAATTAACAGAAAATTTACAGAATCGCTTCAAGCAGTGGAAGACAGACGTTACTCGCATGATTGTTCAAGTTTTAGATCCTCATTTCAAATTTCCCCGCATTACAGTGCAAGTTTGTAAAAAATGAGATAATCACTATGTCCGTATCGCTTAATGCTGGTCCTACCCGTAATATAACTCACGGCGATGAAGCAACTCCTTTTGTTTCACGAGAAGATCAAGAATCTTCGAAAAAGAAGCCGAAGGCTAACTTATGGAGCTACTTTGATGAGGTTGCTGTCTTCACAATCACACGCGCTACCACCTATCAAAGTAGCCAGCAAAGTTGTCAGAAAGAATTAGCCAACTATTCAAAGGAGTCACGAGTCAGTCGCGACACGAACCTTGGTGACGCCATAATGGCGAAAGATTACTATTAGCACTCGCTCGCAAATATCTCACCGCGCCATCCACCCACAAGCGTACGAAGTGAACGGCTGTTCAGTTCGGTGAAAAATGTAATTACCGACGCACATTATCATTTACCTGCCAATGATGTTCAACGACTAATTTTTCAATACGAAAATCTACTTTTGCCTTAAATTTCAATTATTAGGTTTTGTTTTCGCGGTAATTATTATTATTATTATTATTATTATTATTACTGCCTCTTCATATTTTAGTAAGGTTAATTACTTATTAGTATCATTATACCAAGTTGAATTTGTTCGTAATTATTCTTTGAAATAAAAAAAAAATACATTTAAATTTCTATTTCCTAAATTACGTTACTTATCAAATATTCGGTACATCCCTACTTTAAATATATTAATTTGATATCAGATATCCGAATTGCGTAGATAAAAAGCTCTCGCAAGATAATTGTAAAATTTTATGTGGCTCGTAAGTTGCATTCTTTTTAGGAATAACATTTTTGAATTTTGGTTATCATCATCTTTTGGTCTTACCCGAACCTTTTTCATCTTTCTCGGCTCTCAGCACGCGGGGTTTGGAAAAAAGTCCCCTTTTTGTTTCCTTTGTTTTTTAAGGTGCAGTTGGGGGAAGGGGGGGGGCGAAATATAACTCTAGCCACAAAATACAGGGTGTCCCATAAGTTTATTTACCCTGAATTTTATATATATATATATATATATATATATATATATATATATAATATAGGTTCAGGGGTAAAGGACACACTGTATGACTATGACTGTACAGGGTATACCATAGGTCCCTTTACCCTCGCCCTGTTCTAGTAGGAAAAGGTTCGGGGGTAAAGGAACGTATGGAACACCCTGTACAATCATAGGAAAACTACTTTTCTATGATAACTAAATTAGTATGTGAAAATTCTTTTTTTTTTGGTTCTTTTTGATGGGGTCGTGTTAACCTCCGTAATGGTCATATATAACGGAATAGACCTACTACAGTTTTACGTGGGATCCGAACCATTAGTCGCTACATCATAGGACGCGGAGGACAGTCTCCCAGCCAACTATTCTCCAAACCTAATGTCGCTTAACTTCCCTGATCGACGAGAAGTGGTGTTACAACATTGGCCACAACGTAGTCCTGAGACATTAGTTAGGCTAGTTAACACGTTCGATGCCACAATGTATAATAGATCATTATCACTGTGGTGCCAAATACAATGTGAACACTTCCGCTTAACCTTACATAACCTCTACATATTGTGGAAAATATGAAGGAAATCCGGCCTGCTGTTTGGAGTGTTTCAAAACACACCATTAATGCTGTAAATGTTGGTAAAAAATATTTTGTGAGCTTATCTTGCCTATCTTGGATGTAAAATAAATATTATGTTTAATTGCTTTCATGTCCCAAATTTTCTGTGTCCCACCAAATATATGTAAAATTTACTCGAATTAGAGAGAGGTAAATGTGTACATTTCTGACGTGTCTGATAACATTCACCAAATCCTCAGATTTAGCGCCACGGAGAAATAATACATCAAAATGGTACAGTGCTGTGACCCTCCAGTGGGTCACACACGGCATCCAACGCGTTAAATTATTTAACCCTGTCTTTTTGGTGTTTGTTTTTTTATAGAGGGCTTAGCTTTTTATTGCCATCTCTATCTATAAGTGACATAAGTGTTCAAAAATATAGCTCGCCAATGCCACCGGTCGGCCCCGCGTGCAGGAGAAAATCATATGATGTTTTATTCAGCTCGGGTGAAAATTCTAAATTCTGCCCGGCCCGTGTCAAGTTTTTTTTTAACTCATTCAATACATGAAGTGATTTTATTGGTTTGATGACATTTATCCGTTCAGAGTATAAAGTTATTTTTTTACGTGTGAATTTTGCTTTCAACATACGTGCAATGGTGAAAGTATATAATTCATGCACGATATAATCGTACGTTTATTTTATTAATTCGTTTATCGCTTGGTCATTATTACGTTAATAAAAAAAATTGTTATTATACAAAATTTTTTTTACAACAAATATTAATATATGAAATGTCAGCGTGGAAATTGATGCGACAATTGGATTCGGTTCTTTGATATTAACCCATTAATGCCCAATGGTAGAATTTCCTACCGACAAAATTGTTTGTTATTATGGCATCACTTTTTTTCGTATTCACGCGATCTTCGGTACGATTCATTGATATGACGCAATCTAAGAGATTGCGTCATATCAATGACTCTTACCGAAGATCACTCGAATACGAGAAAAAGTGACGCAATAATGACAAACAATTTTGTTGGTAGGAAATTCTGCCAATGAGCATTAATGGGTTAATATATATGTATGGTCGAATGTCCAAACGTGCGCATTGAAAATCGTGATCCCACCATGAATGCAAGTTTTAAGCCACGTAAGATACTTTTACCGGATGAAAGGATTATCAGATAAACGGGGATATTACGTAGATTACCGGTTCTCGCTCACTCTTCGAAAGATTACTCCCTATATACTAGGTGCCATTCTTAGTCCCATTCGCGATCCGAATTTGGGAATGCTCAAAGGAAGAATTCCAAATTTAAAGAAAGAATTTCATGATATGGGACAGAGCGTCTACGGGTCTATGACGCAATTGCACGCTCGAGGGGTATTCTCAAAAAAAATATCTGACTTAAAATGGGAATTCCTATAAAAAGATCTAACTTAAAATGGGAATTCCTACAGCTGGAATGGGAATAAATCTATTTCAGAATTACTTTCTTGGAGATTCCAACTTTGGATTTCTCATTCGAAACCTGAAGTGGGAATGATCGAAGAAGAAAAGACGTTTTCAAAAGGTACCAAATCAATGACTACAAGATTCAATAGACAAATTAATGTTTATGAAAGTCTAGTATTCCCCAGCTAGTCTACATATTTGGGCGAGTTGTCGGTATGATTTTCTCAAACTTTCTTAAGGTGACCGAAATAATTTTTTGTTATATATAACTTTAAAGTGTTTTTTTATCGGCCAATGTTTTTGATTCTTTGAATGCCCTTCAGAACAGTACCAATGGGTGCCGATAATTTGTCTACTCAATCCTGTAGGCATTAATTAAGGAGGAAATTGTAAATACCAGTTGACCAGGAAAGTACCCCTGGGGGACGTTCAGACAGAAGATAGGGAGTGTTGGAACTCCCGTTTCTCCTGTCACTATCCTCTTTAGCTGATCTTTTTCAGTGTCTCATCTACCCTGTGAAGTCCAGCATGCTCTCAAACACACATTTCTCTCCCTATTCCTCACTACATATATATGTATCTTACACACTACATAATCTTTTCAAAATTTAAAAAAAATTACATCAACTTTAAGAGCCTCGGAGTTTCCGGGGAAGGGATCATAAATGTCCCCACTTTGGCCTCCCCGCTGCCGATACCGGGAACGCAGACCCGGACAGCGGGGCTGGATCTGCTACCACCAATGCGAGATGTCCTGGGCCTCTGCCTGATTCACTTTTCATAAACTTCTGCAACATTCGTGGCCTTTCCTCAAATTTTCAATCTGTTGAACACCACCTCTCCTCTAAACCTCATCTTCTTTTCCTCACTGAAACTCGGGTGTCTGGGACGACTGACAGCAACCCCTTTTCTGTACCCTCTTACTTTCTCTATACTCAATTTCACTCCAAAGGTGAATGTTGCGCGTATGTACGCAATGACCTAACTTGTTTTCGTATTCCCAAACTCAAATCTTCCGAATTCTATACCCTCTGGCTACGGCTTACGTGCCAAACTAAATACATCTGCGCTGTTTACCTTTCTCCTAATTCTACTGACTATCCAAAATTCTTTGACAACCTCACTTCCAAAGTGAAATACATTCTATCCTGCTTTGCCTTTGCTGAAATCTCCATTTTGGGAGATTTCAATGTTCACCACCACCTTTGGTTTTCCTCTCATTTCACTAACATCCCAGGTGAACTAGCTTACAACTTTTTTATGCTAAATGACCTAGAGCAGATTGTACACCACCCTACTTGTATCTCCGATCGCCTTGGAGACAGGCCCAACATTCTGAATTTATTTCTTACCCCTCATCCTTCTTCTTACTTTGTCAAACTTATTTCTCCGTTGGGCTCCTCCGACAACAATATTATACCTGTTTCCTGTCCTATCGCTCCAATTCGGCCTTTGGATCTTCCCTGATTGGGAGGCCCTTGGACACTACTTCTGTGATTTTCCATGGAATGATTACTGCTTCCGTGGCCGTGGCCCTTCCGAGTTTGCTGAGCGCATCACGGAGGTGATTCTCTCGGGGCATAGGGGCGTACATTCCATATTGTATTTCTAATGCTATCCGCAATAGAGAGGAGTTTTTTGGAAGATACCGTCGCCATTCAATTCCTGACTCACACTTGGCTTACATTTTTACTCCGAATCGTGCAAAATCTGTTCTTCAACTCGCCAAAAATTCCTTCATCCGACAAAAATGTGAAAACCTATCCAATTCTTATTTTTCTCGCTCTTTCTGGCATCCAGCTAAGAACCTCTTCAACAACTTTACTTTCTCTTCTTTCACTCCTCTTTTCCGTTCCGACAGTTCAGTTGCCGTCTCTTCTCCTGACAAAGCTGAACTCTTCGCTCTGACTTTCGCTTCCAATTCAACCATGGACGATTCCGGTGTTGTTTCTCCATCTCCTCCTCCCTCTGATTTTATTATGTCTTAAATTAGAATCTCTTACAAAGATGTTCTTTCTGCCCTATCTGGGCTCAACTCTAGGAAGACATACAGTCCTGATGGTGTTCCTGCTGTTGTTCTTAAGAACTGTGCCTCAGTGCTGACACCCTGCCTAGGCAAACTCTTTCGTCTTTGTCTCTCATCTGGTACTTTTCCTTCCTGCTGGAAGTTCGCTTTCATTCAGCCTGTTCGAAAGAAGGGTGACCGCTCTCAACTCTCCAACTAACGTCCAGTTGCTTTGATTTCTTGCCTTTCTAAAGTTTTTGAATCTATCCTAATCGGAAGAGTCCTAAACAGTTCTCTTCTCACAATCTTCTTTCAGATCGTCAGTATGGGTTCCGCAATGAACGCTCTACTGGCGATTTTCTTTCATATCTCTCTGACTCTTTGTCATCCTCCTTTCGGGATTTCGGTGAAACTTTTGCTATTGCGCTAGACATATCAGAAGCTTTTGATAGAGTCTGGTGCAAATCTTTAATTTCCAAACTACCCTCCTTCGCTTCTATCCTTCTGTCTGTGCCTTTATCTCTAAATTTCTTTCTGGCCGATCTATAACTGCGGTTGTAGATGACCACCGTTCTTCTCCTAACATTATCAACAGTGGCGTTCCTCACGGTTCTGTCCTGTCACCCACTCTGCTTTTATTTGTTAATGATCTTTTAATTTGCCCTTCCTGTCTTATTCACCGTGGCCGGACAGTTTGCCTACGGACAGTTTGCCTACGGACAGTTTGCCTACTGGACAGTTTGCCTACTGGACATTATGCCTATGGACACCATGCCTATGTGGTATATTTATCCTTACCTTATTTAACTTATTTAACTTATTTAACTTCAGATTCATGCAAAAGAATTAATTCAAAATTAAAATGTGTTGTTGCCCTTAATAGCATAAATGTCTGAAAATATATCAAGTAAGAAAGGGAAACAGAAGTTTTCACATAATGGATATTTGTATGTGTTTGATAAATGTAGCAAGCGCGACCCTTCGTTACTTTTTTGGCGGTGCGAGCAAAAGAGTCAGTGTATTATAAGGTGTATATATAATATGGGTACTTTTCCGTTATCTGCCCCATTGACGATTGGTTAGGTTCAGTCATGATATTTTCATTAAAACTATCAAAAATATCACAACTTAACCTAACCAATCGTCACTGCCCGGTTAGGTCAACTGTACGCCCTTGACGATTGGTTAGGTTAAGTCTTGATATTTTCGTTAGTTTTAACGAAAATATCACGACTTAACCTAACCAATCGTCAAGGGGGCAGATAACGGAAAAGTACCCATATTATATACACACACCTTATAATACACTGACTCTTTTGCTCGCACCGCCAAAAAAGTAACGAAGGGTCGCGCTTGCTACATTTATCAAACACATACAAATATCCATTATGTGAAAACTTCTGTTTCCCTTTCTTACTTGATATATTTTCAGACATTTATGCTATTAAGGGCAACAACACATTTTAATTTTGAATTAATTCTTTTGCATGAATCTGAAGTTAAATAAGTTAAATAAGTTAAATAAGGTAAGGATAAATATACCACATAGGCATGGTATCCATAGGCATAATGTCCAGTAGGCAAACTGTCCAGTAGGCAAACTGTCCGTAGGCAAACTGTCCGTAGGCAAACTGTCCTAGCACCCTTATTCACTCCTATGTAGATGATTCCACTCTTTACTTCTCCACCCGCTTTGCAAAGCGTCCCTCTCAACAATCACTCCATGATTCGCGTGGGGCGGCTATGGAACACCTGACTTCTGCTCTTTCTGCTATCTCTGACTTGGGCAGAGAAAACCTTGTGGTTTTCAATGTCTCAAAAACTCGGTTCCTCCATCTGTCTACTCATCACAATCTTCCACACGACTCTCCCCTTACCTTCAACAATACACAACTCAATCTTTCACCTTTTCTTAATATTCTTTGCGTTTCCTTTTCTCGTGATCTTTCCCGGAAAGATCAAATATACTCTCTTTCCAAAACAGCTTCAAAGAGGTTATGTATGCTGTACCGCCTCCGCCGCAGTTTCTTCACCCCCGCTCAGTTGCTGTCTCTGTACGGGGGTCTTGTTCGTCTCTGGATGGAATATGCTTCTCATGTTTGGGGTGGCTCAACTCACACAGCCGTACTTGACCGGGTGGAATCAAAGGCTTTTCGTCTCATCATTTCCCCGCCTCTTACTCGCTGTCTTCAATCACTCTCTTCGCCGCGATGTTGCCTCACTCTCTCTTTACACTCGCTATTATAACGGACACTGCTCTTCTGAACTCTCTAACTGCATGCCTCCTCCTTTAAGGAGAGCATGCAGCACCAGACTTTCGACGCTTTCTCATTCCTATTCTGTCCAACTCTCTAACGCAAGGGTTAATCGGTATTTTCAGTCTTTCATCTACTCAACCGGTCAACTCTGAATGTACATTCTTCCTCAGTCCATCTTTCCCCCTGTCTATGACTCTCAATCTTTCAAACACTTTCTAGACACCTCCAAAACCCTGGACCTTCATAGCCTCTGTAGCTCCACTTAACTTCGACATTACAGTATTATTTCTAATCAATTGTATATATTTCTATCCTTCTCCTATGGGCCGGGGAGGGGGCGCTTTTGCGGGCATTCACCCTTGGCGCCTCCTTCCTGCATAAAAATATTGAAACGAACACACACACACACACAGAATATCATGCATGAACAGGCACGAATTTTCATGACGTAAACATCGCCCCGACCAGGGTCCGAACCCACCTCTTGAATAGATGAAGGCACTAGGCACTACAGTACGATGGGATAAAAGTTAATACAAATTGTTATATATTAAACAACCAACGCTTTCGCGTCCAGAGCCATTTTACGTGTTAACCCTCCCGTCGTAGTGTGGTGGCTAGAGCTCTTACCTTCTTCTCAAAAGGTGGTGGATTCGAATACTGGTGCGGGCGATGTTTTCATATATATATATATGGGATTGAACTCAGAATGGTCCCCTGAGGTTCTTTCATGATACACACATACCGTGCATGGAACAAGGAACTCTTCTGTGAAAATTAAATCCACTATAGTCCGACTAAGTAATGGTAAATGACAAACACTATAGTTTTTTCTTTTTCATGCTGTTAGCTCGACGTGGGCAACGAGTCACTCGCAAAGAGGCCCCAAAAATATAGCTTCCCTCACCAGCTGAATCCAGCTTTGGGACAGAAGAGAAGAATTCCTTGTTCAATGCACGGTCTGTGTGTATCATGAAAAAACCTCAGGGGACCATTCTGAGCTCAATCCCATCATGAAACGGACATGTTATGTGCCTTGAAAAGTGGACGCTCAATTTTGCCAGTTGAGGTTTAAGTTATGGTTTTTGGCTAAAAATACAATAGTTACCTCTTTTTCTTTGATGTATTCAATCCGACGCGAATGCAACGAGTCTTTTGCTTATATTGAGGTTCTGGATATAGTAGGCTAGGTGTAGTTGTAACCCCTAGATCCTGTCCCGAAGTTGGATCCTCTCTGCTTTGCAGATAGCTGGTGAGGGAAGCTATATTTTTGGGGCCTCTTTGCGAGTGACCCGTTGCCCACGTCGGGCTAACATCATGAAAAAGTTAAAACTATATTGTTTGTCATTTACCA
>JAJOZX010003640.1:377500-395000 GCA_023014485.1 Bathynomus jamesi
TAATAAATATTCTGAAATTAAAAACAAATAGATAAATAAATGAGTATATATATATATATATATATATATAGGTCTGGCACATCCTGGACTGATGCTGGAATAGAAAGGCCGAACTCGGGACCTTGCGAAGGGCATCCAAATTTCCAGGTTCTAACGTGGGGAAGGGAGTTTGTAAAGGGGGAGGCTTAAAAACGAGGGATGGGAGTTGGGGAATAACGAGATTACTTAGGTGGGGACTTGTACGGAGGCGGAGCTTTGCGAGAAGATTTGGGGTTGGAGGGGAGAGGGTTAAGGGGGTGGAGTTAAACAACAAAATAGCCATAAAGTTATTTATTTTTTTTTTTTACTATTTCTATTTTTAGTTTTAATTTAAAAAAAAAAATAGAACTTTTATTTCCGTTCGATGTTCTTCGTAGTAAGAACACATCCAAACAAACGAACAAACAAACGCACAAACAAGATTAATTTGGTCATAAAATTTACCATTTATGATTGATTAATTATCTTTACTCTTTTTAATTTAATGAATTTAATTATCTTTATTTACTTTTTTAATTTAATTATCTTTAATAATCGATTTAATTTAATTATCTTTAATTTTTGTACGAAAGTAATTTTCATTTTGGAAATGTTTTTTCTCAAAAAGATTGATGCTATTCATTGACGCTCCTCTGAATATTATTCTCAAGGACTAATTAACTTTCCTATTCTTGTCCATCTAGATTTGGCCTCCTTCTTCGTCATCTACGTTCTCATGAACGGGGACCTATGGTTTTTACTCGTCCTCAAATTTTCGTAAGAGTGAAAAGTTTTACTGAGGGAAAAAAAAAATCGTAAAATATACGAGACTCATTCGTTATTTGTAAACATCGTTCAATTTTTGAAGGGTCCTTTGCCAACCGCGTTTCGCATTGAACAGCTTTCAAGTTCGTGATGGTGCGAGAAATCTATATGTAAAAGTAGGATGCATAATGTAGTGCGTCTCTTAGAGCCTACCCAGTATTTCATACTGAAAACGGGGCCTCCTATATCCAAATCCAAGCCCGCGCAACCATTCAGCGTTTCGAAATGTCCTATAATATTACGAAAAAAGGTTTTGCAAGGCGGATTTTTGGCGCCAATACTTTTATATATACAAAAAAGCAAAGAAACACTTGTTGTAATACTTTATTTGTAAGTTCTTATAATCTAAACAAAAGGAGACATATGTTGAAAATGATATTTTATATATATATATTATATATACACACAGGGTTTAGGAGGTTGCTACTGCCTGTCATATACATAGCAAACATGCTGTGTCCAGGGCCTAACTCTGCTGTACCTACATATTGTGAAGGTAATATGGATAAGTATGTCATATACACAATCCCTGGAAAAGGTCAATTTCATACCCAAGAACTTGCGCCTATTGCCAAGTTTGACCAAAGGGCATCACACTTATTAAATAAATGGCACAGTGCCAAGTCGAAGGGAATTTTTGATAGATTGATCTTTGTTCTGATTCCGACCAAGCCTAAATTAGGTTGTAGTTCAGGTAATATCATTGCTCGTCGCTTGGACATTTCTTAATAGTTACTGAAATTAACGAAACTTAACCAAAACTAATTTTACAATTTAAATATTTTTAAAGGCAAAAGTGATAAGAAAATACTAATAAACTTTTTATAATAAAATGTTTATTTAAAATAAAAGTTACACTTTGGGTATTTCGTAAAAATATTTTAATAGGGCATAAACAAGTGTTTGTATTTCGATTTCATTTTAGATTTACACGCACACACACACACATGCATGTGCGCGCGCGTTATATACATATGTGTATCTGCGCACACACACACACACACACACACACACATATATATATATAAACGTACACAGATGGTGTGCATACACACACGTACGGAGCCTGTCATTTTTTTTTCTAATTCCTTGTCTTCATTGCTGATGGAATGTGTCGAGGTAAATAAACGTCGTTCTCAATGTCACCTGAAATTTTAGAGTAATTGACACTTGGAAATTACAAGAAAGGGATTACACTCCATAACTTTTTTGAACTTGCACACGCACACACGCGCGTGCGCATATACACACACACACACACACACACATATATTATATATATATAATGTGTGTGTGTGTGTGTGTTAACAAGTGTGAACTTTAAAAGGTTTATTGTTATATATATATATATATATATATATATATATATATATATATATATATATATATATATAGTATATATGTGTGTGTGTGTGTGTATTAAACAAGTGTGAACTTTAAAAGGTTTATTATATATATATATATATATATATATATATATATATATATATAATAAAAATGTAACACCTTTTGTTCGTTGGGAAGGTTTTTATTTATTTATTTTATTTTATTTATTTTATTTAAAATTTTTTCATGATCCGTTCAACGACCTCAATCGAAAGAAGGAGAGTCGTCTTATTCGGAACCTCCTCGTAGCCTTCCAGTGCCAACAGAATCTTTCCTGTAACAGAATGGACGAGAGATGCCCCACGCATGCGTGGAACAGGAACGATCGTGACAGAGGGCTTTTTGGGGGCAGGGGGGGGGGGGTGAGGCGGTGGCGAGGGTATACGGGCATGGCGCCCGTTTTTTTATCAAAAGCTCACTCACATTTGATTTCACTTCATTGTTTCACAGTTTTTTAGTTTCACGTTTCAACGCGTTTTGTGGCTCCGTGCCAGGTGCCAGGCCCTTCTTCTGCGTGTAGGAGGGCGGAGGACACGCACGCAGCATCGGAATGCCCTGGAATCCGCCAAGGTATTAATTGGATACATTCCAATGGGCATGGAAGAGAAAATGAGTATAAGAGAAAGAGTATATTAATTATAACTCTTGATGCCCCGAATATGTACGACCTACCCATGAGAGTAATTAGACAGGTTTCATTGTATATCCGTGTATTGTATCCAACAATTTTTTTCGTTGTTCAGAGAGAGAGAGAGAGAGAGAGAGAGAGAGAGAGAGAGAGAGAGAGAGAGAGAGAGAGAGAGTAACGGGTTCAGCGAGTGAGGCCAATGCAAGGGTTTATCTCTGTTCATTCTATGACGAGCCTTTTCGTGTCTTTTGAAACGTTTTGAATTATCGTCATTAGTAATTAAAAGCCATTTCGTTCATTGAAGGCTTTCACCCATTCCATTTTAGCTCTCTCTCTCTCTCTCTCTCTCTCTCTCTCTCTCTCTCTCCTCTCTCTCTCCCCCATCTCCCTCTTTCCCTTCTCCTCCAAAAGGAGCAAGCAGTGTTCGCAGCATTGACCCTGCATAAAGTTCTTGAATTTATTCCCGCAAACGCTCAAGGTGAGATAGGAAGACACTTGCTTTCAGTTACGTAAGTAACGCGAGGTCTTTTTCGTCGTTTTAACGTTCCCTCTTGCTGCTGACCTATATTTGCCCCCACACCCCCATTCAACCCCACCTTTGTAGGGAAGGTGCCACATCTGCCTTCTGCTTTCGGCCTTCTCTCTTATGGTTTTGTCCCGAATGACTCAATTTGTTTATTACACACACAAAATGGCGTCCGTTTTATATTTTTTATCACGAAAAGTGGAATATTTTACTCACACACACACACACACACACACACACATATATATATATATATAATGGAAACCCAAAATAAAAAATGATTCCAAGGTCTTTCGTGTATTCAGCAGTACACCTCGTCAGGTAAAAAAAAAATATATATATATATATATATATATATATATATATATATATATATATATATATGCTGCAATTTCACAAGGAAAAAGAAAAACGATTCCAAGATCTTTCGTGTATTCAGAGCTACACCTCGTCAGGGAATGACGAGGTGTAGCTCTGAATACACGAAAGATCTTGGAATCGTTTTTCTTTTTCCTTGTGGGTTTGCAGCATTCATTCATTTCACGTGTTTAATTGTGAAATTCATCCCATATATATATACACACGAGTATATGTCGCATAACAAATCATGAATATTAATTAAAAAATTAAAAAATAGGGTATGATGCATAAAAGTACCCATTACCCATTTATTATAGGTCAATCTGATCTTAATCCATAAACAAAAACTAAAAAAAGATTTTATGTTAAAAAAAAAAATGTCGGTCTGTTGTTACCGAATAAAAGTGTGTTAATCACTATTCAAAGTTTAATCTTTATTTTATTTTATTTTATTTATTTTTTATTTTTTCAAAATTTAGTGTTGATAATTTTTCTTAGAATATTTTACATATATATATATGTTTTTTTCCTCTAATGCGGATGTTGTTGTTGTTTTGTATGAATGTATTTGTAGGTTGTGAATGCGCATAATTGCACAACGTATATATGGATATTTCTGTATGAAACAAAAATGCTACCACACCAGGATTCGAACCCGAGAAATCATGAGTAGGAGTCACGCGCTACGATGGGATACGAGTTAATACAATCTGTTGTATATTTAAATAACCGAGGAAACACAACCCTTTTGCGTTCAGAGTGTTTTACCATGTTAACCTCCCCCCCCGCACTGGAGGTAATGTCAGTATTTAATTTAAATCCCTCTGGTATAACACTGGGGTTCCATAGATGTTTCATACAAAAACTACGCGTGCTCATGCGTGTTATTCCACTTGGGAAACGCTCGTGCTCTATCAAAGAGATTTGAATTAAATGCTGCTATTACCTCGAATGCGGGAGGGTTAACATCGTACAACACCTCTGAACGACGCGAGAGCGTTGTTTCTTCGGTCGTTTAAATATACGACAAGTTGTGTTAATTTTTATCCAGTCGTAGTGTGATGGTACCACTCGTGGCTCCGACTCAGGAGGTTTCGGGTTCAAACGCTGGTGGGAGCATTTTTGTTTATATATATATATATATATATATATATATATACCGATTCATTAAAGAAAAAATATAGTCACTGAAAATTCCTATGATGCGCGACTTTTGCGCCACCTTGTGTGTGTATATATATATATATATATATATATATATATATAAACCTTCGTTTAGCTTCCGCCCGAATTGTTCATTCTGACGAAGGTCAAGCTTGTCACTCCACCTTAGACCTAAAGTTTAACGTGGAAACCGAACCACGCCCCACCAGCAGTCCAGCATCTTAACCACTAGGCTACCCAGGATACCCATTTATCTACTAACCAATTTTTTTTTATTGTGTGGAAGGATGAACAGCTGGGTTTAACTGCGCGCCGCCTGCCGTCATCGGGTCTCAATCCCGGGGCCGATGTATTCGTGGTCAGCGACGCTAACCACTACACTACCGAGGCGCACTTAATAAACGTACTGTAAATTCAGTACAATGCAGAAACTTGTGGATTTAATCACTCTCAATCGGAGTGATATCTTACAAAATAATAAACAACATATATAATTGGCTAATAACCTTACAACCTTACAAAGGTTCCGCGCGATGATTTCTCATTTCGCGAAGGTCAAGCTTGTCGCCCCTCCTCTCGAGTTGGCCTGGTGAAGTAGTGAGTTGGATTCTTGCGCTCTCCACCTCACATAGCCAGGTACGCCCGGCTCATCGGGGATTGTTCTGAGCCAGGCGTCTAGTCTTCTTTTGAAGATTTCCACTGCAACTCCCTTCGTGTTTCTTAGGTCTTTGGGCAACTGATTAAACAGTTTTGGTCCTCTCACTACAAAACTATTTTCTTTCAGGGTTAAGGATGTTCCCTGTCTCGCCTTCAATTTGGGAATACGACACAGTCTACCGCTTCTACTTTCCATCGTTGTTTGGGGAGTTATGGGATTCAGAGTAAGATTAGGGACTAGTTTCTCCATTATTTTCCAAGTGTAAATAATGGTGTATCTCTCTCTTCTCCTTTCCAGTGAATATAGGTCTAGTTCTCGTAACCTTTCCCAGTAATTTAGTTCTTTGCACCCATTGATCTTGGCTGTGAAGCTTCTTTGGATCCCCTCCAGCTGTCTAATGTCTTCTTTTTTATATGGGGAAGTTAGGACCGAGCAGTATTCTAATTTGGGTATGATCAGGGTTTTCAGTAGAGGAATCATTACATTCCTATCCCTTCGTTTAAAGGTTCTCAATATCTGACCCGTTATTCTCTTGCTCTGTTTACTGCTATCTTATTTTGTGTTTCAATTTCGCATCATCTGTCATTACAACCCCTAAATCTTTTGCTCTGGAATTTCTCTGAATTTCCTGTCCATTTGGGGTATATATTCCATGCACTTTAGGTCTTCTCTTTTTTCCGTACCGTAATATATATATATATATATATATATATATATATATATATATTATATATATATAATATATATATATATATATATATTATATATATATATATATATATATATATATATATATATATATATATATATATATATATATATATATATATAGTTTCAGAGAGACCAGATTACACAAGTTTAAGTGGTCGTTTCAGATTGGTTAGTTATTACTCACGTGACCAATTTCGGCCTAACACTATCTCTGTAACAAATTTCGACTTTGTCACAAATACTGGTCTCCGCGAAACTTAAAATTTTATATATATATATAAATATATATATATATATATATATATATATATATATATATATATATATATCTCTCTCTCTCTCTCTCTCTCTCTCTCTCTCTCTCTCTCTCTCTCAGCACTGCGACCACCCCTTCCGTCTATCTATTCATCCATTTTTGTATCTATTTATATCTGTCTGCCTGAGCCTCTCTATTCTCTCAAAATCACTTTATAATAAAGAAAATTACCGTGAATGCCATTGCCGATGCCATGATTGGAATTTCCTTAAAGAATCCGAGTGCCATGCCCACATTTGAAGGAAATATAACGCATTTTTCAGTAAGGGTGCGTGGGTTACCTACAACCTAACCATCCTTAAGAATTCTTCACATTTTATTTTAACTTTCAGATTTCTTTCTTTTATATATATATATATATATATTATATATATATATATATATATATATATATACAGGGTGTCTCCAAAAAAAACTATATACTCTTTATAGCATCATATATTTTATAATTTAAAAAAAACCAAACAATATATTGTTATAGCAATTGCCAATGAAAGGTAAATTAGTAATCTAAGTGATCAAAATGTTATAGCGAGTTGTTTGCATAGAAAATTTAATTAACTACGCCAAGTGTTCAAAATGTTCTCCGGCGGCATATATATATATATCCCCCAATCTAGTATTTGAGGGTTAAATATTTTTGTGAAGGAATTTCGTGGATTTAGGTTTAAAAAAAAACACCTCTAAAAAACAAAAATGCCCCGCCCCTTTTTTGGCATAACTTCCAGAATTGACAAAATAAATAAACGAATATGTTAGTCATCTTTTTGCGCACCTCTTGCGTGAAATGTTGTTTAGGTAACAAACAATTGCAATCAGCGCCATTCGGAGATCTGTTTTCACATTTTTTTCAACATAAAAAGGAATATTTACGTGCCATATATATATATATATATATATATATATATATATATATATATATATATTATCCGACCACAGTCTTATATCTGTTTCCTGTCCTATCGCTCCAGTTCGGCCTTTGGATCCTCCCCAAAAAAGGCGACCTTGGTACTTTCACGCCATCAATTGGGAAACCCTTAGGCAGTATTTCTTTGATTTCCCATGAAATGATTACTGCTTCCCTGGCCGTGGCCCCTCCGAGTGCGTTGACCGCTTCATGGAGGTGATTTTCCCGGGCATGGAGGCGTACGTTCCATATTCTTTTCCTACTGCTAATGCAAAAAAAAAAAAAAAAGCTTTCAGGAGGTACCATCCCCATCCAACTCCTGATTCTCACTCTGCTTATATTTTTGGCCGAAATTGTGAAAAATCTGTTCTTCGATTCGCCAAGAATTCTTTCACCAGACACAAACGTGAAAACTTATTTAATTCTAAATCTTCTCGCTCTTTCTGGCACCTCGCTAAGAACCTCTCCAACAACTTTACTTTTTCTTTCCCTCCAATTTTCCATTCCGACGGCTCAGATGCCGTCTCCTCTGGTACAACTTTTCCTTTCTGCAGGAAGTTCGCCTTCATTCAGCCCGTATTCTTAATAGGAAGATTCTTGAACACCTCTCTATTCACAATCTTCTTTCTGATCGTCATTATGAGTTTCGCAATTGTGGCTCTACTGGCGATCTTCTTGCATATTTCTCTGACTCTTGGTTACCCCCCTTTCGGGATTTCGGTGTCGCGCTAGACATATCAAAAGCTTTTGATAGCGTTTGGCATAAACCTTTAATTTACAAAGTGCCCTCCTTTGGTTTCTATCCTTCTATCTGTGCCTTCATCTCTGATTTCCTTTCTGGTCGATCTATAGCTGAGGTTGTAGATGGCCACTGTTCTACTCCTGAAGTTATTAATAGTGATGTTCTTCACGGTTCTCCCCTGTCACCGCTCTTCTTTTTATTTAAGTCGCAATTCTTGTCCTATCCAGTTTTATACAGATGATTCCATCCTTCACTTCTCCATCCGCTTCACAAAGCGTTCCTCTCAACAGTCACTCCATGCTTTGCGAGAGACTGCTATGGCGCACCTGACCTCTGATTTTTCTTCTATCTCTGGCCGGGATAGAGAAAACCATGCGTTTTTCAATGCCTCAAAATTTCAGTTCCTTCATCCGTCTACTCGTCACAATCTTCCCCACGACTATCCCCTTACCTTTAACAATACACAACTCAATCCTTCCCCTTTTCTCTTAACATTCTTGGTGTTTTCTTTTCTCGTGAATTTTCTTGGAAAGATCACATATACTCTCTTTCTAAAACAGCTTCTGAGAGGTTAGGTGTATTGTACCGGCTTCGCAGTTTCTTTACTCCCACTCAGTTGCTGTCTCTGTACAGGGGTGTTATTTGCCTCTGTATGGAGTACGCTTCTCATATTAGAGTGGCTCAAGCCACACAGCTCTACTTGACCGGGTGGAATCAAAAGCTTTTTGTCTCATCAGTTCCCCGCCTCTTACTCTCTGTCTTCAATTTTTCTCTCTCAACTATCGCTATCATAATGGACACCGCTCTTCTGAACTCTTTAACTGCCTGCTTCCTCCTTTAATGAGAGCTTGTAGTACTAGACTTTCGACACATTTTCATCCGTTTTCTGTCCAACACTCTAACGCAGTGGTTCCCAACGTGGGCGCCCCCCCCCCCCCAGTGGGCGTTTGAGAATCTTAGGGGAGCGCTAGGAAACTGTAAAATTGTTACCTTCTATTAATAAATCACTTATCTTGTTATATTATTACCTGTATTAGGGGCCACCAACAAATATTGATGGACATAAGGGGGCGTTGGCCTAAAAAAGGTTGGGAACCACTGCCAGTGAGTCTAACGCAAGGATTAATATGTATTCTCAGTATTTCATCTACTCAACCGGTCAACTCTGGAACAACGTTCTTCAATCCATCTGTTCCCCTCCCTATGACCTCCACCAGTCTTTCAAATGCAGAGTGTCCAGACATCTCGAAAACTCTGGACCTTGATTTCGATTCTCTCCTTCTCCTTCCATTGGAGGGGCATTTTCGCAGGCGTTCTCCCTTGACTCCTCCTCCTCTTTGCATACACTGTATACTGTATCTTAGATTGAACTGCTTGCTGTATTGTTGGACTAGTATACACATTTAGATGATAGGAAATTCCATAGATTCTAATAGCCTAACAAAACGTAACCTACCCCAACCTAACCTATACGTTAACTTATACGTTATGTTAACTTAACTTATACCTTATCTAACCCTGGTGTAGGAAATTTTTTAATATGATAAACATCACATTTCCTGTATTATGATTATCGGCTCGTGGATGGACTTTCCAATAGTGAACAATTTTTACGGGTTCGTCTGCATATTTGTCGTTATCTTATCGTAAACATTCGTTCATTAAGTCCTTTCGTTTTCACATAATATTTTATAAATGTAAACTGTATTTTTTAAAGACGTTTACACTTCAATCTTTGCAAATGAAAAAAAATTTGGTTTCAAAATGGTCACTTTCGGCTACAGAAAGAGTATTTCTTTATCTACATAAGCTGATATAAACCGGTAAATTCCAGTTAATTCCCGTTTACAGTTGTTTACAATGTGTGTGTGTGTGTGTGTGTTTTGGGAGGAGGGAAGCTAGGTATCTATATGACATGTCTTTTATCAAAATGATAATTAAATTTTTTGCCATTGTTTTTTGAAGATAAGTTCCCAGTAATAAATTACAATTATTTATTTGTGCTTTTTTATTTAGAATTTTATGTTGGCGCTATACCATGTGTGTTGTTTTGTGTAGCAAACACACACACACACACACACACACACACATATATACAGGGTGGGCCGTAAGTTTCCATACATAGGAAAATTTAAACGTTTGTTTTTATGTTTCAGATACCCTAAGAATATGCGTTTGTAAGATCTTGTTTACTGATGAAGCAAATTTTTACGTCAATGGAGAGGTTAATCGGCAAAACATACGTTATTGGAGTAATGCTAACCCTAACTGGCTGAGTCCGACGAAGATGCAAGGTGCCGGTAAAGTGATGGTGTGGGCCGGGATATGGGGTGACAGAATTATTGGACCAATTTTTTTTGTCAGTGGAAATCTTAATGCCGAAAGGTATCTTAACATGTTGCAAGAAGAGATTTTCCCATCCCTGCTAAACGAGGAAGGTAACTTCCCAGTTTACTTCCAGCAAGATGGAGCTCCACCTCATTATGGTCTTCACGTGCGTCGGTATTTGGATCAGCAGCAGCAGTTTCCGGATGCTTGGATTGGTCGGCGTGGTCCTGTGGAGTGGCCTCCCAGATCCCCAGATCTCACCCCCCTTGATTTCTATCTTTGGGGGCACTTGAAGGCCATGGTGTATCAGGAAAAGATACGAGACATAAATCATCTAAAGGAACGTATCACCAACGCCATTACAAGCATAACGTCAACTGTGCTAATGCGTGTTCATCAACAGTGGGGAACACGTATTGAAATGTGTTTTCAAAACAATGGCAACCATGTAGAGCATATTATATAAATAAAAATGGTTGTCCATAACAAAATGTTTATTTTTCCTATGTATGGAAACTTACGGCCCACCCTGTATATAAATTATTTCATGTAATTTATACTACCTTGACGAGGTGTTGTAAATTACACGAAGAGCCTTGGAATCGGTTTTCATTTCCCTTGTGGGTGTGTATCAATTATTAATTCGATTTGTTTGTGTAATATATATATATATATAACATTCTCTCTCTCTCTCTCTCTCTTGACCCCTTAACTCAATTTTTGCCTTATCTCTCATCATTGCGAGCAATTTTCCTGTTGTTATCGCGCGAAACCAGCTACACATCGAAACTTTAGAAAAAGAATATAATTTTATAGAGATAGATTTGAGAAAAGGCAATTCACTCTTTCTCTCTTTCCTCAATTTCGATTTCTCACAAACTCGCTTTAATACATTAGTTTCACAGCAACTAAAGCTTCCTCCCCGCGCCCACCCCCCCTACTTCTCACCCCACCCCCCAATGGATCGGATATTTTTTTCCTTTCCTTATCAGTCTATATTATTTTAGTTACAATGTGATGCGTTATAACGGAGTGAAATTGTTATACGCGATACAACGTCTCTCTATGTACACGATATGGTGTTATCTTCGTTATCAGGTAGGACAGGTGACCCTCCCCACTCCCAACTCCCTCGACCCCCTTCATATGCAATTGCTCTCGTCACGTAGTTCTTCTCGCGAAGGGTTTAATTCTGGGTTTGGTCTCAGATGCGCTTTCTCAGTCGTGTGTACAGTAATTCTCGTAGATTTTGAACACGTACATAATATACACGTACATAATTCAGGGTTCAGTTATCTCAATGGGTAGCACCGTTTCCTTATGAGCGAAATAGACACTGAGGTCGGAGATTCGAGACTCGATGATGCTCCTAAAAACATAGTACAGGAATTAGCGCAATGAGTCCCATAGTTGGCCTGAGCGCGCGCGCGAGAGAGAATATTAAAAACATCAGAAATTTATATATATATACAGGGTGGGCCGTAAGTTTCCATACATTGGAAAAATTAAACGTTTGTTTTTATGTTTCAGATACCCTAAGAATATGCGTTTGACGTAAGATCTTGTTTACTGATGAAGCAAATTTTTACGTCAATGGAGAGGTTAATCGGCAAAACATACGTTATTGGAGTAATGCTAACCCTAACTGGCTGAGTCCGACGAAGATGCAAGGTGCCGGTAAAGTGATGGTGTGGGCCGGGATATGGGGTGACAGAATTATTGGACCAATTTTTGTCAGTGGAAATCTTAATGCCGAAAGGTATCTTAACATCTTGCAAGAAGAGATTTTCCCATCCCTGCTAAACGAGGAAGGTAACTTCCCAGTTTACTTCCAGCAAGATGGAGCTCCACCTCATTATGGTCTTCACGTGCGTCGGTATTTGGATCAGCAGCAGCAGTTTCCGGATGCTTGGATTGGTCTGCGTGGTCCTGTGGAGTGGCCTCCCAGATCCCCAGATCTCACCCCCCTTGATTTCTATCTTTGGGGGCACTTGAAGGCCATGGTGTATCAGGAAAAATACGAGACATAAATCATCTAAAGGAACGTATCACCAACGCCATTACAAGCATAACGTCAACTGTGCTAATGCGTGTTCATCAACAGTGGGGAACACGTATTGAAATGTGTTTTCAAAACAATGGCAACCATGTAGAGCATATTATATAAATAAAAATGGTTGTCCATAACAAAATGATTATTTTTCCTATGTATGGAAACTTACGGCCCACCCTGTATATATATAATATATATATATATATATATATATAACAGTGCTTCCTTCACGTTTTTTAGTATGTATTGATGGTCTGTCTCAGTAATCCACAATACATGACATCGAACAGGAACAAAAAGTCAAGAATATGTGAATGGATTGAATATTAGGAATAAATGGATGAATAAAGAATATATATATGTATATATATATTATATATTGTGTGTGTATATGTATGTGTAGAGATGTAAACCCATGTAGTACAGTTTTGTACGAACGTAGGGTCTGCCAAACTCGTATCAACCCCAGTATGTAGAGGAAATAAGCCATTCCATACAAAAAAGTGCCACTTCTATAGTGCCAAGTCGAGCAAGGACGTCCGTATAAAAAAAAAAAATGAAAGACACTCTAAATTGGTACAAAAATAATAATAATAATAATAATAATAATAATAATAATAATTATGTTTGGTATTGTTTAACCTCCTTCGTAAAAGGTCACGTAGCGGAGGGGGACCTACAGCTTTACGTGGGATTCGAACCACGCTACGGCATCTGACCCACGTTGCTCAACCTCGCCGATCTAACAGGAAGAGGTTTTGCGATGTGGAAACGACGTAACTCTCAAGACGTAGAAGCCTGAATTTTGTTTGTACAGTAATTTAACTGTCATTCACTGACTGTTAACATAAAAGAAGTCACGCTCAAATTTCTCACAAGTTATATGTACAGAGTGTCCCATAAGTCCGGTCCCATATAGGAAAATTTATTTTAAATTAAATTTTCCTACGAGACCGGATTCATGGGACACCCTGTGTGTGTATATATATATATATATATACATACAGTATTGTGTGTAAGTTTTGAGCATGCTATGCGTAATCAGAGGAAGATAGGCACAGCTTAAACTATAAAAAAGGTAAGAATTAGGCTCGTTTTCAAAATTCAACTGCACTTGATAATCTAATTTTACTGAGGATGTTTAAATAATTAACTCTATTAAATTGTAATTCTGCTTCTGATGTGATTGGGCTGGAAACCTTTCTATAAAAATGATTATAGTTATCGGTAACTGTGTTAATATTATATAGGGGTAAAGTGAAGGCACGGATACAGGTTTGAAATTGCGAAGATTCTAAGTTTTTGGTCCAGTTTGTGTAGAGCAAGCCCGAGGTGATACGAATGTAATTGTAATTAAAACGAGTGCATCTATGTAGCCTTCGAGAAGAAACGCAAACTTGAGGCGCGTCTCGCTCATGATGAATCGTGTACCCCGACTTATAGAGCCCCAGTAGTGTGTGTATTACAAACTAACAACACAGGCATATAAATTATTACGAACTTAACTACACACTAATTATTTTTATAATAATATAGGCACGTACGGAAACTTTCTCAATACATTGGCCCTGTATATACCTGGCAATGATATTGCGAGCTACTCGTGTACCCTCAATAGGTAGGTGTGTGGGCGTAGCGGTGTTTTGTGTAAAGCAGTGAAACATTTCCTCAAACTTAAATTTAATCTATTGACAGCTTTTAAACGTTGGGAATATAAATGTGTATATATAAACTAAAATTCTTTTTAATCAGTCTTTGCTCGTGTTTAATAATAATGAATTGGATTAAATCTTTTGCATAATTAATGAATTGTGTGTATATATATATTCGCTCTATTTATTATGGAAAGGTGGTGAGTCTCCACAACAAGTAATAATAAAATGAACTCTTGCTCAGTAACATCCCTTGGGGTATAGGGGATAAAAGAGGATGCTCCCCACAATGCAATGTGACCCTGAGCGGGGGTAGCCCCCGTTCCCCCCTTGGTGTTGCATCTTCCTCAACCCCCCCCCTCTCTTCCCTCAACCAAGGCAGGACGTCGACCTTTGCATTTTGGAATGCATTGTGTTATTGCGTTCAATTTTTTAATTAGTATCTTTGTACCGGGAAAAGGCTGGGGAAACATGACCCTTAATATCTCTAGGGAATGTTTTAAGGTACTGATGGTTAGCAGTTTATTTTTAGGGTGTCGTGATGTGATCTTTATTGATTTGTATAAATGCAATTGTTATTGTTTATTGGATGCTTGTGATATTTGTCCGCTTGGTGTTAGGGTGTGGTGATAAATAGTTGTACCATCACTTCTACGACTAATAATTATTACTGTTACGACTGATATAATAATAATAATAATAATAAAATAATATAAGATGAAGAAGAAGAAGAATCTAAACGATGTACATTTAAATATTTATGTACTTAGGGTCTATATTTTGGGCAAAAATATTTGCTTATTTGTAATAATTATTGTTGCATTTTATTGTTAGGAAAATGTTTCAAATTTATTACTCTCAAACACTTTCATTGTAATATTTAGGCTGCACCCCGCTTTTATTCTCTCTCTCTCTCTCTCTCTCTCTCTCTCTCTCTCTCTCTCTCTCTCTCTCTCTCTCTCTCTCTCTCTCTCTCTCTCTCTCAGCAGAAGTTACTGCATGAAGCTATTCAGGCAGGCAAGTCCTCGGCCACCGCAAACGCTCTGCGCACCTGTCATTTGGAAGCAATAAAGTGAACACCTGTTCCCGTGCAATTAAGAGCCACGCTCAGTTGCATTTAATTCCCATCCTTATTTTATTCCTGTTTTTATAAGTTGTTACTCGTTTACACGCAATTGGACCAACGAACTCTTCCATGTTTCTGTGAGAGATGACCTGGGCATAAAGCGTTCTGCCTTCTTTATTTTATTTAAGGAACTTAGGAAATATTTGTATTGTGGGCATGGTATGCCCACATCCACAGCCCCTCGTCGGGAGTTGTACGAAGGATAGATAAGTTTCATCTTCCTCAATTCGTTTTTTTCCTCTCTCTCCTTCATTCATATTTGCTTAAAAATTGCCCCCCCCCAATTATAACCGGGTTCTGGAGTGGGGTTCCGTGCACTTCTGTCAAACACATTCCCACGGACGACTTATCGATAGCCTTTCATCCTCTTCTATGTTGGATCTGGTTCGCCTTCGCCACGTTGTTTTTTCTCTTCAGGAGCTGAATTTATTTTGTGTTTAATCTCAGAACAAAGCCAGAGTACAGATCTTATATGAACAGGATGGATCCCGGTATTCCAGTAGTTCTTTTGTACTGGAACAGTACTAGACTTTGTCCCCAGATAGATCCATGCACTCACTAAGTTTTGTTGTAACTAATTATACGGCAGCAATTTTTATCCGTGTTTGTAGCAAGTACATACTTTCACGTAATGGAATCAATCCACCAATTTTCGTTTCTTTAAACAGGGTTCAAACAAGGTCTGTAAATACTGTAGTAATGAGCGATTTGTGTGTTTAACCTGATAGTAGTTACTTGTCATTTAATTAGCAGTAACTTTGTTTTACTCGCGTAACTTTGCTTCATTCGCGCACTGTCACTTTTTGTATTAAACTGACTCCATTATTGGTCAATGGTCATGCACGCATTAATCAGGTTATTTTACGATATTTCATCGTATCTATATCGTTTGGTAGAGATATTCCGCGTTATCGTGACATTAGTGGCACGAAGACTAAGTAAGAGTTCTATTCTCTCTCTCTCTTTATAGTATTCTTCCGAAGGACTAAAATGGTTGGCCATATAATCCTTCTCAAATTTACAGTCGAAAAGCCTCGCAGATATCAGCATCAACTGCATGGTTATAGAAGATGAATTTCGTACGAGTAACGGAAACTGTTATAAAAAGACGAGGGAGCCATAAATAATTTCTTGTTTTCCTCTTCGGTAAGAGAGATCTCAGGATATCGATGACGTGCGTGCATGAACTTGTCATACACGTGTCCGGTCCGATGAGTGCATGAGTTCAAGAATCGGGTCGTGGACTTTGAAACGGGATATAATCCATTTGGCGTAATGACTGAAGGTCAACCACCAAAGTATGATAAATTGAACGTGCAATTTCAAACATCACTTTTTACTTTTTCTCGTAAAGGACATGGGCAGGGAAAGGGGCGTGTATCTTTAGGATATATATATATATATATATATATATATATATATATATATATATATATATATATATATATACAGGGTGGGCCGTAAGTTTCCATACATAGAAAAATTAAACGTTTGTTTTTATGTTTCAGATACCCTAAGAATATGCGTTTGACGTAAGATCTTGTTTACTGATGAAGCAAATTTTTACGTCAATGGAGAGGTTAATCGGCAAAACATACGTTATTGGAGTAATGCTAACCCTAACTGGCTGAGTCCGACGAAGATGCAAGGTGCCGGTAAAGTGATGGTGTGGGCCGGGATATGGGGTGACAGAATTATTGGACCAATTTTTGTCAGTGGAAATCTTAATGCCGAAAGGTATCTTAACATGTTGCAAGAAGAGATTTTCCCATCCTTGCTAAACGAGGAAGGTAACTTCCCAGTTTACTTCCAGCAAGATGGAGCTCCACCTCATTATGGTCTTCACGTGCGTCGGTATTTGGATCAGCAGCAGTTTCCGGATGCTTGGATTGGTCGGCGTGGTCCTGTGGAGTGGCCTCCCAGATCCCCAGATCTCACCCCCCTTGATTTCTATCTTTGGGGGCACTTGAAGGCCATGGTGTATCAGGAAAAGATACGAGACATAAATCATCTAAAGGAACGTATCACCAACGCCATTACAAGCATAACGTCAACTGTGCTAATGCGTGTTCATCAACAGTGGGGAACACGTATTGAAAT
>JAJOZX010003640.1:400000-493437 GCA_023014485.1 Bathynomus jamesi
TGAACTGCGTAATAAATTATTTTAGTCTAATACGTTATTCAGATCGGGTTTCGAAACCAGAGTCCTCCTCCTTACGCACATACAGCTCATTAACTCGCCACCGACAAGCATCACATGATAGGAACTGCAGCATCCGGCTGGCTGGACTCAGCCATTCAGCCATTAACGGAAGCCGTTTCAGCCATGTAAAGCCGCATTTAAGCCAATGCGGTCAATCACAAGGGATAAATTTAAAATTTGAGTTCTTACGTTTTGCTTATTTCATATTTTAACAAATTCAATCCGCCCGCGCGTCCTCACTCACACTATATATATATATATATATATATATATATATATATATATATATATATAACAGACGTCAGGTATGACAACGAAAATGAATTATTATCCCCATTAAAATGCACGTTCTGTGCTGGAAAATTAATCTTTCGACTTTAAAGCAGGAAAGTATTAAGAAAATGTATTACGGGACTTATTTAAACTTTGTGGTCACTTATACACCGCAACACTAAATTTATTAGGCGCCTTCACCTATTCAGGAGACGCTAAATGCGGTACCATATATATATATATATATTATATATAATATATATATCTATCCCAAATTAAAGGCCCAACAACGGACCTCTCCAACACTGAAGGAAAATAGCTTGGTTGTCAGGAGACCAAAACTTTTTAAGCACCTTCCAAAGGACCTCAGAAACGTTACAGGGTCAAAGTTGAAGTCTTGAAGAGAAGACAAGGTCAATGCCTGGCTCAGCACGGTACCAGATGAGTCGAGTGTACCTGGCTATGTGCCGTAGAGAGCGCAAGAAAGCAACTCGCTCCTCCACCAAGCCAGGCCTAGAGGCGGGCCCACCAGCTTGACCTTCGTATGAAGAGAGACCAACACACGGAACATCAACGAAGTATTTGTGCATGCTTGGTTGTATATATGTATAAGTCTGTCTGTATATCGTGTGTGTGTGTGTGTGTAAGTTAGAAACTGCAAGATATATCCGGGATACATTAAATAAAATATTTCATCAACACAGTAAAAATAGTTCCTTCTTATTTTTTTAAGCGTTATTTTTGGTATAACTAAAAAAAACCCAACTATTTCGCTTAAAAATAGTTCTCTACATACGTTTCGGTAAATTGATGAGTCATCGTCAGCACACCTTTATTTATATATACACATACATTCGTTTTCAGGAACTTTAATGAGATTGACGTCATATGAAGAAGAAATTTTGAAATTGCTTGCGTCATTTTTTACGTTAATGAGAACTGTTTACATGCGTGACACTTCATCTAGAATGAACGTATATATATATATATATTATACCTTGCCTTTATGTGGTTTAATCGACAGTTACTTCCTCCTTCTCGAGCTGGTCTGATGAAGGAGAGAATTGCTTTCTTGAGTTCTCAATTTCCGATAGCTAGGATACTCGGTTTATCTGGGATGTTTGATTATATATATATATATATATATATATATATATATATAATTACTTCACGAAAGTAACACGTGAATAATAATGTATGATGGAAATAACTACGAAAGAAAATAAAAAAGCATTACTTTGTGTTTGAATTTTCTTTCGTGGTGTAGTGGTTAGTATAGCTGACTACAAATCCACCTGCCCTGGGTTCGATTCCCGGTGAAAGCAGGCGATGCGCAGCTTACCCAGCTGTTTATCTTTCCATAAAAACAAGGAGTAGATAAATTGGTACCCTCGGTGATCTAGTGGTTAAAAGGCTAGGTTGCTGAATGGGAAGTCGTGAGATCGAGTCTGGGGAAGAACTTTATATTTTCTGACCACCTGTGTTGGGTCGTGGTTCGGATTCTTGTAGGTGCAAGATGGAGCATGAAGCTTGACTTTCGTCAGAATGAACAATTCGGGCGAAGCAAAACGAAGGTTAATCAAGGATATATATACAGTGTGGGTAAAAAAAAAGTGACCCCTTAGAGGTAAACTGTCATATTAAAAAAAGTAAGGGGACTAGAGCTCCCAAACTTCATAAATGCTTACCTTAGCATGTTGTTCGTCTTAATTGAGAAGTTGCTCGATGTGTCCCCCTTCCTGCTCAACGCAGGCCTCCAAACGTGGACGCCACTGATCAATACACCCGTTTACATATCGTTGAGACACCTCCCAGCCGAGCAGAATTCTTTCGCGTAGTTCATCTATGTCTCTTATATTGGTACCAGGGATGTAAACTTTGGACTTCAGGGCTTTCCAAACACCATAATCTAGTGGTGAAAGATCGGGGCTACTAGCCGGCCACATATTGGGTTCGATAAAATCCGGTGTTTCGTTCTCAAGGAATGTGACAGTTTGGCGTGCTCTGTGAGCAGGAGCTCCATCTTGTTGGAAAGTATATCTTTCACTCTATCTAACTGATATTCGACGAATTAGTGGTGATATACTTTCCAACAAGATGGAGCCCCTGCTCACGCCAAACTGTCACATTCCTTGAGAACGAAACACCGGATTTTATCAAACCCAATATGTGGCCGGCTAGTAGCCCCGATCTTTCACCACTAGATTATGGTGTTTGGAAAGCCCTGAAGTCCAAAGTTTACATCCCTGGTACCAATATAAGAGACATAGATGAACTACGCGAAAGAATTCTGCGCGGCTGGGAGAAGGTGTCTCAACGATATGTAAACAGGTGTATTAATCAGTGGCGTCCACGTTTGGAAGCCTGCGTTGAGCAGGAAGGCGGACACATCGAGCAACTTCTCAATTAAGACGAACAACATGCTAACGTAAGCATCTATGAAGATTGGGAGCTCTAGTTCCCTTACTTTTTTTAATATGACAGTTTGCCTCTAAGGGGGTCACTTTTTTTTTACCCACCCTGTATATATATATATATATATATATAATTATATATATATATATATATATATATATATATCTTTGCCCAGTCGCTGTGACCTTGGTCATTGTGCAACTACATTCAGAACTTCAATAGTTGACTAGATTATTTTTAAACCCTTGATCTTGTCCCAAAGTTGAGTCCTATCTACTTAGCTTCCCTCACCAGCTACATGCTATGTTTTGGGGCCTCTTTGCTCGTGACCCGTTGTCTGCGTTGGGTTTCGATCATGAAAGTGAAAATAACTTTTGTATTTGCCATTTACCATTCATTACTTATTGGGACTACAGTGGATTTAGGCTAATTATTCCAGAAGGGTTCCTTGTTCCATACACATTACGTATGTGTATTCCGTAAAAGTTTTCCCAGAGGACCATTCTGAGTTTTATCATATATATATATTTTTTTTTAACTGCAAACACGCAGTATAATTAACGTAAAGAACGACGCTTGTATAGGAGAATATTCCGCGCAAGATGAGGAGGGAGAACGAAACAAATGAAAAAATGAGGTAACCACCCGGGAATCGAACCCGAGATCT
Organism: Bathynomus jamesi; assembly: GCA_023014485.1. Classification (NCBI taxonomy): domain Eukaryota; kingdom Metazoa; phylum Arthropoda; class Malacostraca; order Isopoda; family Cirolanidae; genus Bathynomus; species Bathynomus jamesi. Next base: position 403,416 of record JAJOZX010003640.1, read on the forward strand.
TCCGATTGCCGGTCAGATATGATAACCATTACACCATGGGCCTCACTCAGTCAAATGCCGTAATTCTCCTACATACGCGCAGAAACCAATGCCCCAAGGGGGCACCTCCCGCATGCCGTACATTATATACATTTTAACTGCAAACACGCAGTATAATTAACGTAAAGAACGACGCTTATATAGGAGAATATTCCGCGCAAGATGAGGAGGGAGAACGAAACAAATGAAAAAATGAGGTATGTAGGAGAATTACGGCATTTGACTGAGTGAGGCCCATGGTGTAATGGTTATCATATCTGACCGGCAATCGGAAGTTCCGGGTTCGATTCCCGGGTGGTTTGGTTACCTCATTTTTTCATTTGTTTCGTTCTCCCTCCTCATCTTGCGCGGAATATTCTCCTATACAAGCGTCGTTCTTTACGTTGATATATATATATATATTATATATATATATATATATATATATATATATATATAAAGGATTGATATAAATAATATGAAACTGAACTTCTTATATAAATAAATAAATAAATAAATTATATATATCTTAAATAAAGGAAATGCTTCCTTAATTATGTAATTGAGTCGAGAGAGAGAGAGACTCAAATATAGGTATATTTAAAATATTAAAACTGAAAATGTTTAAACATTTTAAAAATGTTCGTCTGAACTATTAACTTTTATATCCTCGTGGTACTTAGTGAAGTTCACGGTCGGACGATGAGATTTCACTGTTTTCCTTATATATATTATATATAGATATATTATATATATATATATATATATATATATATATACAGGGTGGGCCGTAAGTTTCCATACATAGGAAAAATAAATTTTTTTTATGGACAACCATTTTTATTTATATAATATGCTCTACATGGTTGCCATTGTTTGAAAACACATTTCAATACGTGTTCCCCACTGTTGATGAACACGCATTAGCACAGTTGACGTTATGCTTGTAATGGCGTTGGTGATACGTTCCTTTAGATGATTTATGTCTCGTATCTTTTCCTGATACACCATGGCCTTCAAGTGCCCCCAAAGATAGAATCAAGGGGGGTGAGATCTGGGGATCTGGGAGGCCACTCCACAGGACCACGCCGACCAATCCAAGCATCCGGAAACTGCTGCTGATCCAAATACCGACGCACGTGAAGACCATAATGAGGTGGAGCTCCATCTTGCTGGAAGTAAACTGGGAAGTTACCTTCCTCGTTTAGCAGGGATGGGAAAATCTCTTCTTGCAACATGTTAAGATACCTTTCGGCATTAAGATTTCCACTGACAAAATTGGTCCAATAATTCTGTCACCCATATCCGGCCCACACCATCACTTTACCGGCACCTTGCATCTTCGTCGGACTCAGCCAGTTAGGGTTAGCATTACTCCATAACGTATGTTTTGCCGATTAACCTCTCCATTGACGTAAAAATTTGCTTCATCAGTAAACAAGATCTTACGTCAAACGCATATTCTTAGGGTATCTGAAACATAAAAACAAACGTTTAATTTTTCCTATGTATGGAAACTTACGGCCCACCCTGTATATATATATAATATATATATATATATATATATATATATATATATATATATATTAAGGGTGTGCCATTCGGATATTTTTATTTCGATTCGATTTTCGATTCGATTCGGCCACTTTTTTTCGATTCTCGATTCGATTCGACTGCGACTGTGCACTGCACTCACCTATACTTTACAATTTACATGCACCAGCACTAACAGAACAACATACTGAAAAGCGTAATAAACAACTGAACCAAAAGAACCGGTCCAAACTTGTCACACCGCAAGGCGCGCGCACGTGATTCTGTGACATCACAAAATCAAAAGCTGACCATGCGCATTGAGCGTACTCAGATATTTATAAAAGCGTAATCTCTCAAATATCCAACTATTTATAACGTTATTATATTATTATATTATATATACTAGTAATATATATATAGGGTGATCCAGAGAAATGGGACCCAAAAGAAACCCCTGTAACTCTTAAAGTATAAGTCCTTTTATAAAATCATACGCATCATTCGAAAGAGGATAGTTACAAGTTTGTACAGGATTGTATAGGTTTTGACAATACAAGACAAGATAAGATACAAAACAAAATAAAAGTGTTAGTTAAAACTAACCCTTCAAGATGACTGCATGGACTGTGGAACAGCTGCGTTTCATAACTGAGCAATATTATGAGCATGGAAGAAGTGTAGTTTCAGCTCTTAGAAGGTGATTTTGACATCTGAAAATTTGTCTTGAAAGATCTTTGAGCTGAAACTACACTTCTTCCATGCTCATAATATTGCTCAGTTATGAAACGCAGCTGTTCCACAGTCCATACAGTCATCTTGAAGGGTTAGTTTTAACTAACACTTTTATTTTGTTTTGTATCTTATCTTGTCTTGTATTGTCAAAACCTATACAATCCTGTACAAACTTGTAACTATCCTCTTTCGAATGATGCGTATGATTTTATAAAAGGACTTATACTTTAAGAGTTACAGGGGTTTCTTTTGGGTCCCATTTCTCTGGATCACCATAAGTAATGTCGTTTTTTACGATAGATTAAGTTTAAACTAGTCCTACTCGGTTTAAGCATAAATTTTCCGAAGGTTATATCTAAGAGGAGATCTATCGTGTTTCGCTACATACTTTACAGACCTTGACCAGTGAAGACGTGTGTTTTGCTTTATGTGAACCCCTCATGAACGTGGCGGTATCAGAAGAGCGTATCAGGCATATAATGCTTTACGAGTTCAAAAAAGGGAATAGTGCTACTGAAGCAACGCGAAACATTCAGGACGTTTATGGCAACGATATTCTGCCTGCATGTGAGGAAATGTCAAAGATGGTTTCAAAAGTTTAGGAATGGTGACTGCTGTTTGACAGATGCAGCACGTTCTGGACGCCCTGCTGAGTTTGATGATGACCTGCTGTTAGCCGCACTTGAAGAAGACTGTTCAACAACTGTCGAAGAATTGGCCCAGAAACTCAATTCATCCCCGTCCACCATCCATCGACATTTGGAACAACTCGGGAAAGTGCCTAAGTTAGGAAAATGGGTGCCACATGAATTGTCGGTCGACAATCTGAGGGTGCGGGTAAACATTAGCACAGCTCTTCATTCCCGTGAACTCCAAGATCCGTTTTTGCACCGTTTAGTGACTGGTGATGAAAAGTGGATACCGTACCAGAATGTTAAGCGCCGTCGACAGTGGGTTTGTGCCGGAGAACCAGCGACACCACAGCCAAAACCAAATCTTCACCCTCGGAAGGTGTTGCTTAGTGTTTGGTGGGATAAAGGTGGTGTAATACACTTTGAAACCTTACCACACCACCAAACAATCACCGCTCAAGTCTACTGTCAACAACTGAATCGATTGAACACTGCACTAAAAGAAAAGAGACCTTCTTTGGTTAGTCGGAAAGGAATCGTGTTCCACCACGACACCGCACGTCCTCATACCACTCGGATCACTTCCGCAAAAATTGAGGAGCTTGGGTGGGAAAAACTTCCACATCTTCTATATTCTCCAGACCTTGCGCCTTCAGATAATTATCATCTCTTCAGGAGTCTGCAAAACTATCTTGACGAGAAACAGTATACTGCTTTAGATGACCTGCACACCAGTCTTTGTACGTTTTTTTGCCTCAAAACCGCCTGAATTTTATAAACATGGCATTGAAAAGCTTGTAGGACGTTGGCAGAGTGTCATTGATTCCGATGGAAATATATACTAGATTAAAAAGTTTCAGTTGATTTTTTTTTTGTCCTTCAAATTCCGATCTAAAAAACGACATTACTTATAGGATGATCTATATATATATATATATATATATATTTTATTTATTTATTTATTTTATTTTTTCAATTGTTATTCCACGGTTTCGACATTCCATGGTTTTGGGGTAGTGTCAGTTTATCGTCTCGACAGGTTGCAGTTAGCGAATTGAAGAATCGAAATTTTTTAGCTCTAAGTCGGGTCGGGTTTCGATTCTTTTACTGAATCGCCCCGAATCGACATTTTTCGATTAATCGCACAGGCCATATATATATATATATATATATATATATATATATATATATATATAGGCACTACATAATTATACAAAATTGAGTGTATACTAATTTTAGGCTATACTCGAATAAATCCAATATCTTTCATTCATCTCTCTCCTCTCTCTCTCTCTCTCTCTCTCTCTCTCTCTCTCTATATCTATATATATATATATATATATATATATATATATACCCCCTCCCCCACCCTCTTTTACTCATGGGTAGTTCATACCCTGAAATAAATCTCTCCCAATCCGTTACCGTAATTGGTTGTTTAGATAAAACGAAATAAACGTTCGTATAATTCACCTAACGCCTTCGTACGTACCTGCCATTACCTCTTTTTATTTTTCACGAAGTGATTTTTTATTACGTATAAATACCCCATAAATGGTGATTTCTTTTCGTCTGCATGTTGGCACTGTCTGGACCCCCCTTAATTGTGCTTGGTTGTCTGGTTTTTATGCATGTAATTTTGTCTGGTTGTCTGGTTGCTTGATTATTTAGGTGCCTGGTCGGTGGTTGAGTTCAGTGGTAATTTGTCTGGCTGTGCCTGGATCTCGAATATTTTACCGTAATTGTCAGTAAAGAGTATATATATATATATATATATATATATATATATATATATATATACACAGCGTGTCCCAAAGAAATGTATACCCACTTTGTTCGATAATACCAGCTATGAGGATAATAAATATATTACTTTTTATATGTTTTTTTAATAAAGAATTTTCTCCTGAATCTAAATATGTAATTATTTTTATTAAAAATTGAAGAACAAAACGTTACAGATGTTTAAATTATAATTATTATTTTCGAGACTTCATGTGCGATATTTTCTAATATTTTAACCGACTGTTTTGAGATACTTATGTTTAGTGTTGATATTGAAGCATAAATGTTGTAATTATTAGTTAATTCAAAAAATTTACAAATTCCATGGTTAAATGACACTTTATCTAAGATGTTCGACGTCTTCCAGAACGTTGTTTTTGTAAGTTTTGCACAGTGCCGTCGGTTTCAAACTTATCTCGTATACGTGCAAATAAGTTATATTAGAAAATATCGCACATGAAGTCTCGAAAATAATAATTCTAATTTAAACATCTGTAACTTTTTTGTTTTTCAATTTTTAATAAAATAATTACATATTTAGATTCAGGAGAAAATTCTTTATTAAAAAACATATAAAAAGTAATATATTATATCCTCATAGCTGGTATTATCGAACAAAGTGGGTATACATTTCTTTGGGACACGCTGTGTATATATATATATATATAATATATATATATATATATGCGCCTCGGTGGTGTAGTGGTTAGCGTCGCTGACTACGAATCCATCGGCCCCGGGTTCGAGACCCAGTGACGGCAGCCGGCGCCCAGCAAAACCTAGCTGTTCATCCTTCCACACAATAAAGAATGTTTGGTAGATAAATGGGTACCCTGGGTGGCCTAGTGGTTAAGACGTTGGGCTGCTGGTGGGGCGTGGTTTGGATTCCACGTTAAACTGTAGGTCTAAGGTGGAGTGAAAAGCTTGACCTTCGTCAGAATGAACAATTCGGGCGGAAGTTAACGAAAGGTGTGTGTATATATATATATATATATGAAAAATCTACGGAGATTGAATGAACATTTCAGTTATTGTTTTTAAATTATTTATTTCTAATTACAAACTTTTAATGATGTTTTTATGAATGACTATATAACTATTTAATAGTGAGCCTCATATTATAATATTAGGATCTGATCGTTTATGTAAATAATGATTGATGGAATTATGCTTATGTAAAATAGATTTAACGTTTGACAACGCCGTAGGTTTCATTTCCTTAATTATCAATATTATTATTATTATTATTAATTTTTTACCAAATGGAATGAGGATGTTTTCCATTATAAACGACCTTTAGCAAAAACTCCTAATTTGCAATTATTCAATTTGAAAATATTGTTTTGCATAAAAAAAATAATAATAATTATTGTATGTCAATAAACTTGAATGTGAATTCCCCGAAATCTGAAGCTAACTCTAGAATTTTACGGGTTGTTGAATTTTAAAATGTAAGTATGGCTGTTGTAAATATTTCCTTAAGTAATATGACCAGTCGAATTGCGCATATGCATTTATTTTTTCCCTAACTGTACGGTACAGTTTAATTAACGTAACAGTACTAAGAATTAGGACTTTTATAGTAAAAAATAGATACAACCCACGCGAGAATACTAAACAACAGTAACATTAAAAAATACACGTCCGAACACTATCGTACTGTATTTTATTCGCAAAAACAAGCGATGAATAGTAGGCCACGCCCCATCACACTTCTCCGCCAATCAGATTAATCAAATCAGCTGGAAGCTTATGCACCTTCAAAATTCAAGATCAAATTATTTATTTATAAAATAAAAAAAATATAATTTTTTTTTTACAATTTTTGTCGTTACAATAATATAATGAGCAATTGCCAATCGAACTACTTATTTTATTTAATTTAGCCCCTAAGCTTTATCTTTAGGATGACGTCATAAAACACACATGCTTAAATGTTTTCCATATATATATATATAAAAAATACTGTACAGTGTGTGAATCTCTGCATAGTAATACATGGTGTACATTTCGGTTGGTGCTTCCTTGGAAGAGCTGAAGTAGGTCGGATGGAATAAGGTCGAATAGGGGATACAGTTGAATTGAAATCGAATGGAACTGAATCGAACTTCAAAATTCAAACTAGAATAAGGTCGAAACGGAATTAAATCGAATCGCACACGTTAATCGAACGGCCTGAGATTAAATCGAATAATAGCATAATTAGGTCGAACTTTTATTTAGTGCCCGGCTAGGCTGCTTTTCTAGCCTTTAGCCGCTCGGTTAGGTTAGATTTCTGGACTACAGTGGTTTCTTTTGCTTTGCTTCGCTTAGCACAAGCCGTGTAAATGTCCGGTTACCTCCCCCCTCCCCTGCCTTTTCTAGCGGTTAGGTTACTTAGGTATATGATTGGTTAGATTAGAGGGATGTATAAGTTTTGCTAAATTTAAATATTATGAAGACTTGAATTAAATCGAACTGGAATAAAAATTAATTTGAACAGACTAAAATAAAGTCGAACTGGAAATAAACGGAATGGAACTAAGTCGAATTTGACCTTATTCCAGTTTGATCTAATTCGTGTACATATATATAGTCCGTCAACCCACCCCACGAGCGAAGCAATTAGTGGGTTGGGGATGTAACCACAGAACTAAATCTAAGCCAACATTATTCTGACCATAAAACTGATGTAATCACAGAATTATTGTACAAAGGAAGCAGTCAAGTTCCGTTGGACTGAATATTTTAGATTGTTTGGTTTTCCACTGCGTGTCAAAACAAAATAGGCGAAAGAAAAGTTACGCTCAAAATTAGGTTCGAAATTGGTGACCGCATCGACACTAACCGGAAACTTACTGGCTCTCTTTTTAACCCTTGACCCTCGACTCAATATATCAAAAAGCTACACAAATAAAGGGGACCTAACACAGTCAATGTTTATGAACCGCTTATTACTGGAACTTTAAAATTATAGAAAAAACACTTAGGTACTCAGACCCGAATGCTTAACGAACTTTCCCGTTCATTTTGCGCTGCCAACCTTAAATCTCACACCAGAATTAATGTACTACCAACGTTAATTTAATCTCGGAATCATCATCATCATCATCATCATCATCATCATCTACTGTCTGTCTACTCTTAGACTTAATCTACTTTCATGCACGGGTCAGAGAAAAGCACGCATGACGAGTGAGGACTTCATGCAAAGAAATTTAAGCCAAGAGAGAAACTCGACTGGTAGGAAAAAAATAATAAATAACTAAAATCGAATTAATGCTACGCAATTTACAAAAATAATACATTTAATATAAATCTTATTGATTGTAGAATAACAAGGTCACACACACACACACACACACACACACAAGAAAATTCTCATTCTTCCATTTTCGCTATTGTTTGAAATGTTCAACCTACATTGAAAAATCTGTAAAAAGATTTCTAAAATTTGCTATACCAGAATTAGATTTTATCAAATCTTTTTATATCCGTAATATAATAAATTTTTTTGCACACACACACACACACACACACACACACACACACACACACACACGAGGTGCAGTCAATAAATGTTTGCGCAGATTTTTAATGATACAGTTTCTGGCATTTATTGACTACACCTCCTTTTGTGTAATATAAATATAAAGTATGGAGGGTTCTCTGTTACCCATACAATCTCGCGCTTTCACTCCGCCTCTATATATTTACCTTTTCTGAAGGTAAATTAAAACTTAGCTTCTCATAAAAGTGTTATAAGATAATTTAACGCTAAAGTTATGATAAATTAACGCGCTTTGAAAATATATCGGTTCCAAATATATATAGGCCTATTTTATTAGTTTTCTTTTTTGCTTGCGTGCATCCCCGATTCGCTCGAACGCTGTAAGGACCCCACACAAAGGGGCGCGCGCGCGCACATACACACGCGCACAAACGCCAAATATGCCTAGAGGAAATAGAATTTCATGGCAGAAGATACTTCATGCCTTGATCTATATCGAAGTTATAATTTTGTTATTAAAATAGAAATGTTTCAATGTTGTATTTTGTAATTTTTCCTGGTTCAACAATCCGGATACGACCCCCCATGCAACCCAACGTAAACCTAAGGGAATATATACTCTATATGTACAGGGTGCTTCAGAAAATGTTACCACTTGTATGGCGCTAATATACCATTGCTTACTGCTTATAATTTGTGTCTTTTTTTTGTTTATGTAAGTATTTGTGTGTTTATTTGCTTGTTTATTTAAACAAACAAATAAACGTTGAAATAATGTTGAAATTCATGGATAAATATATAAACAATAAATACACACTATTGAAATATATTTTTTGAAGCACCTCCATACTAAGTGGTAACATTTATTTTGAGCACCCTGTATATATATATATATATATATATATATGAGAACGCTTTAGGATGTTGTGAATGGGGTTTGCAACGACTGTTTCTTCGTTATTTTGAAAGTTGAACGTTCCTCGTATGTTTTCACGTGACCTACATGTCCTTTTTTAATTTTAGAATCGATGGGCACTTTCGCGATGGAGGAGAGGCAATTAGAGGTCATTTGACCTCGCACACAACGCATAGCAATGACCTTGCCCGTAGTATGTAATTACTGTCTGGTAAAAACATTAAATGTAGCTGTAATTTTCTTTATTAAGAGGGAGAAGGGAGAAGGAGCGTGGAGGGAAGGAAAGGAAGATCTCATATATACAGGGTGTAACAAAAGTCCGTTCTCATACTCATAGGGAAATCTTTTCCGATATTTTATTTATCGACGAGGCTTGTTTTCACTTAAATGGAACAGTGAATCGCCACAATTATCGTTACTGGAGCGACGAGCATGTACTGGATTAATTGGTAAGTTGATTGTACTGTTTGTAATGTATAATTAAAGCTATTTTCTCGTTCAATTCTGTTATATCTTATTTCCCTATGAAAACGGACTTTTGTTACACCCTGTGTAACATGGGGTCCATCTTGCTCCTCATGAATCATACGCCCGGACCTACGAACAATGAAGTATTTGCAGTACAAACTTACGGCAACCGCGCTTGAAAGAATTATGGATTAGAATCATTAGATCACTCACTGGAATATGATAACTCGAAGCATTGTTGATTAATTCCACTGGTGATGAACCACGTACGAAATCTTCGTTAATACGTTGACCCTGCATGTGCTGGACAATGATGCTGCGAGTTGCTCGTACCCTGAATAGACAAAGTGGTACTTCGTTAGTGGAGGCTTTACTTTGTATCTACGACTTAATCCGTGTAAACAAACTGTGTACTCGTGATATAGAAGGTGTGTTCAAAAAGTTCCAGGATTGATCCCACAAAAATTTTCTGGTAACACTTACGATCTAATTGATGTTGTCCCCTTCAAAGTTGTCTCTTTGCGCAGTTATACATCGCTCCAACGGCGGTTCCACTTTTGAAAGCATTCGTGGTAGGCCGTATTCCCGACCGCCTTCAGTTCGTTTGTCGCATTTTGAATAATTTGTTCCACATTTTGAAATCTTCGACCATTCAATGCAAATTTAAGTTTAGGAAAAAGAAAAAAGTCTGCCGGGGACAGATCTGGAGAATACAGGATCTGGGGAATGACTACGACGTTGTGCTTCGCCAGGTACTGCTGAATTGACAACGCTGCGTGTGCGGGCGCATTGTCATGGTGCAACATCCACCACGTTCCTGCGTTCCAACTTTCAGGCCGTTTTCTCTTTACTGCGTCTCGCAGTGCTTCAGTATTTCCAAATAAAACAGTTGGTTAACTGTTGACCTCTAGGGACAAGTTCGTAATGAACGAGTCCGTAGTAATCGAAAAAAACGACCAGCATTAGCTTCACATTCGATCGGACTTGCCGTGCTTTTTTCGGTCTCGGGGACGTCGCGCACTTCCATTGTGATGACTGCTGTTTTGTTTCAACGTCATACCCGTACACCCACGTCTCGTCGCCCGTAAAGGTGTTTCTGAGAAAATTTTCATCAAGATTGGCACGTTGAAGGAGGTCTTGTGACGCAACAACACGTTGCTCTTTCTGCTCGGCAGTCAAGAGTCGTGGCACAAATTTGGCTGACACACGACGCATCTCCAAATTCTCTCTGATTATCGTGTGGCATGATCCTATCGAAATGTCCATTTCGTCCGCGACTTCCCTGACTGTCAGTCTACGATTCCTTCGAATCATTTCACGAACACGAGCAACATTGTTATCAGTTCTTGAAGTGGAAGGTCGTCCCACCCTTCCATCGTCCTCCGACGACGTTCGGTCTTCTTTAAAGCGCTCGTGCCATTCAGAAGTGGTTGTCCGACTTAAAGCGTCATTGCCAAATGCTGTGTTCAGCATGGTATGGGTTTCAGAACACAAAATTTTATGCACACACGTTGTTCTTTAACAGTAGCCATTAGTAGTATAGCCGAAAAAGGGGAGAGTGCAAGAATGTTGCAAGTGATGGCGTAATGTTGCAAAGGGGGGGGGTGTTGTTGCAAATGGGGGTGGGGGTTGCAAAAAAATAAGAAAAGAAAAAAAAGAAAGAAAAAAAGAGTACTGGCCTTTGTTGCCAACCTAGGTTGCAAGGGGCATGCAACTTGGAGGCCTCCCCCAAGCTATTCCCCCCAAAGGGCCAGAGAGAAAGGAGGAGAGAAAGGAGGAGAGGTGTTCACCTGGCAGGAGCCAAGTGCATATTAAGACTTCAGCCGAGTAGGCGTTGTTTTATAGGCTCCTAATCAGCCAGTTGACTGAGCCAAGGGGGGAGGGGTACACCTGAAGGAGAGAGAGAGACCTGAAGGAGAGAGAGAGAGAGGAGAGAGAGAGACAGACAGACACCTGAAGGAGAGAGAGAGAAGTTCTCCCCCAAGTTATTTTCGTTTTCCTAACCTAAGAGGCCACTAAGGGGTTTTACCAAAGGGCCTGAAATAGAAGGACCAGAGGTCCTTGCTCGGCTGGGAGCCGAGCTGGAATGAGTCTTTCACCAAGTTCGCGGTCTTTTATAAGCCTCTATTCTGGCTGAATTGCCAGATAGCGCAATGTGTTCAGTTGCTGAGTTGTCAGATCGCACCATGTATGCAGATGCTGAGTTGCCACATCAAGCCATGTAATCGGGTGCTGATGTGCCAGATCGCACCATCAGATAGCGCCATGTATTCCAGAAATATTAATCATCCATTGTGTAACACAATATGATGGTAGTTATTCCATTTAAATTCTGTATATTAAATAAATAACTATTAATTGCATACCTTTCCAGTTTTTTTGCAATGATCGGATTGATAGAATATATTATTATATATATATATATATATATATATATATATACCATATATATATTCTTTTAAACGTCTTATGTTAGGTATATATATATATATATTATTTATTTATATCATTTAATTTAGTTTAGAAGCAAATTTAACATTAACTTCATTGAACTTAAACTTTTCGAAACAAATAACAGTTTACCTTCGAAAACTTCATAGAAAATATTTAATTTATGGTTAACTAGTTTATTTCGTTTACTATAATTTATATACATACAGTCTTTTAAACAGCTTGATACATATATATAATATATATATATATATATATATATATATATATATATATATATATATATATACAGGGTGGGCGGAAAGTAGCTCCCTAATTTAAATTACATATAAATTATGTATAAATTGTGATGTATTGTTATATTGTTATGGTGGTGTTCTCTAAAGTGGTACAATTGTAACGTTCATTTTTTTTTTTCATTTCAGATTGAAGGGTAACATGGCTGAGCGTTTAACACTGCAGGAGCGTGCCCAGTTGGCGGCACGGTACGAAGTTGGCAATCTGTCGTTCGAGTTCAAAGATGGTGGCGGGCCATTCACGGACCACGTGCCCAAGTGGACCGAAAACAATCAAGAACTGCCACTCGAAGCTCATGACCACAGGGTCTGTGGCAGATGTTCGAAGATGGTCGCCCTTCGACATCCAGGGCCCAGGAGACGGTGCAGGCAGTTCAGGAAATGTTCGCACGGAGTCCACGAAAGTCAACTCGCCAGGCAGCTCGGGAAAGTGGACTCTCCCGCTACTCAGTGCGAACTGTGCTGAAGAAGGAGCTGAACTGGCGTGCGTGGAAGCCGCATTACTGCCAATTCTCTCGGACGAGGACTGCGACCATTCGCATGGAGTTCGGGGAAATCATGCTGGCTTGGCATGAAGACTGGCCCCCATCTCTTCCGCAACATCCTCTGGAGCGACGAGGCGGTGTTCCACGTCGGAGGCTTTGTCAACCCGCCACAATTGCCACTACTGGGCAGGAGAGGATCCCATGGTTACCGCTGAAAACGGCAGAATCGGTTCAGTGTAAACAGTGTGGTGTGGTATGACCTCAGATCAGGTTGTGGGCCCGTTCCTTCTGCGCAACACCATGAATGCTGAGCGGTACCTTGCTATGTTGCGAAACGAGGTCTGGCCGGTTGTCAGCACATGGGAGAACATCGACGATCTGATATTTATGCAAGATGGCGCCCTCCGCACTTCGCTCTTGTTGTCCGTGAGTGGCTGGATGCCCACTTCCTGGCGTTGGATGGGTCGTCGTGGTCCACATCAATGGCCAGCCAGGAGCCCCGACTTGACACCGTGCGACTTCTTTCTTTGGGGGGTGGTAAAGGGAAGAAGTTTACCGCACCAAACCGAGGACATTGGAAGAACTGGAGGACCGAATTCGGGAAGTCATGTCCTCCATCCCGCCGGAGTTCCTGCTAAGTCAGTGGACGCCATTCCTGGGCGGCTCCGAAGCTGGTGGAAAGAGTTGGAGCCCACATTGAATTTTAGAGAAAACCTACCATGTATGCCTACCTTTTCATATTATTTCTTCTGAAATGGATAATATACGTATTTTTTTACCAATCCAAAATAGGGAGCTACTTTCCACCCACCCGACTGTATATACATATATCTGAACTCTTCAGCTAAAGAAGCCTTAGTATAGAATTGGTTGTGTAAAGCTGATATTAAGCTCTTTCAACATGTTCTGAAAAGCACGGCTTATAATTCCTTCCCATATCCGTACAAAATAGCACTTCAAGGCATTATTGTATAGAAATAGGTACACAAGTACTACAAGAAATAAATCCTAAAATAATTATAAGACCGAAGTAATGGTCTGACGTTGGGGTGAATCCTTCTGTTTATCAAATAAATAATTTTACACACAATTTCATTCGAATATCAGTGGGGGAAAACGAACGGAAATGAAAATTTATGAAACAATTCGACGTCGTCATTCCCAAACCCCGTATATATATATACATATAATATCTAAGTTGTATCGAGATGAAAATTTATGAAACACACATTTCCGAGAATCTGTTCAAATCGGTTCGCCTATTGCCAGAGGCGATTTTTTTTCCGACCATAAATGACCTTTTCCACAGACAGCTTGAACAAAACTCTCTCGACTCATTTCTTAGATATGCCCACAACTATATATATATATATATATAATATATATATATATATATATATATATATAGAGAGAGAGAGAGAGAGAGAGTTTTGTTCAAATAACGGGATATGCTTGTACGAGTTTACAATTACATCATTATGCTCGCATTACGCAAGTATATGCGGCTTTAATAATATTCACCGCTTAAACTATAGGGAAACCTGTACTCGATATGAAGGGCTTTCATATCGTTTAGTACTATTTTTGTTCCCACTTACAAACCGGTTGGTTTAAGTCATCTTTAAATACGTCTAGAATACAATCAAAAGCACGCACAAAGAGTCATCGTTAGCTACATTATTAAACACAGTTTATAACACGCTTTCCAATCGAGGGGTTTATTTCTACCGACTCGAGCTTTTCAATCGTGAACTCACTCAACAAGCGGCAATTGAAAAAATTCTAAAATCGTACGACAACTACGCGTTATATAAAGAAATAGTTCTTCAGGGTGAACGGTGTAGGTGAGCTCAGCTTTGTACCAAAGTTTTATAAGAAACACCAAATAATTGTCCCCTAGCGCAATTGGAAAGGTTTTCACCCCACCTTAGACCCACAGTTTAACATTAGAAAATTCTGAAACCTGACTCAGAGCCAAAAAAGAAACACCAAATAATTGTCCCCTAGCGCAATTGGAAAGGTTTTCATCCCACCTTAGACCCACAGTTTAACATTAGAAAATTCTGAAACCTGACTCAGTGCCAAAAAAGAAACACCAAATAATTGTCCCCTAGCGCAATTGGAAAGGTTTTCACCCCACCTTAGACCCACAGTTTAACGTTCCGAATGTTCTTTTAAAATATAATTAGGATATATTTCTTTATACCCTCTCGACTACATTAGTGACTAATGATGCGGGAAAATCTGAGTAAATATTTTCTCGAAAACTATGGGTGATAGAAACATTCTGAAACCATATTTGGAATCAGTATCAAAAGTTCTATACGAATCACCAAATAATTTTCAAAGGAGAATAGGAGCATTAAATCTATTGGTGAAAATATATATATGTTACTCGTCTCCCGTTATAGCGGATTGGTACACGTCATAGCTCCACCCAGCTACATCGGCAGCCAATCACTACGAACATCTGGTCTTTTGGGGCGGAGCTTGGCGATTGTGCATATAAAAGGGGATATTTTTCAGTTTGGAGTAACAGTAGCTATTTTCGCGTCAGTGAATAATCATTCCCTCCACCATGGACCTGTACGTCTCCCCAGACTTGTATGAAGAGAGTGATACTGCAGCATTAACGACAATTAGCCTTTTTAATGCGGTTGACCGTGATGAATTATTTACAACGCAAACCGTAGAAGATATTTGCAGTGACGCTCCTTACAATCCGACGCAAAGGACTACCATAGAAATGTAAGTGTCTATAATTAGAATTTATATATATATGGATGGGGTGTAGTATCTCGTCAAATAGATACTCGCCAAAAATGTCAATCAATGTTATTTTGTTACCCCATTATGCTAAAATCGAAATTTTATGGCATTCAATGTTATTCCTCGAACCAAAGATATCTTCACATAATGGGGATCTGTCTGTATACTCTGTATATGTTTTAAAAGCATTATTCCTTTAAGGTCCGATGAGGATTTGACACGTGTTATACAATCTTTTGAAGAATCTCGGAATACGGGGGATACACTGAACAGTCAACAATGTCACACATCCTCCACCATGGACCTGTACGTCTCCCCGGAATTGTATGAAGAACGTGATACTGCAGCATTAACAGCAATTAGTCTTTTCAATGCGATTGACCGTGGCGAATTATTTCCAACGCAAACCGTTGAAGATATTTGCAGTGACGCTCCTTACAACCCGACGCAGGGGGATACCATAGAAATGTAAGTGTCTATAATTCGTTTTTATATACGCAGAGTTGTAGTATCTCGTCAAATAGATACTCGCCAAAAATGTCAATCAATGTTATTTGGTTATCCCCATTATGCTAAAATCGAAATTTTTATGGCATTCAATGTTATTCCTCGAACCAAAGATATCTTCACATAATGGGGATCTGTCTGTATACTCTGTATATGTTTTAAAAGCATTATTCCTTTAAGGTCCGATGAGGATTTGACACGTGTTATACAATCTTTTGAAGAATCTCGGAATAGGGAGGATATACTGATCAGTCAACAATGTCACACCGAAATAATGTAAGTGTTTTTCGATCTTTTTGGGATAAGAAGACACAATATATTTTCATAAATTTATTAAATGAAAGAAATCAGTACAATAAACAACTACAGAATATATCGTTACAAATATACGAACAAAAACATTATAATATACAACGAGTACGTACAATTGGAAAACGGTTTTTTATCTGTCTGCATACCATTCATCGTTTCGGCGAGTGTGACACGGGTCAAATAAATTTAAAAATTTATAAATTCTTTATCATTTGACATATGCATGAGAAATGAGACGCAGTACATTCCGCAAACATTAGTAAAATATCCTTGCATGCGAAATGGGGTCCACACAACTTCGGGAATATGTAACTGAGCGAGAAATTTTACAATAATAGGGTCACTCCAGGGTTGAGTACCGAGTGAATCAAAATAGTACAGGCGCTGTCTATTTTTAAAATAGACAGCGATCCAGTGAATCCCTTCATTACCGATGATGTCTGTGTTCACAATAAGACTACCGCATTCTCGCGTACTTGGCAAACTCAATGTTTCATACTTCGCAAACACGCCGATAAATTTGGAACGTGTGACTCGCTCCATTACTTTCTGAAGTGTATTAGCATCCATTTTAAAAGTCAGTGATAACGCTTCTAAATCTATCTACTTCTATTAGGGCTTGCGATTCGAGATATACTAGTACACTAATAGGAGCGTCTATAGGCTTGGCGAATTCCAGCCGCACTGAGATGTTTCCGCTCTGCTGTGGGGTTAAATGGTATTTACGCTAGCAGATAAGTCAGGTGTAATGTCAAACGGGTAAGGTTAAATTGATCAATGAATTCTTCCTGCGTTACCCCATTACCAAGCTCATCACAATCACCTGCAATATGGGTCAGATTACTATAGGCTCTGGCACAAAGAGGTAACACACGTCTGATGAATAGTCCGTACCCATTGTTCCACCCAAAGCAGTGCCATTAACGTATAGAGTTATATTTTTAAGTCCGAAATTCTCGAATTTAAAGGCACTCTTTTTATATTTTCCATTCACCGAAGCGTGGTCCTGCATGCCGATTAATACCTTTTAGGAAGATTTCCCAGGGCAATGTTTTCTATCTGCTTCGATGCCAACCCTGCAGGAACCGTATATAGTTTGATCTGCACTCTGTTAATAGGATATTTCACTGTAGCGTTTAGTAAATTTTTCTCAATTTCTAGTTGTTTTGGTGAACTTAATTTCACTCGCCGTACGCGGAGGTATGTGTCCATAATGTGAACCACAACGGACTTTGCACCCTCTTCTTGATTCGCATCCAGATTTAAGCAGATCTCAGGACTCGTGCGGGTGAGCTTTATTTTCATATCCACCCCGTTCACAAGCAACTTCTCCTGGAAAGTGAAATCTGTGTGCAACCGTCCAAAACACTCGTATATTTCTTTTAGAATTTTAAATTTGTCCTTTATACTATTTTCATCTTTAGTTTGATAATATCCCTCCGCACTTAAAAAGGTAGCCTTCGCTTCTTTGGAAAAGTTGAGGACATTTCCAAATAGGCTCGTAGATGATAGTACCCCGTGCCTGCCGATATGTTGGTCTGATTTAAATATACGTCACACTGGTTGAATATGGCGTGCAGAAAGTTTGTTTCAGGGTATACAGCATATTTGTCATCGCAGACCGTTCCATCAGAATGGCTATACGTAGCTTAGCGTACATGTGCACACAGCTTGGATCAAAAAAGTAAGGACCTGAGCTGGGTATCACGAATTCTATAGGTGCACTCGGAACTAATTGTGTTTAAAGGGTTAATTGTAATAAAGTCACTGTGCTCAATAGAAACTTGGGTTGGCGGGAGCTCAAAAAGGGACAGCTCCGATTTACAGCATTGTGAACTACATGGGTGGATGAAGCGTGCCATGGCGAAATAGTGACTCCTCTCTCGACAAGTGGTAAACAAACTATGATTCATGAGATCAATATCCTTAGCTTATATCAGTCAAAAAGTGGTCAACCATAGGTTTCATTCGCTTACAGCATTTCTTTTTTGATAGCCTTTTACGTTTAATACCACGTGACCCCTTCTTCTTCCGGGGAGTCCTCTTCTTCCCGCCACCACGCATTTTTCTCTTTGCATCTTTGATGATTTCGTCCCGTGTACGCTTTAAATGTTTTTTTAGAGCTTCTTTAGGTTTAGCCCCGGCCAATATGTCTTCTGCAGTGTTAAGGCCTGATTGTAGCGCTTTCCTTCCAAGGTATCTGGCACCCCTCTTCAGCAAAGGAACAGCCGTACGTAGTATGGATGAAAAAATGGATCCAAGTCCACTACCGCGCTGGTATCGCATCCCTCGATAGACGGTGAAAGGCTTTCTATCCATTATAACTCAGTGCGTCGAAAGTGTAGCTTCACTGTTAAGCTCCCGTTACCGAATGGGAAGTTTTCGCCCTCAATCGTTCTTATATATATTGTGATATTGGTTATTAAATTAGTTGCGACATTCACATAATGGGGTCTGTCATATGTAATACTCAAACTCCTTCCTCTATGGTTGGGGATGTGAGCAATGCGCAGCAGGCGTGCCTGGGTATCCCCAACAAACTGGTGCTCCACTATATTACTGTAAATATAGCACATGTCTGGGGACCTTTCAGCCAATTTCTCCATCTTCAATTGATAGATTAATCTGGACAAGTCATGCTGTGTCTCGTGAAATGTGTATCTTTGGAAGGCTGCGCTATAGCGGCCATTGGCTAGAATTTGGAACTTTCTATGGTCTTTAATACGTCTGTTAGTCTTTGATTTTAGGATTAGTGTATGTGCAGGCCTGTTTACGACTTCGTATACTAAATCATTCGTAAGGTTTGAGTTTCTTAAACTTACGTTTAAGCCTCTCACAACATCCTCGGCCGAACCATATTGACCCGGCCCTAGTCTTACTTCTGTACTGTAATACCGTGCAATCTTAGTCCGAGCGATGCGCATAGTTTCATCCATAGCTACCCCAGCTTTTTCACACTCGTCAATGTCTCTAAGAATCGTAAAAACGGTTTCTTTATGTTCAATATTTAAAAAGACGGTGTCCAGCTGAATTTCGCATATCCCCACCTCATACGAATCACCACCACAATTCAATGTGCCCATGGAGTTCTGTTACAAAGTTGGCTAGTGTGTTGTTAGGGTGTACAGACAGGGACGAGGAGGACGGGAGGGTGACGTAGAAATGGTTAGGAGCCATGTTGCATACTATTTAAGCTTCATTATTGCATCAGCTTTTATAAGGTGTTGAAGCTTTCTGGGTACCCTAGCCATTTCACCAGGTACATTTTTTTCCTTCCTGAACCTTTGCTTCCTAAAATTTTCTCAATTTTAAACACATTTTTTTCTAATTAAACGCAACTTTCTGCAATTCCTCGCGGTAAAAGCCTCCTGAGATTTCTTCCCCATTCAATCTTCAATGTAATACATCATTATCTCACCTTTAGGTCTCACAGCCCTAACTTTAAAATCTCGCGTGTCCATCCTTGCTCAAACCCTTTGCGAATTTATTCCCCGAACGCGACAGCCTTACATAATCATTGATTTTGAAGCGCGTAGAGTGTGGTGGTGTGGTGGTGATCCATCTCTTCTCGGGAGCGTACCTC
Source organism: Bathynomus jamesi (assembly GCA_023014485.1). Taxonomy (NCBI): domain Eukaryota; kingdom Metazoa; phylum Arthropoda; class Malacostraca; order Isopoda; family Cirolanidae; genus Bathynomus; species Bathynomus jamesi. The sequence goes on from JAJOZX010003640.1 coordinate 423,396, forward strand.
TCTAAAACTTCGTTAGGTGTTGCCCCAATCGTGCGATGGTGTGAGCGGTTGTAGGATGATGCCAATGATTCCAGAATGTCTAGAAATCTGTATGTTTTTTTATGTGTAAAATAACGGTGCATGCGTTCCTTTATGGTGCGCTGACTCTTTCAGCTAAAGAAGCCTTATGTTATAGAATTGGTTGTGTAATAGCTGATATTAAACTCTGTCAACATGTTCTGAAAAGCACGGCCTATAAATTCCTTCCCCATATCCGTACAAAAATAGCCAGGAACCCTGTTTTCTTTTAACATTAGCGTTTTGGTGGCTTTAGCAACTGTTTCAGGTGATTTATTTTTCAGAGGAACTAGCCACAGATATCTAGAGAATACGTCTATTATGAATAGAATGTAGCGGTAACCATCGTTATACACAGAATATCTTTGCATGTCTGTTAAATCTGCTTGCCAAATAGAATCAATCGAGGAAGCCGTTGTCTTGGCTGTTTTAAACCTTTTTCTCACAGGCTTATGAAGCGTATAAGCGTCTGCTCCCTCAAAAATCTTTCAACATCTTTTTTTCCTACTCCGTAAACACTTCTGTACAGTCTATCTACGCCGCCGTAAGAGGATGGGGTAGAAATGTCATAATAGCGTTTAGTTAATACGTTAGCCATTTGCGTATTTTAGAGGCACGTGGGTAGGGTTGTTTTTAACCTCTTCTTGCTCCTCTTCAAAGGTGTTACCGCCGGGGGTGACGGCGCCTTCAATTGTGTCACAGGCGTTGCATGTTCAAGTCTTTAACCTGTTCAGATTTCCTATCAACGTTTTAGGGACATTTATTTGTTGTAGTCTTGCTTTAATATGCTTCCATCCTGATGGTGATGGCCTATCCCACTTTCTCACCAGATCATGGACAATGTCTACGATATTCGATCCCTGTACCTTTGATCCTTCCATGATCTCCCCTGTATCGGTCCATTGTATGGCGGGATCCTCATTCAATAGATTATAAAGACTTAAGCCTTTACTCCTCAATGTAAGTGGGAGGGTATTTTTAATACATGTTCGATATGTTGTGTGGCTAATCTTTTGGTTGGTCAGCTGTGTCGTCGGGCACAGATCCTATGTCGCCATCGTCCCCCGTGCTGTGCCTAATAACCACAGGAATCTCTGTAGGGCTCTTATAATTTTCGTACTCGTGAAGAAATTTCTGCAGAGCTTCTTGGTATAAGATTCTTTTCTCATCAGTGTTTTTTCACTGTTTAATAGGGCTAACAATTCGCTTTCCATTCTTTTAAGTCTGCTTTTACGGGGATCTAGATACGGTCTGGATTCCTTTGCAGTGAGGCGTACACCTCGTGGGGAATCACTACCACTTTCTTCATTATATTAATCTAGTCAGTAAAGGACCCAAAACTGAAAATAAGATGGGGAGAAATGACCCTCCTGTTTGTACAATAATTCGTTTTTCTCTTCGCTACAGTTTGGCTTTTACGAGCGAGTGCACGTATTATGTTCTTGTAGCGCGTAGGCGAGCCTTCTGATGGGATTCATTGATACATTGCAATTTTAACGTTAAGACAGATTTCACAGATGCATTTAAAAGTCGGCATCGATATTTTTAATAAACATCTGCTGCATTGCCCGGGGCAGTCGATGATAGATTTTTATTAATTCACGGTATTTCTTTAGTCTCTTTGTCATTCTGGAATATACACCGTTTCAGGCTCGTTTTGGAAATATATTCGTTCGCAGAAGCACTCTAAACGTGTTTCGCGGATGAAGGTCGCAAAGCAAATATCCGTAACGCGTGCTTGTAGCTTCTTTATAAACTTCCAAAAACTCCTTACGCTGATTCGGGAACATTTGATTGGCTAATACCCCAATTTGTGATACATCTCTACGTTGCGCGAATAAGACTAGATATTGCGTATTTAACGACACATCGCGCATGTATCTATTTTTGAAAAATAGATTCTGATTGATGAAGAACACGCTTATGTTAAGATGGTGGGAGAATACTGTAAATGTCTCGGCAAACGTTTTATCCATCTCCAACATGAGATCGTCAATTACAATGATTGTATGTTCATTTCCCTTTAACGAATTAACGTCATATACGCCTTTGTGAACAAAATATCATCTTGGTACTCGTTGAACACTGATTGATACGTCGAATAGCACCATATAACTTTATGCACAAATTTCGAGAACATCTCCCCCTTTTCTTTAATGATTTAAGCATAAACAGTTTTTACCACATCCTGTAGGTCCAGATATAATACATGTGTGGATGGGCTCGTGAATCTGAATTTTTCTACAGAGTCCATTTCTTACACGTCACACTCCTAAGTGAGTCATTTACAAAATATTACAATTTTGAGTGCTGATCCTTATATTTCTTCTCCACAGAACCGTGAATGACGATGAGGTAGAGCAGCCCATCATTACGGATGACCTCGACGACAGTGTAGTTGTGATCTCCTCCCCTGAACCCTCACAGCGATCCCGGTAACACGTCCAAAGCGGAGGTATGAGATACCCACGTCAGGTATAACGCGACCGAAATACGCGCCTGTTGCAGCGGTTAATAGATCCCCAACCCTCAACCTCTTACGCAACAACACCCCCAGCAGCACCTAATATATCCCCTTATTCATCCGCCGCCCCCCGTTCTGTTAAGTCTACAATAATAGAGCCCCAACCATCAACCTCCTACGCAACAGGCCCCCCATCAGCAGCACCTTCCGCTAATATACCCCCTAATTCATCCGCCGCCCCCCGTTCTGTTGAGGAAGATATAACGCTCGAATTGGTGCGCTCCGCAGCCCCCACCCCAGCCTTGACTAGAAATCGGTATAGAGTCAGGGTCGACCCTAGAGTCATGTATAGCAATGGTATTGAGCGCGGACTACGCCGGGTTGTAGAGCGTATTATAGAGTTTGCTCTTCAGAATCGCGACGAGCGTGAAGTCAGGACGAGTCTGTCCTTTGGATTCGGGTCAGATGACGGTGATGTAGACGATTATTGGGTGATAGTGCCATTTAGACGTTTGGCGGCTGAAGATGTAGAATATATATTAGGACGTATAATGCAAGCCGCCCAAAGTAGTATAGCCTTCAATATGGACAACTTCACGGTAAATATTGACCATGTATACCGTGTTGCGGGTCATAGTGCCATACCGTATACTCTTAACCTCAATTCTCAAGCTATTTATAGACGGCATATAAACGTCGATCGTGGTTGCGGCTTTATAGCAGTACTCTTAGCACGTATGTTTACTGTACAAAATACACGAACTCAAAAAATTTGGTTGCCTACAGTCGTGGAGCGTGCCCGTAAACTAGCTGTAGACTGTGAACTTGAATTTGACTGTAATATGGGTCCTGAAGAGCTGAGAAGGGTAGAACAGGAAATGAATGTCCGCATAGTTGTGTTTGGGTTGGATGATCGTCGTAGGACTGTGTATGTTTTTAAAAGCTGTGTGAGAGATCGTACAAGGCCCCTACTTATTTTAGGATTGTCAGGGACAACGTATCTCCCCATCCGTAATATAAGGTGGCTTTACGCGAGTTATGACAAAAGTCGAAAATATGGGAGACATCATGATTTGTGTAAGGGGTGCCTCGAGTTTGCGGATGATATAGTGAGACATTGTAAAGAATGTCACATGGTATGTGAGCAGTGTAAAAGCACCAAATGTGAAAGCCGTGTAGTTGAAGCTGAGAAGAGAGACTGTGATGTGTGTAGACGCACATTTTTCAATAATAGCTGTTTTGATTTCCATAAATCAATTGGCACGTGCAGGAAAATGAGAATCTGTGAATGTGGTATGTTTCACACAATGGATAATTGGGGAAAATTTAAGCACAAGTGTGACGTAATTCACTGTCCTACATGCCAGGAGGAATATAAGGCGGATGGAGTAAAGCATGTATGTTATATGAAAGATGCTAAGCCTAAAAATAACCCTTGTATAACTGTATACTACGATATAGAAACATATACGAACGCTGAAACCAAAGAGGTAATTCCACATTTACTTGTGAGCCAGACTATCTGTGATGAGTGTATGGATATCGAATGTGACGAGTGCCCCAAATGTGGTAAACGGACAAACGTTTTTAAAACGAATGTCAGCGATAGTCCTGTGAAACTATTTGTGTCCTATATTGTCAAGTTAGCCGACAAGTTCAAAAAAATGACTGTGTATATTCTCGCCCATAACGGGGCAAAGTTTGACACGCAGTTCCTTTATAAGGAGTTGCTTGAACACGAATCCTCTGAGATATTTACAGGTGATCCATTGAAAAGAGGCAACAAATTAATACAGATGCAGATAAGAGGCAATGTACAATTTAAAGATACTTTATTATTCACACCTTGTAAATTAGCAAAGCTACCCAAGGTGATGGGAGTAGCAGCTGAAGTTTCCAAAGGATACTTCCCTTACACTTTCCTCACCAGCGAGACTTTAAACTACGTAGGCCCACCACCCCCCAAACATTATTTTGACTGTATGGATGAACGTGAAGACTTTGATCGATACTACGACAGTTTTAATGAAAGTAACCCTTATAATATAGCTGATGAATGTGAGCGTTATTGCGTGAATGATGTGCGCGTGCTTAGAGTATGTTTCCAGGCCTTTAGAAGGATGTACATAGCCCGTTTCAAATGCGATCCACTGCAAGTCGCAACCACCATCGCATCATTATGTTTTACGGTGTTCAAGAATAACTTCATGCCGAAAGACACCTTAGCCATTATTCACCGAAACAATCCCCGCAGTTACGGGCACAAGGCTATTTACTGGCTCATACACCTACAGCAACAGACAGGTGTATACATAAAGCACGCCCGCAACACGGGTGAAGTACCCATTAAGATTAATGGACGTGTTTTTTGGGTTGATGGGTTAAGTGAAAACCGTGTCACTGGTGTGAAGACTGTGTACTCCTTTAACGGTTGCTGGTGGCATGGATGCCCCCGTCCTGAGTGCGGAATCACCGGAGATATCCACGGTAGGTCTCCTGCCGACTGTCTTGCATCGACCCGCACCCGCGATCAACTTATAGGATCACAGTTCACTCACAAAGTCTTGTGGGAGCATGAATATGATGCACGGATGGAGACAGACGAGGTGTACCGTGAGGAAATAAAAACGATCAAGCGTTCAATGGTGCTGGATCCTCTCAAATGTGGTGATAGCTTGTTTGGAGGACGTACAAATCCTTTCAGACTATACTTCCCACCTACGGAGGGCGTGAAGCTCCATTACTACGATTTCTGTTCTTTATACCCATACGTGATGAAGAGCAATCCGTACCCCGTGGGCGCTCCTGAGAAACTGGTGGGACCTAGCCTACCCTCCATCAATGAATTTTCAAAAAATTTGAATGATCGTTACTTTGGGCTCTCTTTCGTAGACGTACTCCCCCCACGCAATTTATGGATGCCGATCTTACCTGTCGTTATCGACGACAAGCTCATGTTTCCCCTGTGCGTGAAGTGCGCGGAAGAGGATAACGGCGAATGTAACCATATACCCCACCAGCGTAAGATCAGAGGCGTATATACAAGTCCTGAGTTGGCCCTAGCCGTGCGCCATGGTTATAGAATACTGAAGATACATGAGGTGTGGAGGTTTCAGAAGCTACCCAACCTTTTCACACCATATATAAACACCTTTTTGAAGGATAAGGTTGAGGCATCAGGGTATCCGCGAGGAGTTGATACCGAAGATGAAAAGTCTGCCTATATTCAACGTTACCGCGACCGCGAAGGTATACAACTTGATCGTGTCCAAATTGTAAAGAATCCTGGCAAGCGCTTTAGTGCAAAGTTGTGTCTAAACAGTCTATGGGGAAAATTTGCGCAGAATACCGGCAGAGGGAGCATTCATTTGGCACAAAGTTATAGCGATGTCTGGGATTATGCCAATGCCCCCGATAAAGAGGTCATGGAGATCGTAAATGTAGGTAATACTTACGTAATAAAGTACAACAACACTGAATTTGCCACAGATACCTCAAGGGTTACAAACATACCTGTGGCCAGCTTCACAACAGCCTACGCCCGTATAAAACTTTGGGGTCTATTGCATTCTCTTGGGCGGAGAGTATTGTATGCCGATACAGATAGCGTGATATTCACAGAGAGGGAGGGTGAATACATGCCCACTATTGGGGAGTTCCTCGGCGAGCTCACTGATGAGATCAAGGATGAGTATGGGGACAACGCATACGCCGACTCTTTTGCCTCAACAGGACCTAAGACTTATGGGGTACGGGTCAGGGTGGGGGAGGAAATGAAATATATCGTGAAGGCAAAGGGTATTACGCTCAACCATGCGAATCGGGAGGTTGTTAACTTTGAGTCGTTGAAGGATCTAGTATGTTTGGACGATGATGAACAACCTCCCCAACTAATTGTAGGCACCCACAATTTTCGGGCGCAGAAGCTGGGGGGCGTGAAGGAACTTAGGGGTACGATGGTGTGCCGTAACACCTATAGGAAACGTTACCAGTTACCTGGTACCTATGATACCGTACCCTTTGGATACCAATGATGCTTCTAACTCACACGTCTTGTATATAATCGTATCTATTTGTAAATATATATATATATATATATATAACTTGAATATCTCGTTTATTAAATCGTATTTGTAAATATATATAACTTGAATATCTCGTTTATTAAATAAATCATGTTTCAAATAGCGTTTCACTTTCTCCTTTGTGTGTGTGTGTGTGTGTGTGTGTGTGTGTGTGTGAAAGTTCTAAGCTCCGCCCACTGTAAGACCGTGAGTCATGCTACTATCTGGGAATCCCTGCGTGGTCAGTCGACCGCAGTAAGCCCGAGAGATCAGACGTGTATTCAGATCAGACGTGTATTCAAATGGCTACCTTTAATATTGCTTGTACAACGTTTACGAAATGGTATTCAGTAAAGTGCCAGGATGTGGTGGATACCGAAAAACTTCCTATTCCTCCCTCCTATGCCTCTTTTAAAAACACATTGGATTGTGCGAAGTTCCAAGATGTACAAATACTCTACGGATGTTCTGGTGAGACCGTTGAAGGCTTTCGTTGCACAGACGATGTGCTGAAGTATACTGCAGAGCTAAACTTTATAAAGTCTCACATACACCGTGAAGTAAAAGAAACAACGCGTGCAGAAGAGAAGCAGCAGGTATGGATAATGAGTCTTGCTGATGGGTGGTGTGACAAGCGGTATTACGTCATGCTACACCATGTCGATTACTCATACCCTACGACTGAAAATGTGAATCTCGTGATCATGGACAATCTTAAGTATTTTTATCACTATATTAACGTATATCATGATGAGGTTCGTAGTGAGGTTGTGGCTAGTGCCCTGCGTGAATTTTTAACAGAGTTTAGAGACGAGTATCGTTTGATGGGCAGAAAGGAAAAATATGAACATATGTTCCTCTCAAATAGTGCGCCGGAGTGTGGAGATGTTTAGTAAAACATAAAATGTTCCTAGTTCTTATCCAAACTGTCTGGTGCGTAGGCTGGTAGTGATATTCTTGTACCGAAATATGTACAACAATTCGACTCGCGGTCATACGAACAAGCCCATTCACGTATCATCGAGTCAGCCGCCCGTCGAACCATTCCTGCCTACCTGCGTGCCTCACACGGCTCATAGTTATCTCAGAGCTTGAGCCGAGTGGACGTGCGCTCCTCGAATACGATGGAACTTCCTTTGAGCAGCATTCTCAACGCCTCGTACGATGTGTCCGTGACGAAATCGTTGCGCGTGTTCAGGCGTAATTCCGGTACCATTAGCTATGTACTGGAAACGGAATGTAGACCGACAAACAAACGGGTTTATTTAAGTATCGAGGAGATGAATAGAATCTTTGTGATAGTTGAGAAGTGGAGTGAAGATCGTTATAAAATACCTGCTAACGTAGGTACAAGAAGAGAGCAGATTAGTGACGCACCCTCATACGCCGTTGTATGTACGTTGTGTATAAATAACGATCGGCCGTGCATTGATATACGGCTGATGTGGAAGAATGCTTCTGATAATAACGCTCTTGTTCCTACGCGAAACCGTTTCATCCTCGACAGAATGTTTGAAATCGTCGGATTCCGTAAACTGAAACCTATATTAGACGCGCGTGTTACGGACATGCTTTATTTTGATACAGTACTTGAATACGCCTACACCGCTCTGCTCGATGGGTTTACCGAGTGTAGGGCTGGTGAGAATGGTCTAGAGCTGGACGTTTATTTAAAAAGTTTAGACTCTTTGAAATACCATGAACTTTGGTACAAAGCAATTGATCGGTACAAGGCTGAGCTCACCTACACCGTTCACCCTGAAGAACTATTTCTTTATATAACGCGCAGTTGTCGTAACGATTTAGAAGATTATTTCAATTGCCGCTATGTTGAGTGAGTTCACGATTGAAAAGCTCGAGTCGGTAGAAATAAACCCTCGATTGGAAAAGCGTGTTTATAAACTTGTGTTTAATAATGTAGCTAACGATGAACTCTTTGTGCGTGCTTTTGATTGTATTCTAGACGTGTTTAAAGATGACTTACCAACCGGTTGTAAAGTGGGAACAAAAATAGTACTGAACGATATGAAAGCCCTTCATATCGAATACAGGTTTCCCTATACTTTAAGCGGTGAAATATTATTAAGCCGCATATACTGCGTAATGCAGAGCAATAATGATGTAATTGTAAACTCGATTAAGACCGAGTTTAGTATTTTGAAAAAAAGTGAATTGTATTTATATATATATTTTGCTTGACATTTCTCCTGTACTGATTATACGCATATTTCTATTGATTTGTGTTTATATATATATTTTGCGTGATATTTCTCCTGTACTGTTATGTACATATTTCTATTGAAGTGTATATTTATTTGAAATGTATATTTTATTTTATATATATCCATAATTGTGTGTATATATTTCCTGTACTGTTATATGCATATTCCTCAATTGAAATGTATATTTATTTTCTATATATTTATAATAAACAGAATGATGCAATGTTGTTTTACTTAATTGTTACGCCTTCTACCTACCGGTATTCTTTTAAGAAATATAATAATGCATACAGGTATTGCGGTATCTGGCAATTTAAGCCTTCTAAGCCAACTGGCTGATTAGGAGTCTATAATAATGTATACAATGGTATCTGGCAACTCAGTCTTCGATTAGAGAATACATGGCGCTATCTGGCAACTCAAGCCATTTACAGCCAACTGGCTGATTAGGCTGTATAATAATGTATACAATAATACTGCTAAAAAGAGGTATCTGGCAACTCAAGCCATTTACAGCCAACTGGCTGATTAGGAGTCTATAATAATGTATACAATATACTGCTAAAAGAGGTATCTGGCAACTCAAGCCATTTACAGCCAACTGGCTGATTAGGAGTCTATAATAATGTATACAATGGTATCTGGCAACTCAGTCTTCGATTAAATGAATACATGGCGCTATCTGGCAACTCAAGCCATTTACGCCAACTGGCTGATTAGGAGCCTATAAAACAACGCCTACTCGGCTGAAGTCTTAATGTGCACTTGGCTCCTGCCAGGTGAACACCTCTCCTCCTCCTTTCTCTCCTCCTTTCTCTCCTTCTTTCTCTTGGGGGATAACGCCGCCTCCAAGTTTTCCTTGTTGCACCTGCAGCATCCCCCCTTTGGGGGAATTTTATTTTGTTGCACCCCCCCCTTTGCAACAACCCCACTCCCCTTTGCAACATTACATAATAACCTGCAACATTCTTGCACTCTCCCCTTTTGCGGCTATACTACTGCCATTATTCAAATGCACAAAATGCGACAAAACACAGAAAATGACTTCACAAAACAGTAAATATCGAGAGAACAAAATACGATATCAACAAGCGGTAACCGTCTTTGGACACAGACTGAGTCACACTACAGCATGCATCACATGACGCGCATGTGCGTCATGTGATGCCCGCGCAGCATAACCAATTCGGGAACTTCTTGCACACACACACACACACACAACACATATATGGTGGCGCAAAAGTCGCGCATCATACGAATTTTCAGTGTTGATTATAATATATTATTTTTTTCTTATAGGTAGGGGATGACTACGAAATTAACAATAGAAGAGACAGAATTTACGGAATTTACATCGGTACAGAATTTAAAATCTGTACCGATTCATCGATTTGTAGTACCTGGTATTCCATGCATTAAAACCAAACTCACCCTCTCGTCTATTGTTAATTTCGTAGTCATCCCTACCTAAAAGAAAAAAAACAATATATTATAATCAACACTGAAAATTCCTCTGATGCGCGACTTTTGTGTCACCCAGTATATATATATATATATATATATTCCTTCTGCTTAGTGTGACGGTAACACGTATTTCGACCTAAGTCCGAATAAAAGTTGTATTATAGTGAAAATCCCCCAGTTAATTAATTTTAAGCCAGTGCCAGTATCTGAGTGAATATCTATTGAATATACTGTAGTGATTATTTCTTTTTAAGTGGTGAAATTCCGGCGTATGTCAAAAGTAAGAAATAAAACAAAGCGAATTAATCTATAGAGCTTTTTCCGAGTGTTTCATTTGAAGGAAATTAGCTGCCCATTTGCAAAGGTGGGCAGTTGCGGCGCAACATTTTTGGTTGCGCTTGCGCTTGCGGCGCAACTTTTTGAAAAGGGTTGCGCTTGCGCGTGCGGCGCAACTATTTCAGCAGAGTTGCGGTTGCGGCTGCGGCGCTACAAAAATCGTTGCGCGTGCCCACCACTGCCCATTTGTAGGTTGAAACAATTCGTACGACTATCCCCCAGCTATCCCTCGCGGCCATACTCCCGGGCACCAATCAGTGAGAATATATAACGCGCCACATCCCCCATCCCCCCGGAGTAACGGAGAAAACGTTCCTTCACTTTATTTGAATCAAAATCCCTCCACCCTTCACGCTATCCCTCGAATCAGATGTCGTTCCACTAATTTTTACTTTTTATAAGTAACACGAAAATGGCTAATAAATTCTACAACGCCGCAGTTTTTTGCAACAATTCGACGGATGATTAAAGGCAATTAGATGCGATTTCTGCCAATTCCTTTTCGACTTCAACCGGTCGAAATGGAAGACGAAGATCCTCTCATAACGAGTGCCAGGCAACTGAATGGAGTGAAATACTTTTGCGAAAGATGTATGACTGAAATAAACTCATTTACCGTTTATAAAAGCGGAGAGAGACTATGAAGAGAGAAAAAAAACCAGAGGAAACTGAATGACGAGTAGCGAAAAACAAGAGGAGACGAAGAAAAGTGAAGCGGAAGTAAAAAAATACAAACCACTAAGAGGGCGGGAATATGAATGTAACGGAGGCACAAAAATTAACGCGAGAAGTTCAAACGGATGACACTAGCGTAAATAGTTAAAATCAAGAAGGCAACCACGAAAAATGAAATTATCTCCAAATAAGGAGCTGAAATAACTATAAAAACAGAGGCCTCCAGTAAAAATAATGGTCACTGTAATTCGGGGACAGCTGCAAATTCTACCACCCCCAATTTGTGAGAATTACTCGAGACAGAGGACCCGCAAATACGGAAAAAGATGCTACTACTATCACCCCCCCAACAAATTCAAAGGACAATGGGAAAAACGAAATGTAACCTACGTATATAAATCACGAACCAAATTTTTTCAGCATACGACTACTAAGCCTCACTCAGTACATGCAGTCGACGCAGTTGAGAACCCCCGAGCCGAACCGTTTCCTGGCATGAAGGAAAGATACTGAAGGTTAATGAATTTGGAATGCGCAGGGGGCAACGCGAAACTAAAAATATAAATATTATCCTGGCTAATATTCGAGAGCTAAAACCGAACCATTCGCTAAACAAAGTTTCATACCTGAAAGGATTTATGGATGAAATAAGAGCTGACATCGCGTGCCTCGCATAAACGCATCTTAAAAGTTGCTAAAGAGACTGAAAACTGCGAATATTACATATATATATATATATAAGAAAGGAATATATATCGATGGTTACAACTTACTACGAGCTGATAGAACAGCAAGACCTAAAGGTAGATATTCCATGTACCTACGTGAGAGTCATATGGCAGAGAAGATAATAAGCAAATCAAACGGCTTCGTGAAACTTTTAGCAGCAGAAAGAGAAAATAAACGTGGAACTTATAGTCCTCTACTGACCTCCAAACACTAACTACAAAATTCTCGGATGCAGGGCCGGATTAAGGCCAACTGATGCCCTAAGCACAGCCAACAATGGTTCCCCTTCGACCCTTCCATTGTCTAACTGACAAGACATTAAGACTCAATAAGTGCTGAATGTGAAATAATAGATTAAAAATTCAGTTTTCTTCCAGGCCATCCCCCAGGCCAGACCCCACAACTATATTAAATATAACCTGTTTTTTTAATTTTATTTATTTAACACTAAATAGCAGTAAACAATATAAGCAAATTATTTACTTATAACTAGGGCAACAGGAAAAATGCAAATTTTCGACACTTTTTTATTCTTTTTTAAAAAACTGTTATAAGGGAAAAATGCAAATACAAAAATTTATTGAAAACGATTCTTTCTACAGAAATCGATGTTGGTGGTCAATTTTTGAAAAAAGAAATTCTATTGAAGAAATATCATTATTTGTACGAAACAAAACATCTTTTATTCCATTGCTTTCTAACCTTGAAGATACATAGCATTTCAACATACATGGATCAAAAGATGCAAAATAATGCTTATTGTTGCCTACTTATAACTTTATTATACTTTAAAAAGTTTTCTCTGTGGTGCCCCCTTCCCTTGGTGGCCCTAAGCACGTGCTTATTTTGCTTAATGGTTAATCCAGGCCTGCTCGGATGCCATTGCTGATATCAGAAACCTAATAAAGTCCGTAAACTCCCCATCTCCCAGTATAATACTCTGCAGAGATTTTAGTTATGCTCCAGATAGACAGGAAATTCAGAGAAGCAAGAAAGCAATAGATTTAGGGGTTATAATGATCGACGATGCGAAATTTGAGACATAAAATCAGATAGCAATAAAACAAAGCAAAATGAGTTACGTGACAGGTATTGAGAACCTTTAAAAGAAGGGACGAGAGAGTAATGATTCCCTGATGAAAACACCGATCTTACCAAAACTTGAATACTGCTCAGTCTTGACGTTCCATATAAAAAAAGAAGAAATTAATAAACTAGAAGAAATTCAAAGAAATTTCACAGCCAAGATTGATGGCTGCAAAGAACTCAACTACAGTACTGGGAAAGACTTCGTAAATTAACTCTATATTCACTGGAAAGGAGAAGAGAGAGATACAACATAATTTACAGGTGGTAAAGAATGAAAAAACTGGTACCTAACCTCAAGCTGAACCCGGTAACCACCGAACAACCAGTAGACAATAGGAAAGGTAGAATGCGTAGAGTTCCCGAACTCAAGGCCATAGAAGAGACACCCTCAACTCTGAAGAAAAATAACTTGGCTGTCATGGGGATAAGAGTATTCAACCAGCTTCCGAAAGAGAGCAGGAACATTACTGATGTAAATGTAGAATTCTTTAAAAGGAGATTAGACGCTTGGCTCAGGACGGTACCAGATGAGCTGGGTGTGCCTGGCTATGTGCGATGTATATCGCAAGAGAGCAACTCGCTCCTCCACCAGGCCAGGCCTAGAAGTGGGGCCACCAGTTTGATCTTCGTGTGAAGAAAGATCAACGCACGGAACCGCTTCGAGGTGGTTACGAGGTATCTATATAAAATTATAAACTAAAATTAAATATATGGGAATAACAGGCAAAGTGGGAAAATGGATCTACAACTTCCTCAGGGAACGTCTACAGGTCGTCAAAACTCAAGGTATATCATCATCAGAATCGGAAGTACACAGCTCAGTACCACAAGGTACAGTACTGGCCCCACTCCTGTTCATTATCATGCTAACAGACATAGATAGTGGAGTAAACAGCAACAGTATAGTAACATCCTTTGCAGATGATACAAAGATCAGCAGAAAAATCAGCGATGCACATGAAGTGGAGGCCTTGCAGAGGGACACGAATAAAATACAGTAATACCTCGCTTTACGAACTCCCGATTTACGAATCCCCGGGTTTACGAATGTTTTTTCAATAATAATAATAATGTCAATAATATAAACATTTACTGCCCAAAATACCTTCGAAACATTCAAATACACTGCGCGTATGCATACCGTGTGTGCGTTCTTTCGTTCAGGCGCAGCAATGCTTCACTCAGCTCACTCAATTAGGTTGTATAGCTGCAGTAGATGAGCTGCTTCAATCACACAGTGAGGAGTTCACAAATGAAGACCTCATTGAAATGGAAAAATATGAATATAAACATGAAGAAGAAGAAAATAAAATGACTGAAACCCCTGTTCATTCATTCACTCTCAAAGGACTCGCCGAAGCATTTCAGCACATTGAAAAAGCCATCGAAATTTTTGAGTCACAAGATCCAAATTTCGAGCGAAGTGCAAAAGTTTCTGCAAATTTTACAAATGCTTATGCTTGTTATCGAGAAATTTACAGAGAAAAGAAAAAGATGTCTTCAAAACAAACAACTCTTGACTCATTTCTTAAGGAAAAATCAACCACGAGTCTACAACGAATGCGTCAACACAAGCGAATTTGAACATTGACGATGAAGAAGAGAATGTTCTTTAATATTTTTATATAATTTCTTTGATATCTTCTTGATTTTAAATGGTATGTTTTGATAAATAAATCATTGTTTATGCATAAACTATTGTTTTATTGCCTTTTATTTAAGAATATCATATATTTCATATGCAAAATTTTGTTCCGGGAACGTAACTCCCGCTTATAACATTACGTCTATGGGAAATATCCCGCTTTACGAATTCCCGCTTTACGAACGATCGCTAGGAACGAATTAGTTCGTAAAGGCGGGGTATTACTGTATACAAATGGTCAGAAGACAACAACATGACATTTAACACCGAGAAATTTCAGCTCTTGAGATATGGTAGAAATGAGGAACTTAGACTGCAGTATTATGCTCCAGATAGACAGAAAATTCAGAGAAGCACGAAAACGATCGATTTGGGGGTAATAATGACCGATGATGCAAAATTCGAAACACAAAATCAGATAGCGATAAATAAAGCAAAAAGAGTCGCGGGACAGGTACTAAGAACGTTTCAAAAGAAGGGACAGGACAGTAATGTTTCCCCTGCTAAAAACACTGATTTATACCAAAACTTGAATACTGCTCAATCTTGACGTCCCCATATAAAAAGGAAGAAACTAATAAAGTAAGAAACGCAGAGACATTTCACAACAAAGATTGATGGCTGCAAAGAGCTCAACTACTGGGAAAGACTACGTAAACGAAATCTGTACTCCCTGGAAAGAAGAAGAGAGAGGTACAGCATAATCTACATCTGGAAAATGATCGAAAAATTGGTACCAGACTTCAAACTAAGCCCAATTACCATTCAAACAACACTGGAAAATAGGAAAGGCAGAATGTGTAGTATTCCCAAATTAAAGGCCCGACAAGGGACCTCTTCAACACTGAAGGAAAATAGCTCGGTTGTTCGGGGGTCAAAACTTTTTAACCAGCTTCCAAAGGACCTCAGAAACGTTACAGGGGTCAAAGTCGAAGTCTTCAAGAGAAGGCTAGATGCCTGGCTCAGGACGGTACAAGATGAGCCGGGTGTACCTGGCTATGTACGGTGGAGAGCGGAAGCAACTCGCCCCTCCACCAAGTCAGGCCTAGAAGCGGGACCACTAGCTTGACCTTCATGTGAAGAGAGACCAACACACGGAACATCAACGAGGTTAACGATATATATATATATAAATATATATAAAATGTGTGTGTGTCTACGTACGAAAATAGTTCGCCAAAAAAATAAAATAAAAAATCTAAAAATTACCAATTGGGAAATTTAAAAATACTCTTCTGCGAATTTTTTTCCCTATTTGTATAATGCATTAAAAAGAAAGTGTCGCAATAGTTCAATGTTTATCGATAAATGTGACACGAGGATCATAAACATTATATGGGGAAAAAAAATTAATGCCGAGAATGCAATAGAGTAGAGTCAGTAGACAGTTGCGGATAAATATTCGCATAAACCCAAAAGTTTTCTAAAAAATACAAAAAAAAACAACATAATAACTGAGTTTTGTTTATGAAACTTTATTAGTGTCACTAAAGAGTGAAATGCACAAAAAAACAAAAAACAATATTAGTAATTAGTAATTATTTTATACTTTTTACAAATTGTCTCTAAGCGAACTTTTTGTCCGAAACTGTACCTCGAGGAACAACAAGAGTTCCTAGTGTAATGAGTTCCTGGAGGATAATGAGAAAAACTATTTTAAATAAGCGCTATAGTGTTTCCATTGCAGTATTCTGTTCAACTACTGTACTACTGTCTCGAGCATTTGCGGTGGTTGGCGTTAAGAAATGGTTCAACATATAGCGGCCTACTACGGTACTCTCATGATTTGTTCAGTTTGGAATGATATTGGTCATTGCGGACTATTGTTAATCTCTGAGCAAAATTTTGATGCAGCAGCAATCTTTGGTTCACGCTTCACGCGTAGTGATAAGGTTCTTCTGCCACACTTCGTCAGTATCGCTTTGCGCCCACTTTTGTTTATTTGACGTAGTTTTCTTTTCATTATCCTTCATAAGCTCATAACACTGGGGACTGTTCCTCGAGATAACTGGGCAATCTAGACGATTTTTGTCAGTGAGGCACGAGCTATAAACGGGCCCCTCCCCATCATACCCTTTTTAAAGTCATTTAAATCTTTTCCGAGCGTCATTTTTAAATTTACTTATCAAGAGCAGCAAATACGAACATCACCATATTAAAGGAGGAAATGGAGAGGAGATTGTAGACACCAATTGACCAGGGAAGTACTCAGGGGCGTTAGGCGCGAGACAAGGAGTGCTGGAACTCCAGTTTTTCCCGTTACTCTCCTCTTTAGCTGATCTTTTTCCGCGTCTCATCTACCCTGTGAGCAGTCCAGCATGCTCTCAAAAAAGCACTTAATCCTCTATTCTTCACTACACATACACGTATTTTAACGCACTACACAATCTTTTCAAAATTTATATTAAAAAAAAAAATGTCATCGTGAGACTCGGAGACCTTGATTTTGGTTCTCTTTCTTATATAATGGGGGGGGGGGCACTTTTGCGGGGGCACCCACCCTTGGCCCCTCTTTTCTACATTAAAAAAAAAACCGGTAAATATTCTCAATACAATATATGCATCCCTATATCATTTTAATAATAATAATAAATGACCGATAGTAATGATATCAGATCTTAAAAATGAGTGTGTTTCCATTATTCTGATCGACTTACATACTCGTACATAATGAACTATAATCAATTTTTCTATTTCGTATAAATCTAATTTACAGTATCTCTCTCTCTCTCTCTCTCTCTCTCTCTCTGTTAAAATTTATTTAGACTTTCCATCGATGTGAAACGAGATGTTCGTTTTCGCATTTAACAGCTAATGAAGGCGTCCCCAAATACGCTTAACGGGGTTTGTAAATTCGAACTTGTCGAGCCTTTCTTCAACCCCTTGTTCGTCTTATCTCGCGTATCACGTATCGCGTATCATATCACAATCCTCGGTATTTTAGATCAAACCGCATTGTTGGAACAAAGGGACGAGATGAATCTCGAGCGTGGATGTACATTTAGCCAAGTAAACCGTCGCTCCATGGATATTAGGTCAATCTTTCCAGCATCTCAAAACGGTACCCACATACCCATTCACGGCGAATCCACAATTTTTACGAAATGTTTATTTTTTGACGGAATTCCACTGACTGGTATGACGGAATTCTATGGAACAGTACACCGGCCTACAGACCAACGGTCCAATAACTGTACTGGAGTTTATAACTTTTTTCTAGAATGATCTTGGTTTCCTCTCTCTCTCTCTCTCTCTCTCTCTCTCTCTCTCTCTCTCTCTCAGCTTTAACAGTCTTAAATGATTGGAACGGTTCCAGTTGACTTGAACACGACTTAATAGCGTCCCTCACAAACAAACCAGCTAATTAGTAAAACTTTTGAATACAAAATTAATTGTCATAATTGATTAATTAATTAAGATTTAATTAAAACGGGCAAATTTTATGACATGCTCATAATAGCGAGTTTGTCAAATAAATAATAATAAATATATAGATACGTACCTTATTTCGCTTCCGCCCGAATTGTTCACTCTAACGAAGGTCAAGCTTGTTGCCCCACCTTAGACCTACGCTTAATGTGAAATCAAACCACGAACCGCGAGGGTGGGACGGGAATTATAAAGTTCTCACCCGAACCAAATCCCAGATCCCCCGATCAGCAGCTCAGCGTCTTAATTACCAGGCTACCAAGAGTATCAATTTAGCTACCAACCTGTTTTTTATGGACGCCGCCTTCCTTCGCCGGAAATCGAACCCTGGGCCAATGGATTCGTAGTCGCTTTCGAATCGTAATCTGAATCAATAAAAAATACCCATATATATATATATATATATATATATATATATATGCACCTCGGTGGTGTAGTGGTTAGCGTCACTGATTACGAATCCATCGGCCCCGGGTTCGAGACCCGACGGCAGCCGGCGCGCAGCAAAACCCAGCTGTTCATCCTTCCACACAATAAAAGAAAGTGGTTGGTAGATAAATGGGTACCCTACGTGGCCTAGTGGTTAAGACGCTGGGCTGCTGATGGGGCGTGGTTCGGATTCCACGTTAAACTGTAGGTCTAAGGTGGAGTGAAAAGCTTGACCTTCGTCAGAATGAACAATTCGGGCGGAAGCTAACCAAAGGTTACCAAAGGTGTATATATATATATATATACTGAAATTTGGAATTTCGACCTCAAATCTCTTTCTTGCAATTTTTTTCAGGTGACCCGGATATGACCTTTACGCGGGCATTCCTCTGCCCCGTGAAAGGGTCACAACAAAGGTCCGGGAATTCGTTCATGTGCCCATCTATACCGAATGTTCATAACAAAGGGTGACGTCATCATAGGTCTTAATGATATACTTGACGCATGGGCATTAGCAGGAAGATATTGACCTATACATTCCACATGTAGCTTACCATATATATATATGAAAATTATTTCACGAAAGTAACACGTGAAAAATATTTATGATGAATAAAACCACGAAGGAAAGGAAACAGAATGGTGCTCAAGCGCTTTCGTCTAATGACATCCTCAGGAATCACCGTTCCTGAGGATGTCATTAGACGAAAGCGCTTGAGCACCATTCTGTGTTTCCTTTCCTTCGTGGTTTTATTCATTATATATATATATATATTTTTTTTTTTTCCAAATAAGACCTAAATATGTGTAAGATTTTCATATGCATAAAAGGTTAAAATGTTGAATCGTCTTCTTCTTATTGCGCAATCAGAGATGTTTTTAGGTCTGATTTAAAGACATTTAGATTTTGGACATGTTCAACTAAGGTTTGCGTCTGGAAGTTGTTTCATAATGCAACGAATAAGACTGATTTTCGGAATGACGTGACGTCTGTATTTAGAGAGGACCTGCTTGTAACCAACCCTCGTTGATTAGGAATCATTTCCTGGATGTCTTATTAAGTTCTCTTTGATCGAAAAAAAAAATGCGAATCACTAAAAATAGACATTAAATCGATACTGTTTGTGCAATTTTAACAATTTCTTTATAGTCAGTAAATTCATCTCTTTGAAATTTACATTTGTTTGGAAAGCTGAATTAGACATTGGCTGTTAGTCTTATATGGCTCGTTTTACTGGCGCAATTTGATTATGAAGTGTACTGTTCGGATAGTTTCTCCAAATCAGAGGGGAGAGGGAGCAGTACATTATAAAAGGGCAATACAAGGGCTCTGTACAACGCGGCATTACATCTGATCGACTTGACATTTATCGACAAGTATGTTGTGGGTCAGATTAAGTTGAGTTAAGTTAGTTTTTTAGTGCCGATATTATGATCTAGTCGATCCGATGGAGTAAACGAAATATCGTTTGATATATGACGAGTTTGTATAATACTGCAATTCTGTTTGATATCATTTCATATAAAGAAGAAAATTATCCTTCTAGAGAAGGTTTGGAACTAGCATTATGTGAAGGGACTTTGTTAAATTTCTATGAAACTATCAGACCTATAGAATTAATTCCTCCGAAACCGTTTTCTTTGTTGCTGAATTCCATATATTTGTCTTATTATTTATTGTCATTCAGGAGAAAGCTGTTCCAAGATTAATCATTCACTGTGATCTTGCTGGTAAATTCAGTATTTTAGACATTTTTAAGGGTATTAAGATACTTTTTCTACAGAATTGTGGTGTTATGGACAAATCCTATAATTTTAAGAATGTTTGTAGTTTGTATCGCGAAGAAGGTCACTTACATGTAATATAAAAAACAGTATTGGAGACCCAAAAATGAACCTTGAGGTAGTACACCATGAAGAAATTATACTATTAATTAACGCAAACTGATGGCGCCTAACTCACTCACTTCTCAAGCACTCAGTAATGTTTTCTCAAACCCCATATTAATGTGGTTTGCTAAAACGCTGAGCATGCTGTCAATGACATCAAATGCCTTTCTCAGATCCATGACAGTGTAAAGAAAGACTGAATTTTTTATTTGTCAATTTTGACGTTATTAGTTTAGGATCGCCATTTTTAGCCGTGGTTCCATTCCTGCAAAATTCTTACTGGTGTACGGATAAGAGTTTTATACGTTTCCAAGTAATGGTACGCAGTACATTCCTTATAAACAAACTTTTTAAATGTTTCACTGAATACGAATAACGAGTACAATGGGTAACCGAATAGCAATCGAAGGTCGCCTCCCTCGAAGAGAGGCGTAATAAGAGTACATTCAGTTTCCATAATTGATGGAGAGATGCGTCTCGAAATACTTAGCTTAATAATTTTAGCAAAAACAACAGATAATTTATCTTCAACAAGTTTTAATTACGAGTAGAGGAATATGTTAGTTACTTATATACTTTTAATTTATAACTTAGTGATAAGACTTTCCACTTTCTTGGTAATAAAAGGAAATAAATTAATCTCGCGAAGTTTGGACAATAAATGTTAGAGATGACTTATTACTGCAATGTAATTTTGACGAAAGAAGATTCACGTGTGCCTAATTTATTAATTTACAGGGAACACGAATTAACCGGACTTCATTGCGATGAGAGATCGTTCCACACGAAACTCCAATATCGTGAAGACTGCCAGCAGGTATTGTTAATTCTTACGAGACTGTCAATGGTTTTTCAAAATTTATGCTCATTGGTCGTTGTAGTAATTATAATTTTAATTTTCATTAAGTGGTTCCCGTGTTGAGGAGAAAATTGGTAAGAATTTTCCCTTATTGAACCTTTTAAATAATTTGACTCTAGTTACGATAGATTGTACAATTTCAAAAGGGATCGACTGTATATGGTTTCGAAACAATATTTCAAGGAAACTACTGGTTTTTTTCGCTGAAAACCATTACGGGGATTTTTTTCGGTTTGGCGGACTGCTATCTCCTCACCAAATTTGCTATAGCGCCAATTTGCTGTAGCGCATAAAACAGGATATAATTATTAGGTAAAAGTTGCTTAAAATTAATCGAAACCAACGGGAAAATTATTGAATACCCGGTTAGGTCAACTGCACGCCCTTGACGATTGGTTAGGTTAAGTCGTAATATTTTTATTAGGGTACTTGTAGGTTATCCCCCCCCCCCACCAATTTTGACAGAATATTTTCGTTAAAACTAACGAAAATATCACGACTTAACCTAACCAATTATCAAGGGCGTACAGTTGATCTATTATTATTAATTATAACATTGTTTGTTTCTAGAATAGTATTTACTATTTACTGATAGATCAACTGTACGCCCTTGATAATTGGTTAGGTTAAGTCGTGATATTTTCGTTAGTTTTAACGAAAATATTCTGTCAAAATTGGTGGGGGGGGGGAGATAACCTACAAGTACCTCTATTAGTTTTAACGAAAATATCACGACTTAACCTAACCAATCGTCAACAGCATACAGTTGACCTAACCGGGCATTCAATAATTTTCCCGTAGGTTTCGATTAATTTTAAGCAACTTTTACGTATTAATTATATCCTGTTTTATGCGCTACAGCAAATTTGTGGGGATAGCAGTCCGACAAACCGAAAAAAATCCCCTTACGGTAAACAATTTAACATGAGTGTTGTGTGCGAAGCTTGTTCCTATACGTTTTGCGAAGATGTGAAATTTTCTGTAGACGAGGATGCAGCCTTTAAATTTTTCTGTGATCATGGGATTTGTTAAGCGAATTGTTGCGCCCAAACAAGGATGATAAAGGAAATACCTGTGGCCATTCGTGTAATTACGACAAAAATAAAAAACTTTCCGTTGCCAAACTTGACCCACCTCACTAACAGGTAAGTTACATGATGGAGATTAGGTTTGGTTAGCTTTGGTTTGGTTTGGTTTGGTTTAATTTCCATAATTATGCGTTTATGGGATTTGTTTTCATTGAGAAACGCATTTCTCATGGTTTGAGGTTGCGCAAATGTCGTAAAACTAAAATCATGCATAACATAATTATGGGGCATTTGCGCAACCTCAGACTATTAGAACTGTGTCTCTGATATAAAAACGAATCTATAAATGCATAATTTATGGGAAATGAACAGTTTGGAGTCATTCTAAACATTTACCCTAAAAGGACAATACATTTTCTGAATCACTTTCAGGATTCAGTAAAATCGAAATGTTAGTAATTTACTCGAGATATATTATATATATATATATATATATATATATATATATATATATATATATATATATATATATAGTTGTTACGATAGAAATGTTCTTCGGGAACCTTATCCTCAATAGGAATATGAAAACAAGAGATACGATTCTCAACATTTATTGGCCAAACGTTTCGGTCCACTCAGGGGCCATCTTCAGTGACTAAATAGAAGCATCTAAAAATAATCATAAAACTAAAGTAAATACAAATGTCAAACTGTACGATAATAAAATCTAACACAAAAAAAAGTTAAAAAGTTGTTAAAAAACTATCTGGATTATAAAACAAAATAAAAGTAAAATTAAAACAAACTAAAATTTCAAAAATTAAAAGTTTAAAAATGTTAAGTTTAAAATTAAAAAATTTAAAAAGGACTAACCTGGATGGTAAAAGTTACAAATAACAAGTGGAGAGAAAGGAAAAAACAACTTAAGTTAGTGCGTTGGTTGCGTTTGAAAGGTGTGGTTGATTAAATAGGTATGTTTTTCGAGCGTGAGTGCAGGAAATCTTTATACATTTTGACCGTGAACGTTCAGTGATTGCGTGTTACATACTTTGAGGGACATAGCGAATAACTGTTAGTGTTAGTAACTGCAAAAAGCGTCCTTCCCGGCATATAAGTGATTTCTGTTAACGCGCGGTGATAGGGGGAAGTGGTCATCCCCAAGTCTTTCCCTCTCCTCTCCTCATTCCCTCCTCTCCAGAGGAGTCGAGCTTGTTGGTTTACCGTTAATTACATTGCGATAATGACGCCCGAGCAAAGGAGCGAAGGAAATAGACTTGTTGAGAATCCTTTGCTATGTTTTGTGTGGGACAAAGTAGAGCATTTAAAATTTGACCTGCTGCTAACTGTGTGTCGCGGGTTTTATGACGATGAAGAAGTGGAATCTGCGAAGGAACTACTAAATACTCTGTGCAATGCTCACCTCCCTCTACGTAGATGAAGTGCAGGAGGCGAGAACGCATCAGAAAACATTATTAACAGAATGTCGAGACCTTACGGGTAGATGAATGTGACGTCACCTTTTGCGTGACTAATTTTCATGGAATTACTGTAATCCCTACGCATGATGTAGACGTGTCAGTGCTCCTCAAGCAGTATAACGAGGTTAAAATTTCACTGACAGAAGTTAAACACCAACAGGTAATTGATAACCAGAAAACTGCATTATCTCTCGAACAATTTCGCCCTGAAGTAGATGCAGTGAAAGCGTGTGTGGCAAGACCATCATACGCGAATGTGGTCCAGGGTACATTAAGCCCGATTAGGTATGTGGCGAGCACGGGGGAGGGAATGTTATCACTACTCTCAAGTCCTTCCCCGCGGGTGGACGTACAGCATATCACGAGGTTCAAACGAGTGGTTCCCCTCTTCAGCATGAGGAGTCACTGGTCCCTGAGAGTGCAGATGCAAGTCTGCCTGTAAATAGAGGCAACGCCGACGGGAGTTACACGCTTGGAGGTGTGTTGCCACCGCCGCCTCCATCGTCACCAGCAGCGGGGGAAGGACACCTAGCCACTCGTATGTATTTGGCGGGTAGTTCCCCCTCTTTCCCTGGTAGAAGAGGAGACACGTAGGCCACCGCGGATGGACGCGTGTCTACCCCAACTGGGGTAGGTTGCTTGGGCGGCAGTATGCAGCTTCCAGGGTGTAGCTTCCCTACCCTCCACAGTAGAAAAGGGGACAGGCAAGTTCCTCTGGCTAGAGATGCGGTATTTCTTTTTCCCTCGCCTTCGACTGCGAGAGAAGGACACGAAGGGGACCAGGCGTCTACCAGGCCTCGGAGGCTGAGGCACCCCTCCCCCCTGCATTCAAGGGACCACCCAACCCGGGAGATCGACACTAGGTGAAGGGAGAACGGTTGGGTAGTAGTGGATAGGCGTAGGAGAAGCAAGTCCCCGTAACTGCGGCATTGCTGCCTGGGCGGAAAGTCAGCATTTTCTTCTCTCAAATCAACCCCTCAAATGAGGAATGTGATGTTCGACACATGATGGAAGTAGTGTGGTGAATACAGTAACTTAATACTGTAATTACTCAAATGAACACCAGACCCCATGTTATAAGTCATTCAGGGTAGTAATCACTGGAGTGAGTGCACAGTTTAACCCCTATAATATGAGTTAGTGGCTGAAGGCATTATTGTGAAAGAATATATTTACTTCAATAGGGGAGGTAGGAGCGCCGTAGGTAGTAATAGTAATAATAGGCTCTTGAATAATAATACTAAACTACCGATAATAATAGTGGTTGTAGTTGTGGTAATGGTGGTAGTTGTGATGGTAATAATAATAATAATAATATAAATTTTCCGTCATTCATGGCGGCTAACTTGTTGAAAATAGTTTCGTAGAGCGTAAGCTCATTAGGGAATTCAATTGTAGATGTTTATAAAATATGTGACAGAACAGCTTTAATACTCCTGCAAGAGCACTGGTTACCTAAGCAAGAGCTAAAATTTCTCTCTACCATTCATGATGACTTTATATATCATGCGTCCTCAGCAGTAGACTTACCAAACGAGTTATTGCACGGTAGGCCCTTTGCTGGAGTTGCATTCTTAATAAGAAAAAGTTTGTCAATATATATAAGATTTTTAACGAGTGATAATGTAAGGTTGTTAGGAACTGAATTACGAGTGAACAATGATTGCGTATTAATTAATTGTAAATTGCTATTTACCATAAGACAACGGCAGTAATCTAGATGAATAATACATTGATGTGTTGTACAAAATTGTCACCATCAAATAATCCCAAATATTCTCATTGTATAATAATGGAGGACTTTAATGCTCAAGTGAACTCAGAAATTTTTGTAGAATTGGGTAACGTGTCGATGGGGTGTCGGGGGAGGGAAAAACCGCAAGGCTGTGGAAAACTACTATTCAAACATTCTTAATAGTGTGAGTTGGGCTAATCTTAAGATAGGCTGCAGCGAAACGCCCGTGGGATGGCCCAGGGAAAATACTTTGATATCAGTTCCTGAAGTTAAGCGTCTAATTAAAGAGTTAAAGACTGGCTCTGCTTCAGGGTAGATGATATATCGAATGAGCGCTTAAAATATGCCAATGACGAGATGTGTGTGTGTGTGTTTGCGTATCTCATTGCTCTTCTCAGCCATCCTTGCTCATAGTTATATCCCTGCAGAGTTTATGAAGGTATATATCATGCCCCTTGTCAAAAATAAGTATGGGGACAGTCTATCCAGCAATTTACAGGCCTATTGCTGTCGCCTCCCGCTTCTCGAAACTACTATAGAGAACCTCTTGTTACACCGATTAAATGGTTACTCGTAAATATCTCGTAATCAGTTTGGTTTTAAAAGGTTTCACTCAACTGATCTGTGTATCTGTGTATTGAAGGAAATTATATTTAAATACACTGGCAGTAATTCAACTATTTATAGCTGTTTCGTAGATATAAATAAGACATATGATAGAGTGAATCACAATATTTTATTTAAAAAAAATAGAAGTCAAGAAAGTTCCCATGAATATTAAATTTATTGAAATTTTGGTATAACCACCAATCTTTTAGGGTTAGGTGGGGCACTGGGGCAATGTACTATCCGAATGTTTTGGTTCTGCAAGGTGAGGCAAGGCTCCTTGCTCTCTCCTCTGCTGTTTAATTTGTATACTGATGGATTAATTGCTTCATTTAATGAGGCAATAGTTGGATGTTATATAGATAACGCAACTTCACAAGGATAAATAACTGAGTAGTGTGCCGATGATATGGTGTTAATAAGTCCTGTTAAAGGTCTGGATTGTCTGCTAAAAGTCTGCGAATTATATTCGCAGAAACATGATAGTCTTTTTAATGTTACAAAAACTAAGGTTATGCCATTCCATCCCAAAAGCTCTAATCACAAAGTTAATATTAGTTTCAAAATGAGAGGTGAAGCAACGGAGGAAGTACAAGAATTTAAGTATTTGGGTGAAATTATCACCAGCTGCTTGAGTGATGACTCAGATATAAGAAAACAATATCGAAGCCTCTGTGCTAAAGCGAATATGACTATGAGGAACTTTCGGTTCTGTACAAGTGAAGCTAAAGACGCTCTTTCGTACTTTCTGCAGTAATGTATACGAACAGCAACTCTGGGTGAATTATAAAAAAGGTTTTGCTAGAACCCTAAATTTGCTATACAACAGATCTTTCAGACTCCCATATAAATTACCCCAAGATGCTCAGCTTCGCAAATGTTTGATAACTACAATGTCTCGAGCTTCCCGGAGGTAACAAGACGCGCTCAATACAGAATACAGTCTAATACAAAGAATTAAAAAAATTAACCAACCCGATTATCCAAGCTATTCATCAGTCCTGTCATATGTCTTCTAAGCTATGGACTCCATGGTATGAAAACGTTTGTGTGTATCTGCACTTAACTTCGACATTACTATTTTTCATTAATTGTAGTTTTATCCTTAATATTTGAATTTTCATTGTATTCTGTTGCCAGTTTGTATTATTAATATTTGTCATATGGACTATGGTCTGCCAATAAACTTTTTTATTTTTATCTTCACACACACACACATATATATATATATATATATATATATATATATATCAACGTAAAGAACGACGCTTGTATAGGAAAACATTCCGCGCAAGATGAGGAGGGAGAACGAACAAATGAAAAAAATGAGGTAACCACCCGGGAATCGAACCCGGGATCTTCCGATTGCCGGTCAGATATGATAACCACTACACCATGGTCCTCACTCGATCAGAAGTCGTAATTCTCCTACATACACGCAGAAACCAATGCCCCGAGGGGGGCACCTCCCGCATGCCTCAACTATATATACATTTCAACTGCAAAGAACACGCAGTATAATTAACGTAAAGAACGACGCTTGTATACAAGCGTCGTTCTTTACGTTAATTATACTGCGTGTTCTTTGCAGTTGAAATATATATATATATATATATATATATATATATATATATATACAGTATATATATATATAGGGTGAACCAAATGTAGGTGGACAGTAAATGATAACGTTTATTTTGAGAATACATATTTAATTTTTTGTATACTATAATACAAAATAAAATTTAAATAAATTTAGTTATAATATTTAATATAATATAACACAAACACCATAGTTATAATGAACACCATAGTTATAATATAATATAACACAAACCGTATTCAACCTACTGTCCACCTACTTTTGGTTCACCGTGTATATATATAATATATACACACGGTATATGATTGACCTAAGTGATTGTCGTATAGTTGGTCTTGCGACATTCCGTCGACATGACATTCTATCAACAAGTGTCACGCAAGTTAAGTTAGTTTAAGTTAGCAGAGGTTAGGCTAGATTAAGGTCAGTAAAGTTACGCTCTAGGTTAGATTAGAGTTATTAATAAGAGTGGTGATGAAATCTTTCGTTGGTGAATATGGATGGATTCGTCGTAGTTGGATATGCGCGTGGCTTTTTTATTAAGATGTAAAGATTGGATTAGACTTAAAAATTGGATGGGGGAAAGAATTTAATTTTGCGAGTGTATATTAAAATCCTTCGCCATTTCCTAACCGTTTATCAAGTTTCGTAACTGCGAGATAAATGTATTGATGGCGGTAAGAATTCGGAGTTTTATCCGAAATATATTATGAAGACCAAACTTCTTTTTAACCCTTATTTCATAACCATAGTAAATTATGTATATATATATATATATATAGAGCGAGGTTATGAAATAATGGTAAACACCTATTTTGTACCCATGGTAAATTATACCAAGGGTATATTTTTTTACCCAGGTTATGAAATAAAGGGTTAAGGTAGTTTTTACCTGACGTCTATTTTAGATTTACTCTTAAAAATGTTCAAACTTATATTTGAAGGAATTTTTCTTTATTCGGTTTTTTATTTCTTTTATTTAAAAAAAAAAAAATTAGAGATGTCCCCCAATTTTTTTTGTTTCATCTTACTGTCATTTTTTATAGAGGGTGTGTCGAACATTCGGCTGAAGTTCAGTATTCGACCCATTTCGCCACTTTGGTCGAGCGAACTGTTCGTTTCGGCAGAATCAACGATTAATATTCGGGTGCCCCAGAAAGATACACACTTTGGCACGCTACCACGCGAGGGCATGTTGTCTCTCAGTATTTAGAAGTTACGTTCGAAAGCCCGCAGATGGTGGCACCTCGCGACGCATATCGCGAGCTACGTAGTTAAGTGACATTGAGTCTGGGTGGTAGTTGGATGGGGGACTCTCCGCATCTCCATTATGTAGCGGCCCTTGTTTCGGATCCCACGCAAAACTGTATGTCCCCTCCGTTATATGTCCTGTGCTGATACGGAGGTTAAACAACCCCTCCCCCCACACACACACACACAAACTAGTATATAGCTGACGCCACATCACACGTTACAGTCACAATGAAAGGAAATGAAAAAAAGGAGAAAGTGAAAATTGGCACTTTAAGAAATGGAAAGGAAATGAAGAGAAAATGACAGATGGGAGAGATGACATGTAAATTAATAAAGAGAGTGTATTATGCAGAATTAAAAATTTAAGAGAAAATAGTGACATAACTAAAGAGAAATGAAAGAAAAATAATTCTCTCTCTCTCTTTGACAAGCGCTACGTACTAATGAGAGTTAGGAGAGGTAAATTCAATGTACAGCCTGAATGGTGAAATAGAAATACAGGCAAAGCAATCACAGCTAGAAATGTAGCCTACAAGGGGTATAGAAGGAACCGTTCACGGGAGTACTCTAATACTCGTAAAGATTTACGTGGAAATGTTAAAAGCGTAATTAGAAGTGCTGAACGCGAATCTGATATTGAAGTAGTTCATAAATGTAAAGAAAACCCTAAGAAGTTTTACGATTACGTTAGTAATAGAAATCTCTCGAGAAACAATATTGGGTCACTGGTAGATTCGGATGATAGCTTAATAAATAACTATAATATGGCTGAAGGTCCCCCGTCCCACGGAGCGGGTTTAAAGTTGTAAAAACTACTATAAGGAAGCAAGGTGGACTCGGCCTCTTCCCCGGCGGCTTCGGCCGTCAAAAACGAGCTGGAGGAGGCGGTGGTGGACAGTTTATGGGGAGAGAACAATAAATTTAAATAATTTTTTACGTCAGTTTTTACAGTTAAAGATACATGTTTTATTCCGGAGGTGAGTAATATGTTCACTCGTTCAGTGACGTAAATGGGGTCTCATTGCTTAATGACATAACTGAAAAGATTTGTTATTATATAGATAAGTAAAAATTAATAAATCACTAGGGTCAGACCATTTTTATCCAAAGCATCTAAAAGAGTTAAAGAATGAAATACTTCATCTTTTAGTTCAAATATTTAATAAATCTTTATCGCAAGGTGGGGGGTGGGGTTGTTCCTCCAGATTTTAAATTAGCTAATACGAGTATAACTCCAATCTTTAAAATAGGGGATAAGCAACAAGCAGGAAATTATATAGGCCCATTAGTCTAACTTCTATTATTGGAAAACGTTTAGAAGCAGTTATTCGATATATAATCGAACATCTTGAAAGCAATAATCTTATTAAATATGATGTACAGTTTTTGTCGCCCATATATGAGTAAGGATATAGCTTCTTTTAACTTTAGTGGTAAACCATACGAAGATAGACTCAGAGAGCTGAATTTGTATACGCTTGAAATTCAGCGTTTGAGAGGCGAATTAATTCAGGCGTTCAAAATTTTAAGTCGTTTTGATAACGTAGATTATGAGAATTTCTTTGACTTAGACGATAGGAACATGACGAGAAACGCTGGTTTGAGACAAACGTTGCGAGGAGCTTTTTCACTTATAAGACAGTCAAGAGGTGGCATAATCAACCCGCGGAGGTCGTGGCGAGTACCTCGGTTAATATGTTTAAGAATAGGTTGGATAGGCATTTTAGTAGCATAAATTTTCATTAAAGGGTGGGTAAACTTGTTTTTTAGTTAGTATGGGCAGTAGCCCGATTTTCCTTTTTGTTTTAAATGTAGTAGGAGGTGCTGATTGGCCCATCGGGTCTGGTTAGAGAGCGCTGGAAGTTCTCAAGCAGTGGTGGGCACGCGCAACGATTTTTGTAGCGCCGCAGCCGCAACCGCAACTCTGCTGAAATAGTTGCGCCGCACACGCAAGCGCAACCCTTTTCAAAAAGTTGCGCCGCAAGCGCAACCAAAAATGTTGCGCCGCAACTTTTTGCGGCGCAACTGCCCACCTTTGCATTTAACGTATATCTGCAGTGGTGGGCACGCGCAACGATTTTTGTAGCGCCGCAGCCGCAACCGCAACTCTGCTGAAATAGTTGCGCCGCACGCGCAAGCGCAACCCTTTTCAAAAAATTGCGCCGCAAGCGCAAGCGCAACCAAAAATGTTGCGCCGCAACTTTTTGCGGCGCAACTGCCCACTTTTGTTCTCAAGTGATACTCCATTGATAGAGACGGGAAGCTTGACGGGAATTCTCGAGAGTCAAAACCTCCCAATAGCTAATTGAGTATAAAGGATGGCTACTATTTAGGTTTATAGTGTTTATGTATTGAGTTCCCTTTAGACGTAAATGTAGTTGGAGGCGATGGTCTGGTCTGATTACAAAACACTGGGTGTTGTCAATGTGAGAACGTTCGGGAGTTAAAACCTCCGTATAATCCTGCAAAGGGGGGTTATAAGGGGTCATGGATCAAATGTAGAATTCGGACCCCAGCCTTCTTTAGTTAGCTTTATAAGGCTAACTAACGAAAATATCATGACCTAACCTAACCAATCGTCAAGGGCGTACAGTTAACCTAACGATTGGTTAGGTTAGGTCGTGATATTTTCGTTAGTTAGCCTTATAAAGCTAACTAAAGAAGGCTGGGGTCCGAATTCTACATTTGATCCGGGGTCATTAATAATAATAATTACGCATATGTACACTGCCAGGGGAATTCTTAAATTGTGGTGTGCGTTGGCCAGTTGGAGGTGCCTCTGGATCAGTGCTTCCTTACCTAAGTAATTCCTACGCGACGAACGCACTATAAATTATGATATAATAAATCTTCTTAAAATTGTGGGGTAAATCATATATTTTATGCACACTTCGTGGGAATTCTTAAATTAGGGTGTGCTGACTGGCTGAAAGTGCTTCTGGATCAGTACGCCCTTATCTAAGCAATTCCGTAGCGATAGATCGTAATGTAAACGATTTATTTAAAAAAACTCTCAGAACGGTGGCTTGGCACGCATCGGAGAATAATGCAACGATAAATTATGATGACTTTTTGTAAATAATAAATAAGTTAAAACAATCCTTTAAAAATGCATGATATACATTAGATTATGTAGTTTAGTGTTTCTTGCTCTCCTCTATTTTCTACTGTCCTCTAATGCGTAACTGGGTACACGAGATAAGTGTACTCGTACGCATGATGTAAATGAACTCTGAAGCTATTCTCTTCATTGTACTTTTTCCTGTTATCCTATAAATCGTGTTTCACAACTATTTTCTGTTAGCAGTAGCTGGCGGAGGAGGGAGAGAGAGCTTTCTCTGTTCTATACTTTCCTATTACTGCTAGTCCTGTGGGAAAGCTTTACACGCATCTATAAGCGTAAACATGGGGTAAGGTTGTAGTATCTTTTATTTTCATTTACTTTTTCTATTTTCCTCCCTACCTTCTTGGGCTAACCTAGAGTGGATTTTCAGGTCTTTGTTAGCCTCTCTCTCTCTCTCTCTCTCTCTCTCTCTCTCTCTCTCTCTCTCTCTCTCTCTCTCAGTATTTTAATTAGCATATTAGCATCTAGAGCAAAAACCATATTGTTCTTAAAACAAGGAATATGCAGGGTATGGTATTGCCAAGTATATTAGGAGGTCAGTATGTTCGCGTAACTTCCGTTTACTTTGTTCATCGTAAGAGGAACGATTGTTCAAATTTCCATATTCTCTCTCTCTCTCTCTCTCTCTCTCTCTCTCTCTCTCTCTCTCTCTCTCTCTCTCTCTAAAACAATACAATTTTGAACACAATATATAAAATATACAACTATAAATCAACTTTGCCAAAAAATGTTGAAAACTTTCCAATTTTTCTAAACATTTTTACTGACATGAACTGTTTTAATAGTTTCGTAAAAAAAAATAAATTGTCACTCATTATATAACCTTGAATAAATTTTAAGAAATAATTTTTATTTTTACACACAGGCAACGCAAGCATCAATCCAATAAACATTCTTATATATATATACGAGGTGTCCCTAAAAAATGTCCCTATTTCTAAATAACTGTTCTAGGTTAAAAAAAAGGAATTTAGATACAAAGACAAACGCAATAGGTACGTAAAACGTAGAAGTTTGTTAACCTTGTTCGGTGTAATCACCATTTTTTTTTTTTTTTTTCTAACGCAATATCAACCTTACACGAATGTTTGACATAATTTTGGGAAATAGCTCAGCTGGGATGTTGGTGTTGATTAACTCATCATAGACTTTGGTCTTTAGGTCTTAAGCGTCTTAGGCTTGATAGAATAGATCCCGTCTTTTACGTAACCCCCACAAAAAAAAGGTCACGGAGTGTGAGGTCGGGTGACTATGGGAGCCATTCCACTGGCTCAACAATAATAGTAAAAGTCCCAAAAGAAAATTTAAAAGAATTAAAATTAAATTAAAAGGTAATTGCGAAACTTTTGGAAGGTACATCCTTCTTCATTCGGGCACGAATAAAAATTGAAAAGAGAGAAAGGACACGCAGAAGAGAGCTCAAGAAACGTTATGCCTCTGTCAACTGGATACAAACCGTATAGAAGGTTCTTTGGATAAATAAATAAGTTGATTAAAAATCTAAGGAAAATATACCGTTTTACGACATTAAAATTATCGGTTTTTTTTTTTTTTTATCAAATAGAACTCGACTAATTTGCTCCTATCAATATTATCAGCATTAATAAGAAGATAGGACTTATTAATATTTATATTATGGTCACATTCTAAACGATGCTTATGTAAGACTGAGTTATCATCAGCAAACAGTATATTTGTACTGATGACGTTTAAAGTTAATGGTCCACCAATATAACATTTAGAGCAATTGAAACGTAAGATTTTGTAAACCCGTATTAAAGGCCCGCTCCGGTAGTTAGTCCCTTCATAAAAAGGGATCGTAAAACGATATATTGTGGAGGTGGAGTGACAAGCTTGACCTCCGTCAGAATGAACAATTCGAGCGGAAGCAAAACCAGTGTGTGTGTATATATATTATATATATATGAGGCGTCACGAGTATAAGGGGCGAACTCGCCAAATCCATTTTGAGATAGAGGCGTTTAAACTTTGTGACTATTGTGTACGTGGGGCACATAGCTCAAATAAAATGCACATGCATTGAAAATAACTATATTTTAAGCGTATGAGGAGGGTATTTGGCTATACCAAGTTGTCTGTCGCCAATGTGGCAAGTTCGCAACCCTCGTATTAGAGACGCCTCCTCATATGTTTAGTATCGTTAATATAAACCAAACACAGAATTTATTATTTCAAGGACACTGGCATTTGTACTATATATATATATATATATATATATATATATATCAAAATTAAGGGAAATAGGTCGTCTTCGTCGGTGATACTCAAAATGCCAAACTGAAGAGTATTTTAAGCTATTTAGCTATTTTCGTAAAGGTTATAGATAACTAAAAATTCCATGATAGGTTAATCAAACGCAATTATAATTGTTCCGTTCGTGGGGAAGTTTGTTTCAAATTTGTATTGCATGATTTTTATACTCGTTTTTAATGTGTACCTTTTCTCGCTCCCGGATTATATATATATATATATATATATATATATATATATATATATATATATATATATATATATATATATATGAAAGACTGCAAGGAAAAAACAACCTGAATGGTTGCTCGTTAAACTGAACGTAAATCAGAAGCTACAAAAACACTAAAATTTTTAACAAAGTCAACCAACAAAGTAAATTGGTTCATTAATTTTTCGACTAAGAAACGAATCTAAAATATTTTAAGGTTAAACTCGCATAAGTCAATGAAGGCCCTCCTGTAGCATCACCCCTCTGCGTTTCATGGAGTCGATGAAGGAGAGAGTTGCTTTCATCTCTCGTCCTGCCTTCGTAACTTCTCACACATAGCTAGTCAGGAATTTGTCAAGTTGGTCTTTTATATATATATATATATATATATATATATATATATATATATATAAAAGCAAAGAACCACAGGGAAAAGGAAACATGAAATCCGAGCGCTTTCGTAATATTCACATCTTCAGGGACAAGAAATATATATATATAATATATATATATATATATATATATATATATATATATGAATGACGTATATATATATATATAATATAAATGTCGTATATATATACAGGGCGTCCCAAAAAAATGTATACACACTTTAAATAATTATAAAGGCAGTGTTTATTAAAATACACTTCATTTTCAAAATGTAATAGAATCTACAGACATTATTTAATTGTTTTGTCAACGCCTGTTTTCAAACTGACGTCCGTTCTGGTCCAGGCACTGCTGATAACGCGAAGCAATGGAATCGCAAACATCACAAAACATTTCGTTTGGTATTTGTGTGCATTCTCGTTCAATGGCTGCTCTCAATTCAGCGACTGTTGCAGGTTTTATAGCGTAGACTTTGTCTTTAAGTATCCCCATAAAAAAAGGTCTAGTGGTGTGAGGTCTGGTGAACGCGGAGGGTATTCTACGAAACCCCTTCGTCCAATCCACATCCACATCGTGCCAAGTACCACTCGCAATACTCCACTCTTCGGTCCGGATCATCTTCATTAATAGCATGGACTAATCTTGGAATGTAACTTTTCCATTGACAGCGCTTCAAAATGCGTTGGACAGACGATTCTGAGATTCCTACCTCACGACTCGCTTGCCGCACAGATTTTCTTGGACTTTGGTGATACGTTTCCAGTACTCTTTCTTGCTTTGTGGGGCTTGTCGATGTCCGTGGTCTTCCGGAACGCTTCTTGTGGACATTCTGAACAGTTCCATCGGCTTCAAACTTATCTCTAATTCGAGTGATGGTAAGTCGCGTTGGTGGATCTGTTTGAAACTCCCTCCTAAACTGTCTTTGCACTTCAACTGCGTTTTCACACTTCCATTAGCATTTTAGAATGAATTTCCTTTGTTCAAAGCTTAGTCTGTCTGCCATTATTAATTCTAATGAGTTTAACTTGGAAAGAAAGAAACATCAATTGAGCTATCAGCTGTTAAAGTGTGTATACATTTTTTTGGGACGCCCGTATATACAGGGTGAGTCAAAAGTCTCCATACATAGGCAAAATGGTCACTTTATTATGCAATCACTTGTAAGTCACAAAATATGCTCTATGTGGGCACCATTACACTGAATGCACATACTGATGGCACATACAAAGGCATCTCAGCACATCACCTGCAAAAAAATAAAAAATAAATAATCATTTATTTATCATGACCATTTTGCCTATGTATGGAGAATTTTGACTCACCCTGTATATATATATATATATATATATATATATATATATATGTCAGGGGGCCAAGAATCTTCAACCTGTTTCCAAAGGACCTCAGAAGCATTACAGAGGTCAAAGTTGAAGTCTTCAAGAGAAGACTAGATGTTTGGCTCAGGACGGTACCAGATGAGCGGGTGTACCTGGCTGTGTACGATGGAGAGCGCAAGAGAGCAACTCGCTCCTCCACCAAGCCCGGTGGAGGAGCCACCAGCCATCAGCTTGACCTTCGTGTGAAGAAAGATCGACGCACGGAACCCAAACAAGGTTAACAAGGTGTATATATATATATATATATGTGTGTGCGTGTGCGCGCGTGTGTGTGTCTAGAGTATATAATAAGAATAATGTCATATAGCAACATACACTTATTTGCATTGGTACGGCTTCATTTTTTATAGCTAGGCTGCATTGTTGCCAATGTGAGTGTTTGCCAGATGGTCTTGACTCGAGTTGTGACATCACAAGGAAAGAACGTCTTTCAGTGCCTCAAAGAATGGCACGACACTCGCTAGATGGATGTTCAAATATAAAATACGAGATTCGGTGCCAAATTTTTCGTTCAAAAGCAGAATACATAATAAGTCATTTTACTTTTTCATGTAACTTTTGCAAAACTGGGTTAATAGGGAAATATATATATATATATATATATATATATATATATATATATATATATATATATATAAAGTTTCGAACAAATGTTCAGGATTGACCTGTGTTCGTTTGTTCTACAGTATCCCGCTTCATTTTGGGATATTTTTATGGTACCCACTCATCTACCAACTCAATGCCAGATTTAGATCCGTGGAGGCCCTGAGGCAACTCAAACTGTAGGGGCCTCATTATAGTCTAAAGTCTAAACAGTAGTTCTCCGAAGCAAACTAGAGAATTAAAAGTAACATTTATTTACAACCAAAAACAAAGCAAAAAATGTTGTTATCAAAATGTTTTCCAAACATGAACTGTTTTAGATAATCAAGTCATAATAGTGGATGTAACCAGGTTGAACCAGGTGAACTATTTTTACCTAATTGTTTGCATTCACTGCTATTAATAAGCATTTTATAATAATAAAAAAATTTATAATTCGTGTGGGCCTCTAAAGTGTGGAGGCCCTGAGGTAGCTACCTCATTTGCCGCATAGTAAATCCGGCTATGTACCGACTAAAGGAACAATGAACAGTTGGATCAGCTGGGCGTTGCCTACACAGTGCACACGACTGAAATTGAACCCGGGTCCGATGGATTCTTAGTCAGCGATGCTAACTACTACACCACCTCTATATATATATATATAATATATATATAATATATATATATATATATATATATATATATATATATATATACTGTGTGTGTGTATATATATATATTGTGTGTGTGTGTGTATATATATATATCACACACACACACACAATATATATATATATATATATATATATATATATATTATATATATATAATAATATATATATATATATATATTATTAGAATTGAATAACCCATATTTGGTTATAAATGAATGGTACAGTAAAAATGTTATGTACAAAATGTACTTTAATAAGGGTATGTATACAGAGTGGGCAAAATATAAGGAAATACGTTGGGTGCAAGACATAGTTTTACGCCACGGTTACACTCGTTATACGAAATGCAATATTCAGAAAGCATTTATACGATTTAATTACAGATACAAACTTATAAGCTAAGCCAAAAAGTGGATTATTCTTCGCCATGGCTGAAACTTCAAGTTATGTCTACCTCTTAAAGAATTCAAGTTGTAAAGTCATACATCATTTATTAGAATACGGCTGAAGTTGCTCGTTAGTACTAGGAGCATTATGGTCGGATTCCTCAGACACGGAAGAACATTTTGAACTTTGCACAGAAGTTCAACGAAATCCGAAGTAACTACAATGCTCTCAAGATCGCTCGACGTAGATCTACTAGAACTGGTTAGAACGGAGAACGTATTCTTGCCCCTTTTAAACGAAGAAGTCGTCAAGAAGAGCTTCACTGGAGTTGAGTCTGACTAGAACCAGCGTTCGATGGATAATCAAGGATTTGGGATCGAAGGCCTGTTGCCCTCACTTGCTGCGTACCTTCAGCAATGATGATCCCGATCAACTGTTAATTGTTGAACTCTTTCTGAACTTGGCCGCTGACGATCTTTCTTTTCTTGACCAAATTGTTTGGTTTATTGAAACCACGTTCGCGTTTACTTTGTTGTTGAGAATCTCAATGTCGTGTATTTGAACTGGGATTTGATTCAGAGGCATCCCAGAACTGTTCTTCTTTCGTGACACCATCACTATAACACTGTTCAACAACGTTTTCCTCCTTTTGATAAATGTGGGTGATTCTTTTTTTTTTTTATGCTGATTACGAAAATTAAAACAGATTTTTTCTACCACCCACAGTTTTCGAGGGATTTGCAATTTAAAACCCTTTGAGATCGAGATAGCATTCCTCAGTCTGCATTATAATACGACATTTATTGTTAGTCATTTATTTTGTATAAAATCTTTATATTATGCATATTATTCATTGTTTATATATAATATGCGTATATCTATTTAAGTATACTGCATATATACATAAAATGTGAAAAGCTATCCAATTCTAATTCTTCTCGCTCTTTCTGGCATCTAGCTAAGAACCTCTTCACGAACTTTACTTCCTCTTCTTTCCCTTCTCTTTTCCATTCCCACGGCTCAGTTGCCGTCTCTTCTGCTGATAAAGCGGAACTTTTCACTCAAACTTTCGCTTACAACTCAACTCTGGACGATTCCGGTGCTGTTCCTCTATCTCCTCCTCCCTCCGACCTTATTAGGTCTGAAATTAGAATCTCTTCCAAAGATGTTCTTTCTTCTCTATCTGGGCTCAACTCTAGGAAGGCGTACGGTCCTGATGGTGTTGTTCCTGTTGTTCTTAAGAACTGTGCTTCTGTGCTGACACCCTGCATCAACCCTCCAACTATCGTCCAATTGGTTTGATTCCTTGTCTTTCCAAAGTTTTTGAATGTATCCTTAATAAGAAGATTCTTAAACACCTCTCTTCTCACAATCTTCTTTCAAATCATCAGTATGGGTTCCACAAGGGACGCTCTACTGGCGATCTTCTCGCATATCTCTCTGACTCTTGGTCATCCTCCTTTCAGGATTTCGGTATAACTTTTGCTATTGCGCTAGACATATCAGAAGTTTTTGAGAGTCTAGCATAAATCTTTAATTTCGAAACTGCCCTCCTTCGGTTTCTATCCTTCTCTCTGTGCGTTCATCTCTAATTTCCTTTCTGGCTGATCTGTAGCTGCGGTTGTAGGTGGCCACTGTTCTCAGGGCCGGATTTAGGAGTGGGCAAAGTGGGCAGCTGCCCATGGGCCTCCACATCTTGGGGGCCTCCACATATTGACAAGCCATTATCAAAATAGAAAAAACCCGAAACTAGAAAAACCCGATAGATGATCAACAAAAAAACTTTTACCAATTACTATTTGTTGTGTACTGATTATTATTTTGTTTTTATTACTCTTTTAGGCCTACTCTCACTATAATGGAATACCCGAGTAACCCGAGGCTTTCATTTTTTGCAGAAATGAGTGGAATGGACAGACACAAGAGTGCACGATGTTTTGAAAGTGTATGTATGTTAATTATATTATGAATCTTATGGATGACTTCAATTATGTCTTCCCCTAAGGTAGGGGGGCCTCCACATGGAGGCTGCCCAGGGCCTCCACACGTCTAAATCCGGCTCTGACTGTTCTTCTCCTAAAGCTATCAACAGTGCTGGTGTTCGTCAGGGTTCTGTCCTGTCACCCACTCTTTTTCCTTTATTTATTAATGATCTTTTAATTCGCACTTCCTGTCCTGTGCCCCTCCTCCCCGCATAAAAAAAAATTATTCACTCCTCTGCCGATGATTCCACTTTTCTCCACCCGCTTTCCAAAGCGTCCCTTACAAGAGTCACACCATGATTTGCGTAAGACGACTATGGAACACCTGACCTCTGATCTTTCTGCTATATAACATTATATCTGATTGGGGCAGGGGAAACCTTGTGGCTTTCAAAAACTTAGTTCCTTCATCCGTCTACTCGTCACAATCTTCCACACGACTATGCCCTTATCTTCAACAACACACAACTCAATCCTTCTTCTTCTCTTAACATTCTTGGCGTTTCCTTTGCTCGTGATCTTTCCTGGAAAGAACGCATATACTCTTTTTCTAAAACAGCTTCTAAGAGGTTAGGTGTGCTGTACCGCCTCCGCAGTTTCTTCACCCCCATCTCAGTTGCTGTCTCTGTACAGGGGTCTTGTTCGCCCCTGTATGGAGTATGGCTCAACCCACACAGGTGGTGTGGGTTGTGTCATTGGGTAGCGTGGTCCCAGATTTGACACTAACTGACCTAATTTTTAAGGGTACAATCAAATAAACTGTTTCTGCAATGAAACTCTTGATAAATGGTTCTGAATCGGGGGTACGCCAGGGAATCTTAGGGAGTACGCGACGGAGTCCTGAAAATATAACCCTTTTAATTTTATATACGATTAACAAACGGCCACGAGTCACACGGTCGTAAGAAAGTAAAAATCGTCTTTCTCTCTCGAAAATTCAGAAAATCCCGTGAAAGAATTCAAGGTGTACGGAAGAAAAAAAAGGTTCAGAACCGCTGCTCTAGATTCTTCCAGCATTCAAGGATGCTATCGTTGTCCCAGTGCAGAGTTTGCGAGTGGAGTTATGCCAACGAGTTTGCCGATCAGTACCAATAAGACTGCAGTTGTGCAGACTTGAACGGCAGACACATTGAACAGTTTTTGTAAAAATCTTTACTGCTGCACATTCTTCAAAAATGTGCGATTTTATATATATATATATATATACACACACAACCTTTCTAACTTCATTTCTTTTCAATAAAAATGTATTAAAATTCAAACGTGTTTCCTTTGGAGTACTTTTCCAGTTTCTTTTCATGTCCTTCTTGTCCTTCTTCAACAATCCGTTGGTATTCCCTTTTTTTTTTGTGTGTGTGTGTGTGTGTGTGTGTGTGTGTGTGTGTGTCTAAATGGTTCGCGCATTTAATGGTTTCTTCGTTCAGTATAAAATAACACTGTAATATGAACAACTTAACGTTAGTTACCCTTCACTAAAAGAATACTATCGTCAGTGTGTATATATATAATTATTTTAATTTTCTCTTATGATGTTCGCCCTGGGTAAGAGTTTAGCCATTTAAGAACTGGATTGCTCTTTGCGTCTTTGACACCTTCGACCTTGACGTTCCTAAGCATACCCAGTTACCCCGTCACGGTTAAATGTTTGTGTATGAGCGTTTCAGTGAGGAACACTGCGAGGCATACAGTAATTATCTGGGAGGGCAGCTGCTGACACCTTCTCGTTTCGTGGAATATATAAAACGTGATATTTTTATAAATTAATTAAAAAAATAAAAAGTTTAACTTTTACGATTCATTCGACCGATAAACACCTTGATTTTGGCTTTCTTCTTCTTCTTATATAGGAGGAAGGAAGGTGTTTTTGAGGGCGCTCGCTTTTGCTCCCTCCTACATAAAAGAATGCGTAAAAATTGCGTAATGTTGTAATTAAAAAACCTTAGCGAGTTATAGTTGGTCATTTTTTTTATAAATGAATGCGCAAAAATTAAGTTGCTTTTATGCAGGAAAGAGTTGGGTTGTATACGAGTTAATGCGTAGAAATAAGCTTTTAATTGCTGAATTAGGGTATTGACCCTTTTATCTGAATACGATATCCGATTCGCGCAGGGGGTATAAACAAAGTTTAAAAAATTATACTGAATTTAAAATCCATTGGAATTTCTCGAAATTTAAATTCCAGAACCGTTTTCGAGTAGCGGTTTGCGTACGCGGATTGGCAAATTATAGGTCTGTAACCATACGCGCAAGACGTTTATACCCGAATGACCAACAAAACATTTTATTAGCACATGCCTGGTGAATACGTACGGGTTAAGTAAGGTCAGGTCAGGTCGGGTCAGGCGCTAAAAGTTAAATTAATGAAGCGTCTTATCCATATTAAATCGCTTTTGTTTTTATGTCTGTAATTTAAAAGGTGAAGCTGACAGATATCCGGACGCAAATAAGTGAGCGTATTTTTAACTAATTTATCTTATTCATTCTTGAATACACGAAATGGAATATGTATATTGTATGTATGACCAGCTTATCAATATACGCGTAATGTATTTACATACATTTACATCCTGTGATCATCCTTGTTATCATCAATGTCGCGCATATCTCAACGGTTATACACAAATTAAACTTTAAATTTTATTATTACTCGTTATTCAAATTTGACTCTCCACATTTTTATATTTTGTACGAGTAACTTAATTATTTTTATTTTAATCAGGCAATGAATATAGGCACTTCAGTGTGTGTGTGTGTGTGTGCGTGCGTGCGCAGAAGTATAGACCGATGAGGTTTATGAAGCGCTGAACGTGATGTCATTACATAGGTATTACGGGGATCTTTTCTAGATTCCCAGATATTTCGGTGGGGTCCGGTTGTATCTTACGAAATCAATATATATATATATATATATATATATAGTCATGCGGGTTGCTTCTACAGAGCTTCAATTTAATATTTAAGAGAAATATACATATATACATTCAACTGCAAAGAACACGCAGTATAAATAACGTAAAGAACGACGCTTGTATAGGAGATATTCCGCGCAAGACGAGAGAGAGAAAACGGAACAAATGAAAAAATGAAGTACCACCTGGGAATCGAACCCGGGATCTTCGATTGCCGGTCAGACGCGATACCATTACACCATGGACTTCACTCTTCCAAATGCCGTAATTCTTCTACATACTCGCAGAAACCAATGCCCCAAAGGGGCACCTCCCGCATGCCGTAACATTATATACATTCAACTGCAAAGAACACGCAGTATAAATAACGTAAAGAACGACGCTTGTATAGGAGATATTCCGCGCAAGACGAGAGAGAGAAAACGGAACAAATGAAAAAATGAAGTACCACCTGGGAATCGAACCCGGGATCTTCCGATTGCCGGTCAGACGCGATACATTACACCATGGACTTCACTCTTCCAAATGCCGTAATTCTTCTACATACTCGCAGAAACCAATGCCCCAAAGGGGCACCTCCCGCATGCCGTAACATTATATACATTCAACTGCAAAGAACACGCAGTATAAATAACGTAAAGAACGACGCTTGTATAGGAGATATTCCGCGCAAGACGAGAGAGAGAAAACGGAACAAATGAAAAATGAAGTACCACCTGGGAATCGAACCCGGTAATGGTATCGCGTCTGACCGGCAACCGGAAGATCCCGGGTTCGATTCCCAGGTGGTACTTCATTTTTTCATT
Organism: Bathynomus jamesi; assembly: GCA_023014485.1. Lineage (NCBI taxonomy): Eukaryota > Metazoa > Arthropoda > Malacostraca > Isopoda > Cirolanidae > Bathynomus > Bathynomus jamesi. The sequence goes on from JAJOZX010003640.1 coordinate 467,191, forward strand.
TGTTCCGTTTTCTCTCTCTCGTCTTGCGCGGAATATCTCCTATACAAGCGTCGTTCTTTACGTTATTTATACTGCGTGTTCTTTGCAGTTGAATGTATATAATGTTACGGCATGCGGGAGGTGCCCCTTTGGGGCATTGGTTTCTGCGAGTATGTAGAAGAATTACGGCATTTGGAAGAGTGAAGTCCATGTGTAATGGTATCGCGTCTGACCGGCAATCGGAAGATCCCGGGTTTGATTCCCAGGTGGTACTTCATTTTTTCATTTGTTCCGTTTTCTCTCTCTCGTCTTGCGCGGAATATCTCCTATACAAGCGTCGTTCTTTACGATATATATATATATATATATCAACCTTTCAAATGTTCCGCGCGATGATTCCTCATTTCACGAAAGTCAAGCTTGTCGCCCCTCCTCTCGAGTTGGCTTGGCGAAGTACTGAGTTGGTTTCTTGTACTCTCCACCTCACATAGCCAGGTACACCCGGCTCATCGGGGATTGTTCTGAGCCAAGCGTCTAATCTTCTTTTGAAGATGTCCACCGCAACACCACTCGCGTTCCTTACTTATTTGGGCAGCTGATTAAACAGTCTTGGTCCTCTCACAACAAAACTGTTTTCCTTCAGGGTTAAGGATGTTCCCTGTCTAGCCTTTAATTTGGGAACACGTCACAGTTTTCCTTTTCTACTTTCCACCGGTGTCTGAGGTTCAGGCTTCAGGTAAGATTAGGGACTAGTTTCTCCATTATTTCCAAGTGTAAATAATGGTTTATCTCTCTCTTTTCTCCTTCCAGTAAATATAGGTTTAATTCGCGTAATCTTTCTCGTATACAGTGTATATATATATATTAGCGGTGGACCGGATATCCGCATCATTTTTAACATCCGCATCCGCACTTCTGCCTGCAGATGTTATGCGGATATTACCTCTAATAAATTATGCAATTTACAATTAAATTAGCTTATAAAGTAGCTTATAAGGCCCAGTCATGCACATTTCATGTAAAGTATTAATTATTATTAATGAACAAACAAATATATAAACTCAAATATAAATAGCTGGTAACACAGAAAATTGAATGAAACTTGTTTCATTCAATTTTCTGTGGCTGAAACTCTTGAGAAAGTTATTATTTTTATCATAATGAAAACATTAATATTAATTTTAATTCTTATGCATGCCTGCTATAATAGTAATATCACGAAATTTGAAAAATTATGTCGTATATTCATAATTCTATATTATATGATAGATTAACTAAATATCCGCATCCGCATTTGTTGAAAAACTGACATCCGGTCCACCACTAAATTATATAATTATATATTAATATTATTGGCCACAAAAAATAGGACACTACAGTATATAATCAACGTAAAAATATATCTCGCATCCTGAAGGTAATGTACTGTATATGAAAATATTTTCTAATTCGATAACGATTTGAAGAACCAAACGAACCAAAGCGTAGTTTACGTAAATAGAAGATGTATTTACCAGTATATCTGCGAAGTTTCTCGTTCGTGAGTTACTAGATATCCTGAGTAATACTTAAAAATGACCAGGAACAAATACGAAAACGCTGATAAGTGGACTGCTTTGTATGACCATACTGCAAAACATCAGTTCGACAGATATCTACTAGTGTTTCTGCATACAGTATATCAAAATCAGCTGCGCATCGAATCATGCATCAATACAATTGTAATGTCACTGTCGTAAACGGGATAAGTGGGAAAATGATGGGAGTTACTGCGAGAGACTATCGAAATGTGTAAGGAAGACCTATTATAACGGACACTGCTCTTCTGAACTCCCTAACTGCGTGCCTCCCCCTTTAAGGAGAGCACCGCAGTACCAGACTTTCGACACATTCTCATGCCTTTTCTCTCCAACTCTCTACGCAAGGGTTAATCGGTATTTTGAATCTTTCATCTACTCGACCGGTCAACTCTCGACCACTCTCCCTCAATCCATTCCCCCTGTCTATGACCTCCAATCTTTCAAACGCAGAGTGTCCAGGCATTTCGAAAACTCTGGACCTTGATTTTGGCTCTCTTCTTTTTCTATGGGGAGGAGGGGTGCGGGCATTCGCCCTTGGCCCCTCCTTTGTACATAAAAAAACATATATATATATATAGACGCTTTCAGATACTTTCGCGACTTCTACTTCACAATGGAGTCATTGTTCCGTCGACACTGCCGCGACCAAGATGACGTCACATCGCACCTCTAGTCGAGACTCCTTCACGAGTGACCCTCACTACTCAGTCGCTCTGACACCTCGAACCATGCTAGAAGCAATCAAAGGCCGCCCGCCGCGGGCGCATGTTATTTCATTAATTAACTACTGCGCATCCGTTCCTTTTGTTATCAACCTTAATCAGGAGTTCAAGCATTTTCTTAGCAAACATTTCATTAAGCATTATGACGCCATTCACTGCACACTTTTAACCAAACGTTAATGTCGTTTTATCACTTTTGTTTTGTTTAATAAAGGAAGAAAAATCGCATTATTATTTCCTAATTAATTTTCCTAATGATTAATTGAAGCTCGAGGTTACCAGATCTTTTCAGATCAAATAATGATCCGAAAAAATCTGGTGATCTCGAGCTTCGAGCAATCATTAACTTAATTAACATTATTATAGTGCCAACACTTAACGTGTGTGATATATATATATATATACACACACGCTGAGAATTTTAGAAAACAAAAGAAAGACAGTGGAGGCGAAGTTAGCCAACTGCGGAGATATAAATAATGCCAGGAAAGTAATACAAGAAAAACTGGAGGGTATCGATAGGGAAATACAAGCCCTGATTAAGTACCATATGGAGAGGGAAGAGGAAAAGGCGGTAGAAGCAATAAAGGAAAATCTAAAATACTTCTACAGCTATGCGAAAACAAAAACGCGCGCAGGGATTGGGCCCTTAAGGAAGAGAAATAATGAACTAACCGATGATCCAAAAGAAATATCTGAAACATTGAGAGCCCAGTATGAATCAGTTTTTAGTACCCCAAAAAGTGACAAAGCGATACCTGACATAGATGCATTATTTGAAGAGAAATTGCGAGGAGGGTGTATAACAGACTTTGATTTTACCCCGGAAGATGTAGCGAGAGCTATAGGACAAATGAAACCACATTCAGCTGCAGGTCCGGACAATTGGAACGCATTATTGATTAAAAACTGTAAAAATGAAATAGCTACACCTTTAAATTTGATATGGAGAAGATCCCTAGACACTGGGGAAATACCGAGCATCTTGAAAAGAGCAAACATTGTCCCTATATATAAAGGAGGGGACACATCTCGAGCAAAGAACTATAGACCAGTGTCATTGACGTCCCACCTCATCAAAGTATTTGAAAGAATAGTTAGGGAGAAAATTTATGATTTCTTGGAGACACTGGAAAGATTCAACGAAAATCAGCACGGACTCCATCAGGTAGATCATGCCTATCACAACTAATAGAACACTACAACAATATCCTAGATGCACTGGAAGGCAATGACAACTACGATGTCATATACACAGGTTTTGCTAAAGTTTTTAGCAAATGTGATCACTGTATAATAACACATAAAATGAAATATATGGGAATAACAGGCAAAGTGGGAAAATGGATCTACAACTTTCTCAGAGAACGTCTACAGATCGAAAGTACGCAGCTCAGTACCACAAGGAACAGTACTGGCCCCACTCCTATTCATTATCATGCTAACAGATATAGACAGCGGAGTAAACAGCAACAGTATTGTAACATCCTTTGCAGACGATACAAAGATCAGCAGAAAAATCAGCGATGTAAATGAAGTGGAGGCCTTGCAGAGGGACGCGAACAAAATATACAAATGGTCAGAAGACAACAACATGACATTTAACACCGAGAAATTTTAGCTCTTGAGATATGGTCGAAAAGAGGAACTTCAACAAACTGCATATTATGCTCTAGATAGAGCGGAAATTCAGAGAAGCACGAAAGCGATTGATTTGGGGGTAATAATGACCGATGATGCAAAATTCGAAACACAAAATCAGATAGCGATAAATAAAGCAAAAAGAGTCGCGGGACAGGTACTAAGAACGTTCAAAAGAAGGGAGAGGACAGTAATGATTCCCCTGCTAAAAACACTGATTTATACCAAAACTTGAATACTGCTCAGTTTTGACGTCCCCATACAAAAAGGAAGAAACTAATAAACTAGAAGAAACGCAGAGACATTTCACAGCAAAGATTGATGGTTGCAAAGAACTGAACTACTGGGAAAGACTACGTAAACTAAATCTGTACTCCCTGGACAGAAGAAGAGAGGGGTACAGCATAATCTACATATGGAAAATGACCGAAAAACTGGTACCAAACCTAAACCTAAACCTAAACCCAATTACCATTCAAACAACACTGCAAAATAGGAAAGGCAGAATGTGTAGTGTTCCCAAATTAAAAGCCCGACAAGGGACCTACTCAACACTGAAGGAAAATAGCTCGGTTGTCAGGGGGCCAAAACTTTTCAACTAGTTTCCAAAGGACCTCAGAAACGTCACAGGGGCCAAAGTTGAAGTCTTCAAGAGAAGACTAGATGCCTGGCTCAGGACGGTACAGATGAACCGGGTGTACCTGGCTACGTGCGGTGGCGAGCCAAGAAAGCAACTCGCTCCTCCACCAAGCCAGACCTAGAGGCGGGGCCACCAGCTTGACCTTTGTGTGAAGAGAGACCAACGCACGGAACAGCAACGAGGTTAACGAGGTGTAATATATATATATATATATATATATATATAATATATATATATATATATATATATATATATATATATATATATATATATATATATATATATATATATCGGGTCATCCCATAAGTAATGTCGTTTTTTAGATCGGAATTTGAAGGACAAAAAAAAATCGACTGAAACTTTTTAATCTAGTATATATTTTCTATCGGAATCACTGACACTCTGCCAACGTCCTACAAGCTTTTCAATGCCATGTTTATAAAATTCAGGCGGTTTTGAGGCAAAAAACGTACAAAGACTGGTGTGCAGGTCATCTAAAGAAGTATACTGTTTCTCGTGAAGATAGTTTTGCAGACTCCTGAAGAGATGATAATCTGAAGGCGCAAGGTCTGGAGAATATGGAGGATGTGGAAGTTTTTCCACCCAAGCTCCTCAATTTTTGCAGAAGTGATCCGAGCGGTATGAGGACGTGCGTTGTCGTGGTGGAACACGATTCCTTTCCGATTAACCAAAGAAGGTCTTTTCTTTTAGTGCAGTGTTCAATCGATCCACTTGTTGACAGTAGACTTGAGCGGTGATTGTTTGGTTATGTGGTAAGGTTTCAAAGTGTATTACACCACCTTTATCCCACCAAACACTAAGCAACACCTTCCGAGGGTGACGATTTGGTTTTGGCTGTGGTGTCGCTGGTTCTCCGGCACAAACCCACTGTCGACGGCGCTTAACAATCTGGTACAGTATCCATTTTTCATCACCAGTCACTAAACGGTGCAAAAAAGGATCTTGGAGTTCACGGGAATGAAGAGCTGTGCTAATGTTTACCCGCACCCTCAGATTGTCGACCGACAATTCATGTGGCACCCATTTTCCTAACTTAGGCACTTTCCCGAGTTGTTGCAAATGTCGATGGATGGTGGACGGGGATGAATTGAGTTTCTGGGCCAATTCTTCGACAGTTGTTGAACAGTCTTCTTCAAGTGCGGCTAACAGGAGGTCATCATCAAACTCAGCAGGGCGTCCAGAGACTGCTGCATCTGTCAAACAGCAGTCACCATTCCTAAGCTTTTGAAACCATCTTTGACATTTCCTCACACGCAGTAGCACTATTCCCTTTTTTGAACTCGTAAAGCATTATATGCCTGATATGCTCTGATACCGCCATGTTTATGAAGGGTTCACATAAAGCAAAACACACGTCTTCACTGGTCAAGGTCTGTAAAGTATGTAGCGAAACACGATAGATCTCCTCTTAGATATAACCTTCGGAAAATTTATGCTTAAACCGAGTAGGACTAGTTTAAACTTAATCTATCGTAAAAAACATTACTTATGGGATGACCTGATATATATATATATATATATATATATATATATATATATATATATATATATATATATATATATATGTATATATATATATATATATATACTATACAATTTAAGATAAATACTTGTTCTTCCTCAACTTACAAACTTGAGTCTGGGTATGTGGCTGCTTCTGTTTTGTGGTCCTGTTCCTCTTCTTTACTTCCTTTCTTCCTTCGCTCTTTCTCTTCCTTTCAAATGGCCTCCTCTTCCCTCTTTGCTTTCTTGGCCACACACAGTCACACACAGGTACGAGTTTAACTAAAGTCCGGTTAAGTTTAGCTAAGGTTAAGTTAGGATCAACTTAGGGTAATGTAATGTACTATGTAGATTACGCTTCGACCCCGAAAATTAAACATCGATTAATTATAGGCTAGCGTGTGTGCGTGCGTGTGCGCTTGCTTGCTTGCTTGCTCGCTTGCTTGCTCGCTTGGTAACCTTTCTATCAGAGCATTCGAAATTAAATTGTATTTAAAATTTATAAAAATAGAAAAACCGACAAATTGGATTTACCCATAAAGAAATCTATTTAAAAAAACTTTTCATTTTTTACACCAATTTTAAGGCATAACATTTACATTTTGTCTCACAACGGGGAACAGACCAAATGGAGGAATTGGTCCCACGAACTATAAAATAATAAAAATCTTCAAAGTAATTGGAATGATTATTATAAATACTTAATCTAGGACCACCAAATATAATTTTTTTTTTTATTGGGGTTGTTTAACCTCGCAACATCTAAGGTCATATGACGGAGGGGACCTACAGCTTTATGTGGGATCTGAACCACGGGTCGCTACATAATCTGGGCGCGGAGGACGGTCTCCCATCCAACTACTACCCAGACCCAATGTCGCTTAACTTCGCTGATCTCCGGGAAGCGGTGTTACGACATCGGCCACGACGATATAAATATACAGGGTGTCCCATAAGTCCGGCATCATAGGAGAAATTCATTTTTTCTCTTTCTACAGGCCATAATGTCTATGCTCGGGATGCCAATTTCCCGTCCACCATTCTGTTCAGTGACGAGGCTGTTTTTTATGGAAATGGTGAGGTAAATCGACAGAACACCCGCTACTGGTCTCAAAACAACCCTCACTGGTATACCTCTTCAAAGGAACAAGGTGCATCTCGGGTTATGGTATGGTGTGCCATTTGGAAGGATCGCATCATAGGCCCCCTCTTTTTCGATGAACATGTCACTGGAGGCACCTACCTACGTATGCTCAAGGAAGAAGCATTTCCCAGTGTCTTGAACGAAGAAGGAAATTTCCCAACATGGTTCCAGCAAGACGGCACTCCTGCATATTACAGCACCCAAGTAAGGGAATACCCGTACCAACAATTCCCTGGTCATTGGATAGGACGTCGAGGGCCTGTGGAATGGCCAGCTAGAAGCCCGGATCTCACGCCGCTAGATTTTTATCTCTGGGGCCACTTGAAAACGCTGGTATACGCAGAGAAAATTAGGAGTGCTGAACATTTGCGGCAGCGCATTATTGGGGCATGTAACACCATTACTCCTGACATCATTCACCGTGTGCTTGCTGACTGGGTATCACGTCTGAATTTGTGTATTGAAAACAATGGTGGACATACTGAGCACGTTCTGTAAATAAAAGCTTTTGTTTTGCCTTTTTTTATTATTTTTCCTATGATGCCGGACTTATGGGACACCTTGTATATATATATATATATACACACACACACCATCTCACTTTTAACTTCATGGCCCTTCATGTATACATTATAGGCACTGTGTCTCACCCCCCCCCCCTCACCCCAGCCCATTCGAATGTTACTCAGGTAAAAAAACAATATTAAATACTAAACAATCAATAAAAAATGACTGATATTGTTCCGTTGCTCATTTGGTTTTTCGCTTATTTTAATTCGGCATTTAAATGAATCTTTGCAAATAAGAAATTATATAAAAAATCCTAGAAACAAAATATATATATACAGGGTGTCTCATAAGTCCGGTCTCATACGAAAATTTATTTTAAATTAAATTTACAAAAAGTAATACATTTAAATTAAAATAAATGTCCAAATTGATGTCTTGTTTTTGGACCTTTTTTTTTGTTGCGGGTAGAATAACGCACAATGGCTAATATGGAATTGAGTTACACTCGTGAGGAAAAGGCTGGGTGAGGCCTTTGCAATTGCGTGTTATTCTATTTGCAACAAAATAAAAGGTCCCAAAACGAGATATCAATTTGAACATTTGTTTTAGTTTTAATGTATTACTTTTGTAAATTTAACTTAAAATAATTTTTCCTATGAGACCGGACTTATGGTACACCCTGTATATATATAAATTTTTTTTATTAGAGTTTCTTTTGATCAATATTAATCTATATTTAGTTTGGCATTTCAAGAGGTTTTTACGTAATGAAATTTTTGTATCTAGTCTGTTAAGAGTTTAAGGGACAGCATCGCTGACTACGAATGCACCGGCCCCGGGTTCGATTCCTGGAGGTGGCAGACGGCGCTCAACTCACCCTGCTGTTCATCTTTCCATACAAAAAAGAATTGGTTCATAAGGTAGCCTATAGTGGTTATGACGCTGGGTTGCTGATCAGAAGGGCGTGAGAGCGAGTCGGGGAAAGGACTTAGTAGTTTCTGATAACCAGTGGTGGGTCGTGGTTCGGATTCCACGTTAAGCCGTAAGTCTAAGGTGGAGCAACGACCTTGACCTTTGTCAGAATGAACAATTCGGACGGAACCAAAACCAAAGTAACCGAGGTGTGTATATATACACAGTATATAGTGAAGGTTACCATTCCTTCTTGGTGTGTTTATACTAAAGTTCCCATATACACTCATATATCTCGAGATTCGGCGCTTCAACCTTCGTCGTTTCGCTATCTCGTCGCTATATAATTAATACTATGCCTCCAGATTAGGTGTGGGCTTTCGTCGTTTCGTCGGTCGTCGTCACCCACATTGATCTTATCCTTCTTTTCCCGATTTACAGTTTAAATAATAATTTGCCCAAAGTTGACCATTTTTTTCAGGTGAAAAACTATTTTCCTGAAGGTTTGTTGGTTGTATTTTGTCATTACTATGTCTATATTTTAGTTTAGGCATAGTTTAATTACAATATTCTTAGTATTTCTTGGTAAATATGGTTTGAGACCGTCTGTCTAGAACGCATTAAAATTTATAACATGGGTTTCTATGAGAAAATCGTTTTCGACTTTCGTCGTTTCGACCTTCGGCCCCTTCTTCAGGAGCCAATTGCGACAAATCTCGAGATATAACTGTATACAGAAATTGTGCGCTGTATTTCCGTAAGTGCTGCCCATTGTACAGTGGCGCTCATAAGTATTCGTACAGAGAAGTATTTCAATTATATTCGTCCTTATCTTTTGTACTAGACATAGGATACTTAAGAAATGTTTACCGTTCTTTTGGAAGAATTTAACAAATAAAAAATTATTTTAACTCTAACATATATAATGTAAAACATCAAAGAATTTGAGGAAAACAAAAAATGTTAAAATGCAAAAGTTTTTATACATTTATTTACAAAATTATTTAATACTTTGTGTGTCCACATTAGGTTTGAAGAATTTAAAATTTTAATAAGTAGTTGGCTATTTATTGATTAGAGACTGTTGGCAATTCTGAATTCTAGAATTTTCTCCGTGAATCATCATGGAAGACGGATGACTGTACAAACCATTAGTAAGCAATGGGTCGTCGTGGTAGAGTTGTCTCTTAAGAGATTCTGTTATTGTTGCGCACGAGTCTGGAAAGAGTTATGGGAAGATAGGAGAACTTCGAATCCCATTGGCGACAGTTGCTGCAGTTATAAAAAAAATGGAAAGGCTTTGGAACAAACAAAACTCTACCAAAATGTGAACAACCTTGGAAGATTTCAGAACGTAGAACTAGACTGATTGAAAGAATGGCTGCTGAGAATTTACGAGAGACTGCGGGTGATATTTGCCAAATAGTAGAATAGTCTGAGATCGATGTCCATCCCACTACCATACGTCATACACTGAGAAAGAATGGTCTGCATGGAAGAGTCGCACGAAAAAAACCTCCGCGACGAAAAGCGCACAAAAAAGCTCGTTTAAAGTACGTCAAGGATCTTCAAAATCATGAATTTGCATTTTGGAAGAAAGTGTTTTAGACAAACGAGACAAATTAATTTGAATTATTCGAAAACAACGAGCAACGGTATGTTTGGCGAAAACCAAATACCACATTAGAGATAATAAAAAAACATCCTTCCTTCATTAAACATGGTGATGGTGGTAGTTTGTTTTTCTGTGGTTGCTTCAGTGCTTCTGGTCCAGGAAAGCTCGTTGTCATCAATGGAATCTTGAATTTCAAGAAAAATCAGGAAATTTTATAAGAAAATATACTGCCTTCAGTTCGAGAGTTGCGAATAGGTCGCAAATGGGTACTGCTGAGAGAGTTGGGCACGTTACTTTCTATAAGTAACGTCGTTACCGCTTCAGTTACTACTATGAAAAAGTAACGCGTTACCGTTACCGCTATCGTTACTTTTAAGAAAAGAATAAAAATTAAAAAAAGCCTTAATAATACCAAATTATACTTTATACGACAAAAAATCAAAATATAAACTCAAATAAAAAAATGACCTGTCCAAAAAAACTAATCTTGCAGATTTTTTAGGAGTGTGTTGTTCTATTTCAGGAACACTAGTTTTTCAAAATTGGCATCTGATAGTCCTCCTCGTTTGGAGGAGGTAACAACTAATTAACAACTAATGAATGATACTAGTCAAATGATCAGTTTGAAAGTAACGAGTAGCGAGTAACGATTGAAATCGCTCTAAAAAGTAGTGCCATTACCATTTTCGTTACAACATCTCGAAAGTAACGGCGTTACCGCTACAGCTACTAAAAAAGTAACGCCGTTACTCCCAACACTGGTACTGCAACAAGATAATGATCCTGAACATAAAAGCACCATGAAATGGCTTCAACAAAAGAATTTCAAGCTTGTCGTGTGACCCAGTCAACGTCCAGATCTCAATTTAATCGAGAATTTATGGTTTCATTTAAAAAAAATGCTGTCGGCAAAAGAAACCCTTCGAATTTGAATGAAGTGCAACAGTTTTCTTCAGAAGAAGGGGATAAAATTTCTACTGAGAAGTGTCGAAAAATACCTAAAACGAATCATTGAAGTCATTCAAGGAAAAAGGTAGACACACACACAAAGTATTAAATAATTTTTAAAGTAAATGTACAAGAAAACTTTTGCATTTTAACATTTTTTATTTTCTTCAAATTCTTTAAATGTTATATATTAAGTGTTGGAGTTAAACTTATTTTTTTTATTTGTAAAATTTTTCCAAACGAACGGTAAACGTTTCATAACTGTCGTAATCATGGTACAAAAGCTGAGGACGAGTATAACTGAAATATTTCTCTGTACGAATACTTATGAGCGACACTGTACGTATACATTTATTATATAATTGCGAATAAATAATTAAAATTCTAATTAAAAATTCAACTATTATAATTTATTTTATTTTATTTAGATCTTTAAGCTTTAGGCTTTACTGGGCTCTCATATTAATTAAAGATAAAATGTTAAATATAATATATAAATCATGATTAAGTAATACGTAAATTAATGAATAAGAAGTATTAATTCATTTCGAATACTGCAAACGACCCGTTAAAAATACAGAATGATACGAGATATACGCGTGAATATATTTATACAGATTTTGCTCAGCGAATGACAGTAAAAAAATTCACATAAAAACGGAAATTGTCACTCATATTTTAAAATGTATTTAATCGTCAATTGTAACGGATTTATACGTGAAATTTTTTTTATTATTTTATTATTATTATTATTATTATTATTATTTATTATTATTATTAATGTTGCGCGGGCTTTATCTACCGCGGGCTTTATCTATTTATGGGGATGATCACTAAGGACTCAGGAAGTTCTTGATATTCCCATTCAGTTGGTTGTTGCAGGGGCCGTCAAATCCGTAAGTTGCAAATAGAGTTAACTTTCTTTCTTATGCGTATAGTCCAGAACGGAACAAAATACCAGGAATTTCTTTAATATTTACTTAAATTAAGTCCAATGACGAAGGGATGAATACAAAGCAACAAATTAATCGCAATTCAGCGGAAAAGTTTTTGCAGTTAAAATAAACCTGAAATGGAACAGTTTTGTGATATGAAGATGGACGTTATTTTTCACTCTTTTTTTTGGTACACGAATAACAGTTATAGGATATTTTTTATAAAAATACGAAGAATACAGAGTGAGGCACATTCAATAACGTTAATCGGAGTTAACTTACATTCATTTCTTGATTCTCGTGACTTACTGTCGGTACACTATAGCTATTTCCGCTAAAAGTCACTTAGAAAAATTAATATTTATCCATCCGGGCAAGGGCGGTTGCCCAAGGGGTGGCCTTGGCAGAGGACTGACGGATTAACAAGAACAGGGTTCACTCGTTCGAAGGGCACAGAATCGCGAGAACGGATCACGGGCGCCCGAAGGGGCGATCTTGGCCTGAGCCTCGCAGGATTGGCAAGAACCTCGAAAAAGCCTTTGCTCGAGGCTAAATAATTTTGAGAGGCGGGGATTTTAGAGTTCAAGAACAACCTATGTGGGCGGTTCTTTCCGTTATATGCCTATGACATAACAGTCCTCCGTCGAATAGGGTGGAGCGAAATAACAAATCTGAGCTTTTAAGTGGTAAGAACCCGCATGGAAATTAACCAATCGGAGCGCGAGTAAAGTCATGACTTGAGACAGAACTAAAGACCTTCCCTAGAATTTGGCGTTTGAAAAGAACCACACGCGGAGTCTATTGCTGGACAAGAATCTTGAAACAAAAATAAACAGGGAAACTGTCCATAAAAATTAATGAAGGATAGAGAGTTTCGGTTGAACGAAATGACAATTGATATTATAAAATATGCGTTTGCTTTCAGTCGTAAGTTTAGGATGTCAGGAGGGAAAGATTTATGGGATATGGGGTCACCGCACTCACTGTTGGCCACATGAAGCTGAAAATCGGCAATCGTTCAGAGATGTTAAAATCTTTTTTTTTAATTAGGCCATATGAAGGAAAAATATATTCGTTATGACGAACTCATTAATTTCATGACCATTGTAGCATTATTATTATTATTATTATTATTATTAATAAGAGAGGAAACTTAGAAATAACTTCAAAATAAGCTATCTCTGATGTCAAAAAAAGACGTTTCCGAGGTAATTTTCGACGATGTCATGGTTTCATTAAAAAGATTATTAACTTTTCAAGGACATCATCCATTCATAATTCGCTGCACGAGGAATTAATTGAACGGCACAGCCAAACTAGTTGCCGGTTCACCACACTTAACAATAATAAATTCTCCTCGCATGCGCACTGCCCTTTAACGGGAATTTGGGCAGTCAAAATATTTTTTTTAACTGTTAAAATATACATGTTTTATTATTATTATTATTATTATTATTATTATTATTATTATTATTTGTATAGATGTACTGGAAAAAGGAGATCGTTGTAATTAAAACGCATTTATTTAAATTCAAAGCTCTCTCTCTCTCTCTCTCTCTCTCTCTCTCTCTCTCTCTCTCTCTCCTTATTACCAGATGCATCACGTCGAATTCAATAGCCAAAGGATTAAAAGAAGTAAAAAAAAAAAAAAGCAGAGAACGGCTTTGAAAGGTCATGTTCACGTGACCTACTTTGGTGCAATTTAGTTTTTTTCATTATTCTTTTATTTCTTGATTTTATTCGCTTCAAAGGTTTCCCATCAAAACATTTAATATATCTATCTATCTATCTATCTATCTATCTATATATATAATAAAATTCGGAGCACAAATCGTGTCGATCTGTGAATCTTCAATAGAAGACGAGATAACTGTCTCAGTACAGTCTCATGTAGATGAGCCGGGTGTACTCGTGAGATGGAGAGCTCGAGTAAACGGACCTATACCCATTTCGTCGACAAGACCAAAACATCCACACTCTAAAACAATAACAACCTAGCGTAATTTAACCTTTCTTAACCTAACCTAATAACAGTTTATCGATAGAATATTAAGTCGATCAGATGTCGTAAGTCCCGAGAAAGCAACTATCTACTTTACCAAACCAATTCTAGAGGTTGGGCCACGAGACTAACCTCCGTGCGATAAGGGATAAAGTGCAAAACTTCTCCAAGGCTACTAGGTATGATCGGTGTGGGAGGGGGGGGGGGGGGGGGGGGTAAAAATTTATGGTTAATTTTGTTCCTTTTTTCAGATTCAAACTTTATTCCAAAAAAGAATACAAGTGACAGAATTTTACAGTTTTTTGATATTTGTTACATTAATTAATATATTCACAGTACTTTCATATGAATATGCCCTCGGAAACATGGAGGCTTTTTTGATATACTGTATATAAAGCCGACAAACTATCAATGGGCTTCACGCATTCGCTTGTGCAAAATAACGATTTTGTTTGTTAAATGGGGGGAACACGGTGCTTGTGCTTAATTGTATTTTTTTTTAGATCCGCAAAAACCTAATAATAATTAGAGAAAAGGGCTTTTCAACTTTGCCGTAATACGTTCGGTAGACGGGATAAGAGCTCCCTTTAAGGCAATATACGCGTAACTTAGATAATTCGCTATGGCTGCCGAGGTGAATTTTTTTCCTGTAGCTAGCTATATTGTCGCATCACGGCTAAACCCCACGCAAGGAGATAAAGATTAATAAAACCTACGCACTACAGACCTTTTTCATACGCGTATTTATGAAAAGAGTAGAATAACTTTTCTTATAGTTCCATACCCATGATTTGCGTGAGTGAGCACGATTTGTGTAATGACTGCGCATGCCCGAACGATGAAATAAATGTGGAGGGTATGAATAGCCAGTTATTAATAAGAGAACTTTAGTTGCAATTCATAGCCCATTTGTCGGGTCAAAATATCTCGGAATTTCCGCCATACCTGAAGTATTTAGACTGAGGTTAAAATAACTTTCGTTATAAACAAATTATGTTATTTAACGAATAAATATTTTAAAAGGTTTAAATAATAAAACAGTTTTGAGATAAAAAATAAATAAAACAGTTTAAATAAAATATATTAATTATATGTTACAATTAATGTGGATAATTGCCTAATGTGCACATTAGAACTTTGTCTTAAGTTGGGTTAAGTTTGGTGTTTTTTGTCAGAAAAACTGTGACTGTGTTTGTCAGAAAAACACCTAACCTAACCTAAGGCAAAGTTCTAATGTGCACATTAGGCAATATCTTGCCTAATGTCAATTACGCATGTCATTACACGTAACATATACTGTACATGGTGGTAAAAAAGTCCCTATCTATTTTGATGAAATAATGATATTTCTATTTTATTTTCTACAGGCCATAGATAGTGATGGACGTACAAGAACGTGTGATGGTAGTAACACTACGTATCCGAGGGAAGAAGTGCAAAGAAATTCGAGAAAAATTCTAAAGAAGATTTCACAAACCAGGATCTACAGACAAAGCAATTCGCGAGCTGGTCAATAAATTTAAAAGAGCAGGATCTGTTCATGATGAGGCAAAATCTGGACGTCCGGGTACCTCTCGAGAAAATGTCGAATTGGTAAGAGATGCCTTTGAAACAAATCCTAGCATGTCAACTCGCGCAGCATCATGTTGACTAAGCAGAGTGAGAATACCAAAAACGACTGTTCTGAGGATTTTAAAATCAACGTTAAAAAACAAAAGTTACCATATTCAAATGCTACATGAATTACACGAAGAGGATTACCCAAGACGAACCGCCATGTGCGCAGAATTGATTGAAAAAATTCGTACCAAAACTTATTAAATCACATTCTCTTCAGCGATAAGGCGACATTCCACACATGTGGAAAGGTTAATCGACATAATTGCCGTATCTGGGCTAGCGAAAAACCAACCTAGTTGTACGAATGGGAGAGAGAGAATCTCCCAAAGTTAATGTCTGGTTGGGTATGACAAGATCGAAGATTTACGGACCTTTTTTCTTTGCAGAAGCTACGGTAACAGGGCCAATTTATCTTGACATGCTTCAGCAGTTTCTCGAACCCTAGCTTCGTTCAGATGGCATTCTCGACACTGTTGTCTTTCAACAAGATGGAGCTCCATGTCACTATGTAAACATCGTTCGGGCGTACTTTGACGAACTCTTACCAAATCGCTGGATTGGACGTGGTGGAAACAGGCCCTGGACAGCACGATCTCTGGATTTAACACCATTAGACTGCTTTGGTTGGGGCTTTATAAAGTCTGAGGTTTACAAAACAAGAGTTATAGACCTGCAGGATCTGCGAATCTACATCGTCGCGACAGTCGCTAAAATAACCCCAGAGATGCTTGAGAATGTGTTCCGCAATGCAGTGGACAGATATGCGATTTGCAGAGACACTGATGGTGCTCACATCGAATCTTAGACGTAAGCTTGATAAATAAATATACATCTAATTATGTTGTTACATTTTTATCCTAAAATATTATTTCAGCAAAATAGATAGGGACTTTTGGACCATTCTGTATACCATTGGTGACTGTAGCATGTCAGAATAGGTGCAATGTGTGAAAAGTAGGTCTGGTGAACAATGTTCCCTCTAATTTTTTTTAGTCCGTGTGCGCAAGAAAGTTTCGTTGTGCATACATTTAGATTCATGGTGAAAAATTGTGCAAACTTTTCTCAGCGTAATTATCTTCAAAATTAAATATATATAAATATTAAATACTTAATAAATATTATTTCCATAAGGTGATAGCTCGATCATTACGGTACTATTAAATGGATATTAAAAAACTGTTTACGATATTATATATTCTTAAAAAAGAAAACATTTTATCCATTCTAAAAATATGAATAAAATAAAAAATAGTAAAATAAAATTCAACAAAATAAAGAAATAAAATAAAAATAACATTAATTGAAAATGACTATTTTAGTTATCATTTCTCAAAACAATTTTTAGCATTTAGCAATTTAAAATAGACTATCAAGATTAATACATGATTTATCCATTCACAAAATAGGAATAAAATAAAAAATAATAAAATTCAATAAAATAAAATATAATCAAAATAACATTAAATGAAAGTGCTTTTCATTTAAGTATGATTATGATTTCTCCCTACGATCTTTAGCATTTGCCCATTCCAAATAAACTCTATGAAGATTAATACATTCAGGTAACTTTTAATTCGCATGAGCGTGTCCAAATGATTTTCTTTCAAGCGGTTTCTTAATTTGTTCTTCATAGAATTCATTAAACTGAAGCCACGCTCACAGTCCACACTAGATGCTAGGAAAGTTCCCCCAATATCCATCAACTTAGCAAAGTCACAAAATTGTTCATTTTGGAGGACGAATGTCACCATATCATCAAAGTTTTTAACCAGCTTACTTTTTATTTTCTCGCATACAACAAATTCAAAATCATTGTACTGTTCGATTATGGTAGAACTTTCGCCAAGAAAATCTGCATATTTTGCGCATAAAGCTTTAACATGCTCAATGCCAAAGTCAGTCTTTCTGTAAAATAGCCGAACAATCAAAGGCAGACCATTCTTTTACTTCATTTTCAGGAAACATGTCTTCCAAATAGGAACAAAGTTTTTCTATGAAAGTTAACCTTGTGTGACGGTATATTTTTTAAATTACTTCATTTATTGTCGTGACTCATGATACGCTTGAGCCTGTGCGCATTTTATTTTGCTGTGTGCGCGGGTTTCACAACGCGTGTGCGCGCGCACATGCGCACACCTTAGAGGGAACATTGCTGGTGAATTTTAGCATGAAATCTGGTGCATGGCAAAACTGATTTGGGGCATAACACAAAATAAACACAAAATTTCCTTCATTCTGCCATGGGATTGAATGTTGCGCCATTCAGTTGGAAGTGCTGTTTGGGCACATCATAAGGTGAGTTTTAAATTGATTAGAGTTTTAAAACATAGATGTGGGTCATCTAGCAAATGACCTTTGTAAGGCTAACAAATTTACGTATAACAACAAATGTCGGTCAAATTACATGGTACATATTGAGTTTCGCGGAGATCAGCTCCCTGTAGCTATCACAAAGATCCTGACTGAACAAAATTGGTTACGTGGAAAACAACTGATCAGTATAAAGTTACCACATAACTTAATACAATATGGTTCCTGGGAAACTCGATGTGGGACGGATAAATGGTAAAGTCTGGTAGACTATTATGGTTGCATCAAACTAATTAAATCCCCGAAAGGGGCAATAAATGTTGTATAAATAAAAAAAAATAAAATAAAGAAATACTAGGCCCACAGAGGAAGGGTAGACAATGTTTGAGAAATTTAGATCTAAATAAACAGATTGTAAGTTGAGGCCTAAATTCAGAAGTTTGGCAGAGATAACCAGATATGTGTTGCCTTTCAAACTAAATTGTTAGTTACAAGCTTGTTTGAGTCCCCTTCAGATAAATAGCATGACTAAATGAGCATGGCATCATTTATTCCATTTTACATGAGCTTTGGAGTCACTGTAACCCATATGAAGTTGATATACCACTTCTGCCAAATTTCTCGTACTGGCTAAGGCCAAGAGTTAGAATGCAAATGGAAATATAGGGTAAGACCTAATAAATTCTCATGCTGTTGTAAACCAAAGATATTGTGTTCAGGGCAAGATTTGGATGTTATGTAAGAATATGGTGTGGTAATTGTTTCAGGGCACACATATTTACAAATGTAATTCTGTTTAAAGGCAGACTCATTGGAGGCACCGAACAGCTTGTTGGTCTACTAGTAACTCCAGCTTGGAAGGGTGTATAGGACATAAGGAGCCCACCGCAGACAAGTGAGGAATAGCCAGATAGGAGGAATTCCTAGTGGGTATCGGAAAAAGTTGCGAGCTGGCACAAGTATAAAGTTCCAGAGGCAAAAGCACCGGAGGCTTCTCTGGAGTATCCGTGTTAAATTCGGATTTCCTCCTGGGGTCACATCCCTTCCCCGGTGACCCCCATGAATGAAAATGAATCACCCCTCCGCTGTTCCGCTCGTGGGAGGGTGTGACGGTACAATTTACATTTAATGTGGTAGTGCGGACATTATATGAGTCGCTCCGGACCACAAGCTGCCAAGCACCAAAATTAAAAAATGGAGAAAAATAGTTAAAGTTTGTCAACTCGCAAAATGCCATAACTTTTGAATCAATAACGATATTTGATTGATTTCAACCATACGTACAACGGGTCCACAATCCGCTCCCTGACTCAACCACGGGATAGAGGAAGGGTGGGGGAATATAGTGGTATAAATAATTCAATTCTGGTCCCACTGGCGCTTGGCAAGTTGTGGTCCGGAGCGCCTCATATGTTGTCTTTCTTTTCATATTATTTATTTCCACTTAATACTTCAACTAAAAAAATAACATTGTTTATCGTTATATTTTCAAAATCTACCTTTGATTATTGTTAAAAAAAAAGGTTTTATACTTTTAATTTTTTGTTAATTCACAAATTAAATTAATTTTACACTTACGTTATACAATTAATAAGTCGAGGATAAACCTCAATCAAAAATGACAAGTAGGCCCAAGGAAACTGGAATCTGGCCTAACGTGGGACGGGAGTAAGCCTAGGGGTCTGAAGGAAAGTTTCCTTTCAGTAGGCTTTAGGGGAGATTAAATGAATTTGCTTTTATGAATTCATCTTAAAAGTGGGCCAAATTCTCACGGGCACGATGGGACTATTAAAATAAAAATGACATGAAAGGGAAAACTGCAAATTTCTGATGAACTGTACGCAACCCGCTCTCTATGACAAGCTGTACTCCACTCTCTGTTCTCAACTCTCGCTGACTAACTTTCACTCACTCTTCTGGCTCTCTCTTGTTTCCACTCGGGAGTGGCCTTCCATTTGTCATTACGTTTTTTTTTTTATGCGGAAAGGAGGAGCCAAGGGCGAATGCCAAAATTCAACGTTCAGGGTTTTCGAGATGCATAGACACTCTGCGTTTGAAAGATTGGAGGTCATAGACAGGGGGAAAGATGGAATGAGGAAGATTGTTCCAGAATTGACCGGTTGAGTAGATGAAAGACTGAAAATACCGATTAACCCTTGCGTTACAGAGTTGGACAGAAAAGGAATGAGAAAGTGTAGAAACTCTGGGGCTGCGTGCTCTTCTAAAAGGAGGAAGCATGCAGTTAGAGAGTTCAGAAGATCAGTGTCCGTTATAATAGTGACAGTGAAGAGAGAGTGAGGCAACATTGCGGCGACAGTGAGTGAGAGGCGGGGAATTGATGAGACGAAAAGCCTTTGATTCCACCCGGTCAAGTACGGCTGTGTGGGTTGAGCCACCCTACTACACATGAGAAGCATACTCTATACAGGGGCGGACAAGACCCCTGTATATAGACAGCAGCTGAGTGGGGGTGAAGAAACCGCGGAGGCGGTACAGCACACCTAACCTCTTAGAAGCTGTTTTAGAAAGAGAGTATATGTGATTTTTCCAGGAAAGATCACTACATAACTACGTGACTTCTGGTACGAGAACAACCAAAGTCTAAACACGTTCATACGTATTTAGGAACAAATTACTGTTCCGCAAATAAGGAACAAGTTTAGCAGTCACGTGATATAACGCCTTCTTTGTCATCCAATCATGCCACTGAAAACAGTTTAGGTTTTAGATTGTCTTTCAGACATATATTTGAACGATTTAATAATGTAAAGTAGGTCAAATAAGTTAGTTAAATAATATAAAATAGATAGGAAGCTGTAAAATGTATAAAATAATGTTTTTAAAAGGATTTCTAAGTTTCTGGTTCACGGTGAGAAAAAGCCCTAAAAATATTCTCGCCATCTTAGATTTCAATGTTCACCATCACCTTTAGCTTTCCTCCCATTTCACTAACATCCCTGGTGAATTTGCTTACAACTTTCCTATCCTAGATGACCTAGAACAGATTGTACAGCACCCTACTCGTATCCCGATCGCCTTGGAGATAGGCCCAATATTCTGGAATTATTTCTTACCTCATCATTCTTCTTACTCTGTCAAACATTTTACTCCGTTGGGCTCCTCCGACCACAATCTTATATCTGTTTCCTGTCCTATCGCTCCAATTCGGCCTTTGGATCCTCCCAAGAGGAGGCGCCTTTGGCACTTTGACGCCGCTAATTGGGAGGCATTTAGGCAGTACTGTGATTTCCTATGGAATGATTACTGCTTCCATGGCTGGGACCACTCCGAGTGGCGGAAGTTATTCTCTCGGGCATGGAGGTGTACATTCCATATTCTTTTCCTACGGTACTAGTAATGCAAAAAACTTTCGTTTAACTTTACTTATTCCAATGCTCTCCGCAACAGAGAGGAGTCTTTCAGAAGGTACCGTCACCATCCAACTCCTGACTCACACTCAGCTTATATTTCTGCCTGGAATCATGCAAAATCTGTTCTTCGACTCGCCAAAAATTCCAACATCCGACAAAAATGTGAAAACCTATCCAATTCTAATTCTTCTCGCTCTTTCTGGCATCTAGCTAAGAACCTCTTCAGCAACTTTACTTCCTCTTTTCCATTCCGAAGGCTGAGTTGCCGTCGCTTCTCCTGACAAAGCTGAACGCTTCGCTCAAACTTTCGCTTACAGTTCAACCCTGGACTATTCCGGTGCTGTTCCTCCATCTCCTCCTCCCTCTGACTTTATTATGTTTGCAAATAGAATCTTCCAAAGATGTTTTTTCTGTTCAATCTGGAACTGAACTCTAGGAAGGCGTACTGTCCTGATGGTGT
This sequence comes from Bathynomus jamesi, assembly GCA_023014485.1. Classification (NCBI taxonomy): domain Eukaryota; kingdom Metazoa; phylum Arthropoda; class Malacostraca; order Isopoda; family Cirolanidae; genus Bathynomus; species Bathynomus jamesi. The sequence continues at coordinate 489,104 of JAJOZX010003640.1, forward strand.
TCCTCCTGTTGTTCTTAAGAACTGTGCTTCTGTGCTGACACCCTGCATAGACAAACTCTTTCGTCTTAGTTTCTCATCTGGTACTTTTCCTACCTGCTAGAAGTTCGTTTTCATTCAGCATGTCCCAAAGAAGGGTGACCGCTCTCAACTCTCCAACAATCCAACTATCGTCCAATTGCTTTGATTTCTTGCCTTTCCAAAGTTTTTTAATGTATCCTTAATAGGAAAATTCTTAAACACCTCTCTTCTCACAATCTTCTTTCAGACGTCACCCTGGGTTCCGCAAGGGACGCTCTACTGGTAATCTTCTTGCATATCTCTCTGACTCTTGGTCAGCCTCCTTTTGGGATTTTGGTGAAACTTTTGCTATTGCGCTAGATATATCAAAGGCTTTTGATAGAGTCTGGCACAAATCTTTAATTTCCAAACTGCCCTCCTTCGGTTTCTATCCTTCTATCTGTACCTTCATCTCTAATTTCCTTTCTGGCCGATCTATAGTGCGGTTGTAGATGGCCACTGTTCTTCTCCTAAAGCTATTAACAGTGGTTTGCTTCAGCGTTCTGTCCTGTCACCCACTCTTTTCCTTTTATTTATTAATGATCTCTAATCATCCTATGCCGATGATTCCACTCTTCACTTCTCCACCCCCTTTCCAAAGCGTCCCTCTCAACAGTCACTCCGTGATTTGCGTAGGACGGCTATGGTACGCCTGACCTCTGATCTTTCTGCCATCTCCGATTGGGGCAGAGAAAACTTCGTGGCTCTCAATGCCTCAAAAACTCAGTTCTTCCATCCGTTTACTCGTCACAATCTTCCACACAACTATCCCCTTACCTTCAACAACGCACGACTTAATCCTTCCTTTTCTCTTAACATTCTTGGCGTTTCCTTTTCTCAATTCATCTGAGGCATATTTCTTAACTTTATAATCTATCTATTAAACCTAACTTGTTTCTCATTTATGTCACAAAAATTCTTACATAAATCTTATTTTTAATTAACCCCAATTTTGCAATTCCAACATCCGCAAGTAGTACAATCTGTTTCAATTGTTGGTTGCCCAATAAAAAAAAAATATATATATGTACGTATTTGGAAACCAAGCCGAAGGGCTTTGATGTGCAGAAATAAGGTTCATATATTTAATGTGGTATTCTAAAAAAAAAAAAAAAACATCGGTGTGTAAAGTGTTAAATAAAGTGAGAATGGACACTAATCACAACTGGTGCTAACATTGGTATGGCCTGCATGATGAAGATCCAATGGAGTGTTCCTCGATCATGGTAATGGGTATAAGTCATACGGAGTATTGCAATTTAATGTAGAAGGTTAATCAATTTTAGTCCTCAAAATTAATCAAGTTTAGTCCTCAAAATTTATTTCACTGGTCTGTGCAAATTTATGAAGAAATTGTGTACACATCTAAAACGGGTCTAATTGCAGTAAATACTATCGTTAAATAAGTTAAGTATTGGGCTCTAGTTACTAAACCGTAGAATCAGGGGTTCCCAAATTGTGTTCCGCGGAACACTTCTCACGGTATACAAGTGTTCCGCGGAACACCAATTTGGGAACCCGTGCTGTAGATGCTTGAAAGATCTTCCACCGTAACAAGTTGGCTCATTTTGGGTCAACTAATCGAAAATTAAATTTGAATGTGGGTATCTTATCAAGTCATAAGGAAATCATTCCCAAAGTAAAGTTAAAAATTGGCAAGCTTGCGTAATATTTGAATCTTGTTAGTATTAAGGCTTTTGTTTTGTTTTTTGTCATATAAAGATAAATTTATTAATTTTGGTGTTACATTAGTTAGCCAAGGGTAGGATTGGGAAATCACATCAGCTCTGTGGGATCACAATTCTAGTTGATTAGAACGACATAGTTACGAATCTGTGACAGTGACCGAAGTCTCGGAATGTACACTCGGGCATCAAAATACGGGTATGGTATACAGGATATCCCCTTTTGAACACAAAATATGAATAATTTAGGAATATAATAAATATATTAATAAAATTAATAAAATGTACCGTATAAAAAGAAATTTCCCGGAATGCCCTTCGAAATTATTCTCTCTTTTGACGAGGGTATTATACAAACAGGACACAACTTCCTTCGTTTGGGTATAAGGTGTCCCGTATGACTGTATATAAATAATCTCCCATGCTCATGTACTTTCATTGGCATGCAGGATTTACTTCACGCGTGTAGGTTAGTTTATCACGACTGCGTAAATGTACGTATACCCATTCTTCTTTAATAGAAGCGTCGATCTTTCCCGAGTTCGCATGCCCGTATCAAAGATGAATTAAAGTTATTCTCATATTTTAAGAAGGCAGTCTAGATCTTACTGAAACGTTGAAATAAATTAAGAAAATTATAAAATTCTTCTTCTGTTTTATAGTGTCTTTCTGTATATATATATATATATATATATATATATATATATATATATATAGAGAGAGAGAGAGAGAGAGAGAGAGAGAGAGAGAGAGAGAGAGAGAGAGAGAGAGAGAGAGAGAGAGAATAGTTAAGAAGCAAGTTTATTTAAATTACAAGATTCAATTTAAATCTTGCCACCTCAGTCCTCAGTCCTAGAACCTATGGTGAAAATTGTTGTAGTTATTTCATAAATAATAATAATAAACTGAGCATAACGCATTAGAAATAAAAAGATCGCATATATATATATATACACACACGTATGTTTTCAACACTCCAACAGTCCATTTTTCAGACAGCGCCCATTCCCACCCCCACCACCCCGCCTTTCAAAAGCTTTAATTTATCTCATTTTCCAGTGTGACATAATCACGTGACCTTTCGGGTGAAAGATACGTCTTTTTGGCGTCACACGTCGAAAGGACACGTCTCTGTGCCGGATTTAAATACCAGGAACAACTCGAACCTTTCTATTCTTAACTGCCATTGAGGATCTAAATTCTTGCATCCTATTCTTTTACACACACACACACCACACACACACACACACACACACACATATATATATAGATATATATATATATATATATAGGGTGGTTCAAGAAGATGTTACCACTTTTCTGTCAACGTTAATGGACATATCTGTGCCCTTAAATCAGTTGGTAACACCGTTTCCCTGTAACCGAAGTCAAGACACTAAGGTCGGGAGTTCGAATCCCCATGATGCTGATAATACTAATTACTAATACCGGAGTTCGAGCAGTGGGCCGCAGTAGTTGGCCTGGACACTACCCGGAATGGAAGGATGAACAGCTAGGCGAGCTGAGTGCCGCCTGCTATCGCAAGGAATCGAACCCGGAGCCGGTGGATTCGTAGTCAGCGATGTTAATCACCACACCACCAAGGCACACACACACACACACATAAATAAAGACGTGTACATATACGTAAACATTCTCATAATACTTCATTTCCGACATGTTGTTGTACAGTTTGGGAAAAAATTTGTATAAAAACAAAATTTCTAAAAGCATAAAAAATTACTAATTGGTAATAATCTGCTTCTCTCTATATATATTTTATTCATTTTGATGACGTTAATAAAGTTTTTAAAAATTCATTCCTAATTAGTAATTTTTATGCTTTTAGAAATTTTTATACTTATATGCGAACTTTTTTACGAACATGTGTGTGGTGTGTGTGTGTGTGTAAAATTTAGAATGCGTATTGCATGAACGTAATTATATATCTACTAGATATCCATAAAAAGAACAAACGCAGAGGAAATATCCTTTGAGGGATCTTTAAAATCACGTAACTTTAAACACTCATTCGGGCCGAGTGACACCATGATATCCTCTTACACACGCTCTCTCTCTCTCTCTCTCCTCTCTCTCTCTCTCTCTCTCTCTCTCTCTCTCTCTACTCGTACAAATCTTTCCTCCCAATTCTGTACATTAACTTGAGCCTAAATCCAAAAAAAATTATTGCACTTTGTCAGTATGAAGAGAAATACAAAAAAAAAAAAAGTAAACGAATATTATATATATATATATATATATATATTTATATATATATATATATATATAATATTTCGCTCCACATTCCTGTTCTTTCATCTTTACGACCTCAATTCCTCCTCTCCTTCAGGAGGTAAAAGAGGTAAAGTGAAAGGGAACGATGATTATTGAGGAACGAAAGCAAAAATGAAAGTTAACCAAAAATTCGTTAAATTGTAAAGAAAATGACTCACACATTCCATTCTAACGGGATTTAGAATAGTTTCAAACTGTATTATGATAATAATAATAATAATAACATACAGCACTTATAGCTTTGTGTGTATATATATAATACACACACACACACACATATATATATAATATATATAT